>JAWWMP010000023.1:13852549-13941605 GCA_035047865.1 Dendrocincla tyrannina
ATCAAGGAATACCTGAATTATGGTGGGAAGTTATCAAGATACTAAATTGTAATGTAGTAATTAACCAGTTGTAAAAAAAAAAAAAAAAAAAAAGACTTAACTGTAGTCATATAAGTAGAAGTATGTAAAAATTCCTATGTATATCATGTAATGAATATGTATAAAGTGTCCGGATAAAAGCCAGACACACATTGTACCTGACTCACAAGTTGGTGGAACAAAGACTCCCCCCTCATGTCCAGGCCTGCTTTGCTCTTACCATATAATAAATCTTTTTTAATAAAAAAATAAATTCATTTGGTTGAGGCTCTGTTTCTCACAATTTGAAATTATATTTATGAAAAAGAACAAGCTTATTATGAAGTTATATTTACACTAGCACAGATGTTTACAAGCTCTTGTACATAATAGCCATGAAGCTCATGTACTTGAAAGGTCTTTGAAGATGATTTTTCATCAGTAACTTCCTAACTGTTGAACAGAACTGAACAGTTTCATTAACAAATCAAAAATATTCTTACTTTTATTTCTACTCTCAAAATCTAGCACATGGTACAGTCTTCTCTATACTATAGATGACTGTCCTGGAAGAAATGCCAGTACATGATATTTGTTGATGTAGTGACAGTGACATATGTTAGCATGTACTCCTAAAGATATTGCCATAATTTAAAAAAATCATACTTTTCCTGTTTACCTTCCCCTCCCAGCATACCTCCAAGTCATTCTTTCATTTAACAGAAAGTAAAGAGATCACAATAAAAGGGCAAGGCAAAACAAGACAAAAATCAGCATCACTTTTTTTGTTTTAATAGACTAATAAATCTGTACATGTATGCATTTATCTGACATACTAAAAGCAGATACATTTAACTCAGTCACAACCAGTATCATCTGCCCACAGCTTTTTATTTTAAGATTGCATAAGAAATGCAGAGCATAAGCACATCTGCAAACTCACTGCTGTTGGCTGGATGGCCAGTCCCGAGTTCTGCAGCTGTCAGCTGCAGCAATCTCACTGAGCCACTCTGCAGCAAGCAGATTGGAATTTGGTCCCCAAGAGAACCGGGCAGGGATGCCAAAGGTAAGTCATATTTATCTAAGGTCTGGAGTGAAGTGCCAGGCATAAGCAAGGTATTGTAAGACCTTCCTTGTTTTCAAATCCTTTTCTCTGTCCAGTTTGTATTGCTCAGTAAGCGCAATCACAGCTTTGTTCTGAAGAATCTTTAACATCTACTTAACACCTTATTGCCTACAGCAACTCAAAGTAAAATTCTTGCAGGTACCAAGGTCACTAGACCACCTGATTGCAAGCAAAGACAGTAGTAGATGAGACAAGGTGATTCAGCAGTACGAGAGTTAGAGGATAATAAATGAACATAATAATAATGCAGGAATCCAGGCTGAATTGCCACATCAGTAGGACCCAAACAAGAATAGATCTTCCCAGGAGGAGACATAATTAGCATAGGGAGGGTGGAAGAAAATAGCTTACTGCACACCAACTAAATTGGATGGCTTATGATGAACTTGGAATTGTTGCACCATTGAAATTTTCTAACACTTGGAATTTGGATAAGTCCATGTCCACTGTAAACTTACAAAACATAATAGAAAGGAGTGAAAAACACTTATCACTATACTGGCACAAGAAAGATTCCTATGAACAACCAAAGTTGAACTTCAGTTCTTAAATCTTAAGTGATGCGTTCCAGCAAGATGCCACTGTGCAAAAGTCATTACTACTAATTGCAAGACAGGCTTTCCATATCAGAACTCCAAGGGAGTAACTACATACACACCTGGATGGGCAGTTAAACATTCAGAGCAAACATACCATATAAAAGCATCAAAAGGGGAACAAAAAGATCCCTCAGCTGATTTTGGAGACTAGAAGGGCATTGACTGCTAAGTCAGAGAATAAGCACTTGCATGATTCAGCAGGAATGCTATAGGCAGGAGAGGAAGGACAAGATCCCCTAGGGGGTTCTGGTCCAACCCAAACATCTTACAGTTACAAAGAAGTTACAAAGGAAGTTCATGCAGGTGCATTATTGTTGAGATCAGTCATTTTCAGCTGTTTTCAACTGGACTCCCCACGTGGCAAATACAAGTTTACTGACAGTAGCTGCTTTTACCTCAGGTACCTTTCAGTCACCCTTTAAAAGTAGCCGACAGATTCTCAGTTTATACATAATCCTAGTGCTTTATGGCAGGAGATGTAGGTGGAAACGGAGCAATGGGGTCCAGTTCCCATGCAGTGCCAGCAGACAATGAAAGCTGAAGACATAACTGCTATGGTTTTCACTGGGTATTACACAAAAATTTCGGTGTTTTTAACAGATAAAAAGTATGAAAACTTGTGACAGGATCTTTGAAGGCCTTTTAAGTATTAGAATAAGAAAACCACAGAAGTTTGATAATCCAGAGAGTGCAAAAGGAGGGCTTACTGAGAACACTCAGTTTGTCAGCAAGCTCTCTCACTGTACCACCACACATGATCATCTCACCACACCCGAGGCAGAAAAGTCACAGCCACTTAATGGTCTCGTATCAGTGCAAAACTAGGAGTTCTACATCATCTTCCTGCATTTTATTTTTAAAGAAAAAGTATTTCAACAAGCAGGTTGAACACTTGCTGTATACACACATGTGAAAAAGGCTGCTGGAAGACTACAAACTCCACAAGGTATAGTCAGACCCCCAAAAGCAAGATGAACAGAAGTCAGGAGGGCTGTGCACCCACACTGTAGACAAGGACAGAAACCTTTACTCACCCAGTGTACAGGTCCCAACTCTGTCCTTGCACAGATCACAAGGACATTCTGCTTGCAGTAAGAAGACTCAACAGGATGAACTCCGACCACCCCTCAGTACGCTGCTCTCCCTCCTCTCCATCTCTCCCTCCCCTCACCCCAGCACGTCCAGCACGGGCTCTGCTAAGCCCGAGCTGCTGTTCCCAAAGCACCTGAGTCTGGTGTGTTGACTGGCCCCAGCTGGGCAGGATAACGGTGCACTCAACGAGGAACACCTGCGTGTGGGGGCTTTTTAAACCACCTGGACCTTGTTAGCCACTTTACTAGCTTGTATTATTTAGCTCTTTACTACAGATTTCATCTCTGCAATGTTTTTGTTGTAAGGTGAACCTGAACTTCACCTAAGTTTCTCCTTATTAAGTGAATGCACTTAATAAGAAATAACCCATTAACCTTCAGGAATTACTAAATTTATGATCTACAACAACGGAGAATTGTTATTGTTAAAGAAAACCTTTTTATTATTTTTTCTTAGGTGATGATTTTGTTTGAAATAGTAATTTATTTTATGACTCTAGAGTGGTGTAATTTGACTGTCCTACAGAATTAGAGCATTCCTATTTTTTCACAGGCTAAAAAAAATATTTACATCTAACAGAAGAGCCAGATGAGGTGCTTTGAGAGTAGAGACAGACAACTGCTATGTGTGATAAAATATCAAAATACATTATCTCTACCATTACCACTGATTTGTGTTGGTCCCCAGGCACTACTGCCATGGACATGAGTAATCCCAGTTTGAGAATGGGGATTATCACAACACGTGATGCTGATAATAGGACGTGCTAAAAATGCATAACAGATACAAATTGGGTCCAAATAAACTAAGTAAATTGTAAATATTTTTAAGTTTCAAGTGTTCTAATAAAAATATCTGAAGCCATTATTGCTTTATGCCAGCAATGCCATGTCTAAACACATGATACACATATCCTAATATTTCAGCAGGGTTCAGGTCTCCTGACTTGAAAAAACCTTGCTGTGCAACACATGCACATTAAGCAACTTCACAAGTTGCCTAAGTAGAAGCTTACAGGGGTGTCTTACCTTAAATCTTGCATAATTCTATCCTTAGTGCGATTGCATTTAAACAAGCTTCCTTTATTGTGTTAGTGAATGCTGATCACATTACAGAATGAATGTTTCATTTTGTTCTGAGGCTCCTTGTAAAGGAAATGCAGGAGTTAATGAGTTTGTTTAGATCTAGCAAGATGCAGGTCTGTGAGGAAAGAGTCAGAGAATAAGCACCTGCCCAAAGCCACAGCTATGACCCTTAATAAAACAAGGCTCAGACTTCCAAACGCAAATGCCAAAACTTTAAAGCAGGACTTTAAACATCAAAAATTATTTACATCTATCAACCTACTCTTCTAAAAGGTGTCTCTGCCCATAGCGGGGGCTTTGGACTAGGTGATCTTTAAAGGTCCATTCCAATCTGAACCACTTTATGAATCTACTATACACTTGAACATTTCAGTTGGCACCCCAAAGAGGCATCTGGAGTTAATCAAGCCTGAGATACTTTGCTGCTTCTTTGTTCTCTTTTCATTCCTCAACCAACTAAATAGAATTCCAAATTATGTCAACTTCCATAGCAGTAATGGCCATCTGAAAGTGAGTATATATTATTGTTTACAGCTTAGTCCTTGGCAAGACCCAGAGAAAAAAGAAATCTTATCACTCAATAATCACTCAATACAATAGCAGAACAGAAAGCTCTTTAGTAATTTTTAAATTTCACATCAGTTAAAATACATCCAGAAAAATAATTCCAGGGGGAAACTAAGGTGTAATCACCTGGATGTACAGTCTGAAATCTCATGCCTGAAGTCTTCACAATTAAGAAAATTCAATAATACTATAACAAATAATTAAACATGTAAAACCAGTAAAAGAGGCAAGAGGAACTTTCATTAATGAAAAGTCAGCTAACCAGAAGTGGAACATATCTCTGGATGTCTGGGTTTAGAAAAAAATATGTTTGCTCTACAGAGTCTTTGTGGGGCGGGGGGGGGAGGTTCAACGATTTTGCCATGCATTTTACAAAGGACCTAATTTGCCCATGAAGTTTAAATGTTAAAAAGCACTGTGCAAAAATACTGTATATTTACCGAACAGATCTATAGATAAGACTTTTTTGTAAGGTTCTGACTCAAAAAATTAGTTTTGTCTATAGAGTGAAGAGGTCTTTTTATGTGAATTCTGGACTACTCAGTCTAACAGCTGCCTTGCTGTCTGCCCGGTGCTGTCTCATCTTCTTCACACTCTAACTTACATCTCTACTTTTTATTAAGCTTTAAAATATTCACCATACAAGAGATACATAATTGCAACATATTGGACATTTTTCCACCTTTTTTAAAGCAAGAGGTTAATTTCTAAGAGCTTATCATCCTTCAGCAGCTGAAAAACACCTTTGGCATTTCAGGGCTTTCATACTATTGCAAATTCCTCATTAAGCAAGATCCTCAGAGGAAAAAGTGTAAAACACTGTTCTGTGTGAGTGAGTAGATTGGAAGCTGTACTGTACTGGCAAAAAATACAGGAATGAGTTTTTACCTGGAGTAGGATGTAAAGTAAAGGGATTTGAGGTTACACTGGCTTTCACGTTTCTCTCACGATCCTCAGGTGCTGACATCTTAGCTGTTTAGCTGGCTGGGTCCATGATAGCATAAGGAATTTTTCATTTAATCGCTTCTGACTTCCCTTTTTTTCATCAACTCATGGAGCAACTATTAATGTGTTTGACATAGAAAAAAAAATTCCTGTAAATAAACCCACTGAAAATAAATTTTAAATTCTTCATGTACAACCTTGCTTTTCAAAGGTACTGAGACTTTCACTACTTTCCCTGTTCAGCTCTTGGCTTCTGGTTCTTTTTATTTTTTTCTAAATGTATTGAGGCATTTGATTCTGCTTTGGCATTCCAGTTTATGGTTTCTGCATGTGCTTGCAAGGCACAAAGGTAAGAAATAAAATTAATTTACATTATCCAGAAAAGGAAATGTCTATTCAATGACAAGAAATATTAGTGTTCATTATTGTATATCAGGTAGTTTGAGAAATCTCCCTTTCTCACATGGTTATAGCTAATGACAAAATTTTAAGAGTAAGAAGGAATTACAGACATGCTGGTTTAATGGTACTCTAGTGATCCCAAATCAACTCCACACAACACAATTGTGTGTATTTTTCCCAAACGTGTTAACTATATATTGGAACAAGCATTCAGAGGATTATTTATGATGTGACCAGAATACAAATCACTAAACTGTGCTGTGCTGTTTGAATGCATGCAAGGTTTCCTGCTAAATTCCCTAAGGCAAAAAGAAAAGATGCACAGATGGGAACTATCTCTGTGCAAACTGACGCATTAGGAAAGAAAAACCTGATTCAATCACAGTGAGTCTCACCCACTTCATGAAACACATGAGACCTATAATATCAGTGGCTGTAATTTAAACCCATCCTTGGAAAATATTTGTAAAAAGATGAAATTCAAGTACTTGGATATAAACACTGATAAAAGATTTGACCAAAGCAGAGAGAGACACTCTCTGTGATGAGTGAGAGATTGATCTGAGGCAGATGAAAGGGGTGCTACACTAGGTCACTCCCAGTTTCTTACACAAGGTTAGGCAGCCTTTGGTTCCTCAGGAGCTCTTGCAGTGTTAGAAGCCTCCACTTACAAAATGTTAAAGGAGATGGCAGAGAGAGGCTCTTGCAGTGTTAGAAGCCTCCACTTACAAAATGTTAAAGGAGATGGCAGAGAGAGAAGTTAATTAAGTAAATCTCCCATGCTTTTTTCTCCCCCTTCTGTCCAGTATATCCTATTTTGGGGGAAGATACAGGAATTCATTCTTTTTTAATTAGTTTTAATTCTAGTTTGCCTTCTGCATCTGGCCAGGCATAGCAGGAGGGGCATTTCCATTCGTATCCAAAATCTAACTCCCTGAGGGAGAGCATAAATGGGAATAGATTCAACTAGCCCTTAATAGTCATGTCAGTTTTTATTTTTTTTATTTCATGATTTCTATAAACTCTAGACTGGGAAGGCATGCCAAAGGTACTCCAGATGAGTGGCACTGAACAAAGGATAATGTTTATTTTATACATAATAGAAGTATATTTTATACTATTTTTGCTTCTTTTTCACACGTACAACTAAACCACTCTATTTAAACATGCTAAGTGGACACTGATATGTTTTACTACTAATCTCCCGTGCCATTGCAAACCAAGATTACATTAGGAAAGTTACAGGGCATTATCTTCACTGAAGTAATGACTCAAAATCAAATTGCTTGGATGGCCTAGAAGGACCTGAGGACTGAGGGATGCATTTAGCACAGATGTCTTCAGCTTGTTTGCAAGCATGGTGTTGGTAATAAGTGCCAGCTTGGAGAAAGAATTTTTTTGTACTCTGAGCAAACTAGCACCTCTCTGGCCAGGAGCAAGTGGCAGAAAGGTTTCCCTTGGTTCCTGATGCCCACAAGCATCATTCTTGTGAACCCCCTAAACTAAAGAAATACATACGAAGTTTGTGCACCAAACACCCTCCTCTGTGTAGGTGACAAAGCTGCACCACCTCTCCTTTGGTTACACAGCTTACCTCTGTTTGCAAGGAAATCCTGAAAGAAAACACATACACTGCAGTCTACCATTTCTGTACAGGGGGGTCAAGACCTCATTCCAATTTCTTGACATCAGATTAGGCAAAAGAGGGATTTGTGCCTACTTACTCACATCAGTATTGTCATTTAGTCCCTGGACTGTCTGAGGAAACCCACACATCCAAAGTATACTCATTGTAAGCCGATGGGACTGATGCTCAGTGCCAGACAGGCAGAGAAACAACTCACAGGCAGATGTGCCATCTGAGATCTCCCCTAGGATTTTCAAGCAGCACAGCTCTACTGACATCCTGCAAGGTAACTGGTCTTGATAAAAGGGTTCACATTATTATTGTAGGGTATGGAAGCTAAACCTTGACTTTGCCCTGCTCTATCAAGTGTTATCGGCTTGTGTGGTGATCACTGCATTAATACTCTGCTGCCCACTGCAGACATACATTTATGATGATTTTAATACACTGTTATGAAGTTTCTTGGGAGTACAATCCTATGACAGTGCAAATACTATTTCATGTTTATATTACAATAAAACACGCTTGCAATAAACAGCATTAAGCTTTTGTACAAACACAAGAAGAGCGAATGTCTAAGCCAGGAGTGAATCTAGTTGGTAAAGGTCTGCATTTAAATGCATGAACGCCTGTGACAGAATTCAGTTAAGTGCTGATCACTGTATTTCAGGTTCAGTCCAAAACATCTAAAACTGAATGTAATAGCCATTGGAGCCAGTCATGCAAAACCAGCTTGAAACTGAGAACATTTATTGACAAGGTTCCTTTTTATCAAGTTCTTCTAGTACCTGCTACACATCCCAGCCTTAAAAATCCATTATTAGGAGCTATACATAGTCTTTGTGATGTGCTTTCTCCCAGTGATTTATCATCTTCTATTTCACTGTAAAACCTTCACTATAGGACTGAAGAGATTTCAGATTTGCACAAAGCTTTACTTCACACTACGTTAGAGATAATTCAAGCAGCATTAAATCTGAACATTTGACCTTCACAAATCATTTTATTATAGTTTTGTTGGACTGCCCACCCTTCTTACCGCTAATTTCTCAATATAGCACACATTTCTAATTTTAGACTTGCAGAGGTATTGAACTTCTGAAAACAAAGTATCTGAATTCCTTCCACCACCCAGTCTTTCCTTTCCCCTTCTCCTCTGCATTTTGACTGACATAAGGTATTCTTTATTCAAATTGACCTTGTTCTACTTTATTGAAAATAGCCAAGTTTTATCAGTGTCATTCATTGCTTAGCAGCAGCCAAAAAGATTCCCATCCTTCTAAAGAAGAGGGGGAAAAAAGCAAGGAAACAGCTCCACTGTAGTTTTAAGATTTGAACAAAACAGTAAATTAGTTTTTAACCTGTAAAAAATTAAACTAATTGAAGGGAATTAGACAAAAGTCTCTGTTATCTTAAATAGAATAATTCATTTCAGCTCAAGACAGCCTTCTAAATTTTTCACTAAAATAAGTGTTTTTATCTAGATTGTAGAATCTCATTACTTGAGTCTAAGTACAATTGATACTTTATATACAACTGTGTACTGATAGTACTCCTATTACTATTAAGAAACTGAACTTTGGTCTACAGCTCCAACTTGCAATGTCACTGCATGAAGTAGCAAAACTCATGAGAACAGTCACTCATGTGCTCTCATTAGTATAAAGTTATGTGATGTATAATTAAGCAATTGCCCTGCAACAATATTTTCTGTTCAAACTACAAAAAAATTAAGGGAAATGGTTAGCATATATAAAATATTAATTTTCTTAACCTGAGTTTTTACTTCTACTGAACAATTTTTTGTGATTCTTTGCTATAACATTTTAACTTTAAAATTGCTGTGTCTATGTTTTTAGACCGAATAAGTGACTATAGTCATGCCTGCTGTTTAGCTTCACATGACCATATGTAAATGTTGCAAGGTTAACCTGTATTTGATTTCTCCAAACCAAATATTATGAATCTTGAAGGTCTCATTATCTCTGTGCCATTAGTATCAGTAAGATCTACTGTAGATTAGCAGCCTGTCCCTGAATTCACAAACACTTTTCCTTCGCAACGCCCAGCCCAGGAGAGTTGTGAGACTGGCTTACTGCTCCCATCACAAGACACCTTTAAGGTTCACAATTTCCAGCTTTTGATCTTCACTACCCAGGCACCTTTAGTGTTTTACCTTTTCCCTAGAAGCAATAGAATGCTACTATATATGAAAGATTGTTTTTGTGTGTGCAATACAAGCCTGCAAAAGAAATCCTGAGATGCTCCCCACGGCCAGTCTGCAGCCTTGCAAAGCACCACAGCAGGTCCTGGGGCTGCTCTGCCTGGTGAGGATAGCCCCATTTGCCCTGGCTGTGATAGAAAGTATGAGGAAATTAGATTAGTTGAAGGAAAGCAAATCCTGGCAGACTCTAACAAATGTCTCTGTGGAAGCACATTCCCAGTAATACCTTCACCTGCCTGACAAGAGATCCCATGAGCTGGCCAGTACACATCTAGTTACAGCTTTCCATGGGACACCAGATGGATTTATCCTGACTTTGTCAAAACAGCCCTAGACAGAATCCTTTTCACGCTGTACAAGCCACATATCTATGAACTGTGGGTATTTAATCACCTCAGGAAAAAATGGTTGCCCTGGCAATTTTATGTGTTTCCCTGTGGTTATGAAACACACACTTAAAAAGAAAACTACTTTATCAATATGACAAATTCATCAGTTCTTTCTAAATCAAACATCCAAGCTACTCAGAATAAAGTAACTATACTGCTTGAAAGATGTAATAACTTATTCAGACATATTTCAGATGCCACTGGGATGTCTCAGTGCGTCCTGTGTGCAGGTGCATAGGGGTACATAAACACATGCACCCCTATGTATACCAACTGCATCCCCAATTCCACAAGTTATTTAAACAATATAGTCTCATGGTAGCTTAATAAATGACTAACACCATATATGCAACACTGTGATAACAATTCCCTTTCTCCATCTGGAGCGTTTTGAAAAACTGAGGAACCAATATAAATAAATTACCATACAGAGAGCATCAACATGAATTGTTTTAAAGCCAGATTTACAATTAATTAGAGGATGCAACTATTAAGCAAAATTACATTTTTGAAGTTGTTTATTTTTTTTCTAAGGTTTCTTTTAGCCATCTTTATATTTCTGGTGTATTAAATCACTCTAAAATCAAAACTCCATAACCCTAAAAAACAAAAATTAAGGGGAAAATCATTTAATTGACACAGTCAGAACATAAATATATTCAGCAGAACCTGCTTTCCTTCAGTAGACCATTCATGTGTGTCCTTTTGGTCATTTTCATGCAGCCATTCTGTCATTCTTCACTTGTAACTCAAATTTTACAGAAGCAGGCATCACAAGATTTAACCTGCCCTAAATGTAAGCTCAGGAGTGACCATAAACCCCAAGTAACAGAGTGCAGGCCAAAAGCCAGCACACAATCTGATGTTCCTATTCAATTTCCAATGCTCTCAACTTTTATGAGGCATTTTGGAGAATCATTATTGACGCCGTTTTCTTCTTTAAATTGTTTCCAATGATTTGACATATGAGCTGGCCTGATTTGCTTTTCCCCAACTTTTTAAAGTTATATGTAAATCCCAGTAGCACTTATACACCGATTGATGTCTTTTCCTACTGTCAGTGACTGCATTCCAAACCTGTATTTTGCTTCAGCCCGCTATCCAGCATTTTCACTCTCTGTATTTATTCTCTGCTTTTGAGTGCATTTCAAATTGTTTGCTTTGCAGACATATTACCTTCTAGAGGCAGAAAGTGCATTACCACTAATGTCAGCTCTCTTTTCAGTTTTCCAGAGTTATTATTCACCATAGCTGCTTCCTGTAATGCTCTTTCCTTAATGGATAAGGGAACAAGGGGCTGCAGCTCATTTAATTGTTCCAAACTTTCTTCTCATTACCTGCCTCTTCACTAGCAAGTAGTAAAAGCAAGTGCATTTCATGGAAATAGGCCTCCCAGCACCTTTCCACACTGAAAAATAGTATTGGAGATGAGTCCGTGAATGTGTGAACATGAAATGCTTCATTTTCCTGAGACATCATAAATATTAACTTTTATTTCCTTACTTTTACTTTTTGTCCCTAAGCAAGTGAAAAGTATATCAAATCACCTGTCAACGTTTGCTCTTTCTCACCTTGTTTATTCCATCTTTTACCCTTAAAGTACTGTCTGAATGAGAAGAAAATCAATTTTGGAAATAAATCTAATTTTAAAATAAATCAAAGAATTCAGGGGCCATACCTCTGAACTATATCACATATCCATTTCAGGCAAAACTTGAACAGAACTACATTTCCCTTCCAGAAAAGAGGATGTTCACAGATATTAAGAAGAAATAACCTGTCTTCCATGGTTAAAATCAGTCAGATTGATCAGGTCGATGGGAGACACAGGACAAATATATTTTGGTGATGAATTTGGATACAAAGTACTGCCACGAAGATCAGAGGCATGAGTGAAGATAAGAGTTGTCATGAGCATCAAACAATGCAGCCAGATGATACTGCAAAAGCTTTCATGACCATGATATTTACAGTTGCACGGAGACAGAGGGTTTATTAACAGTGATTGGAATAACACTTCTAAATTGCACTAAGGCCAAAAATCTACCCCTCTGGATTCCTGCTGAAACACAGACAGATGAAAGGCTCCATAAATTTACCTTTAGCTGTCTGATACCTCATGTGTCTCGCATGTTTTTCTACAGACTGACTTGCTCAAACCAAAATCTCTAAATTATTCTTAATGTTGAATATGCAAGATTTATCAAGGCAAGTACTGAAACTACCAGGGAATTCAATCTCTGAAACTAAATTGTTCTACCATTTCAGTTATCACACAGAGGGATGTTAAAAAAATCTGTCACTTTGCAATTTCATTGAGGTGTTTGAACTCTAAATGACTGATATAAAAGCAAATTAGAGAGGCATTTTCGCTACTTGCATTAATTACTTACACTTTTATATAGTGCGTGTGTGTGCAGGCCAACAGACTGGCAGCTACTGTGACAAGACACATGGGAAGTGTCCTGCCCTATTCTTAAAAATAAGACCAGATGAACAAAAGCTGCAATCTGAACTTGTCATCTGCTGATCTTTTCAGAAAAAGACCTGAGAAAGGACAAGTGTCTTATTTTTTTGGCTGAATAGAAAAGCTAGCACAAACAGACATGATAAAAGTATTAATATCTCAGAACTGGGCAATTTACTTGCTGATGGCACCTTTGATTCAACACAACCAGAAGTTGGCCATGTTTCCTCCTCTGTAGGGAAACTGGGACCTGTTGGATATGAGAAAGTTGTAAAAGAACTTCATTTATCTAAGATTGTCACACTGTCTCATACAACATTCTATTAGTAAAAGAGAGACTTGGACAACATCCCTCCCACAGGGCAAACAGTTGAAACCCCAGTCTTAAATAGTGTTTCTGAAGGCTACATCCATCACGGGTTCTGCCACTCTGCCAGTCTTTCCTTTGCCTGAAGCTTCAGCGATGGATAGGATGCCTGGGAGGCAGCCCCCACTCGCCAGCATTATTCATCAGGCATAAAGATATCATGCTGCATGGCCAAAAATAATTTCTTCCTCATATTTTTCCTTGTAAACTATTTCTGTTGTCACAAGTACTCTGGGTATTTGCAAATGATGGTGGGAGTATTGCAAAGCTGACCTCTCAAGCTGAGGCTGATTTGCACACAGAAGAAAATTATATACAGCCTTTAGTCCCTTTTTATAACGAGTTTTAATTTAGAGCTTTTACACCTCTAAATCCATTCTGGGATGTCATAATTAATTTTGAGGGCACAAAATGATACCATTGCAAAAAGAATTTGAGGAGGAAATGCAGACCATATTTTGCATCACTTAGGGGTTTTTTTTGAACATGTGGATACTACACAAATTCCCATGTCAAAGCACATCAGACAACTTTTTGGCCAAAAACTGTGGGATGATTGATTGGCAGACCCTAAGAGGAATGTTGTGAATATTATTTTGTGATAATGTGAATACAGTTAAAGATCTTACATCCCAGTTATTTTTAAAAATAATCTAATATTGTTGATTAACTTCATAAAGCGTTTATACCTTACACTGAATTAACTAGCCCAGAACTGTACTCTGCTCTGAAAATGATGACTTATGTATCACAAGTGTAAGATGAACACAAAGAACAGAAAAGGAAAAGGTCACTAATACCTCCCTCTCCTGACTCACCACTCCTTTTCTCATGCAGTCAGCCTATTTTCCCCTAACATATAAAATGCCACATCTACAATTTTTCACCAAGGTGTATCAGGTTGCATCACCACAAAAGAATTCATCTTAGATGATCTGAATATTTTAGGGGAGTGCATTATTTTTAGAGCAATTATTTCTGATCTAAAAAGCTTGCCAGAAAAGATGAGTGATAATTACAATAATAGGTTAACTAATGAAAAGGCAAAAAAATATGAATAATATAGTGTAGATTTACAGAAGATGTAGCCTCTCATGCAATTTTAATAAACTATATGTTCATCTACATATGTTACTTATGTAAAGAACCTCCATTTTCTAACCACCTCCCTCTGCTGCTTGGCAAGGTTTCAGCATATGTGACTGTTTCACAACTGCAAGGAGAAAGATGCAGCCAAATACTGAAGACATGATTAACAGTATATGCACTCAAGTATTTTAAAACTTATACAGGAAAACATATTTTGGGATGGGAAAAAAAAAAAAAAAAAGGAGGGAAATCTCCATGTGTTGTGCTCAAAATATTTTCCATCTCTACATTTTTTCATTATTTCTGTTTTCCCACAGCCTCTCAAACTTACACAGAGCTGCCTGCATATGCCTAAAAGATACATCAAATTAGCATACTCCCCGTTCTCACAAGTTGTTAGAGAAACAATTATTAAAGACTAAAACAATATTTTTTTCCATTGCTGGACAGCTACTCATTGAAAAAATGTAGGCATTGGAAACAACAGGACTTAAGAGTCAACAACAGGAGTAAGGCATTCAACGGGTCTTAAGTCATGGGTCCTCAACTTCCAAAAACCTGCTGGAGCTGGGGCTCAAACTCATTGTGAATTCTATAATGATCAGATAAACAGAGAGAATTTTTCCATAAGAAGATATAATTACCACATCAGTTGTAATCTTTTTAATGGCTATCACTCTGAATATTCACAGAACCTTCATTAACCTCTCAAAGCTTCCTTTCAAGAGCCATTAAACTAACTTAAAATTCAGAGAGGATTTTCCTTTCTCTGCTTCCAAAATCATATTTAAAAAAAAAAAAATAAAGGTAGAAAAGAGTCTAGATGCAAATAGGTGGATACAAAGCAGTGCAGCACTGCATGTGTAGTGTTCTGTCCTAAAATATGGAACCACAGCAATGACTAATATTTTAACTGTTTGCACAGTAACAATAATAATATTAAAGCAGTAAAGTAGAGAGTATCATTTCACTGTTAGATTAAGAACATTTCAGCCAAAAGGGCAAATCCAGTCCTTGCTGCTGTTCCCTGCCACACGATCCTACCCCCTTACCTGGTGCGACATTAGGTACCATATGACCCAGTGACAAGTCAGATCAACTTGCCGCGATCACAAATGCTGCCCTGTGGCTGCATGTTTGTCAGTCCTGATACAAGGAACCAGTGGGATCATGCAGGTAAAGACAAGGCTTGGATCTGTTCAGTCACCACCTTTGTGACAAATCTGAAGGCTACAGCAAAAGTTTTCACTGAACATCCAGACTTACCAACATAGCATCTTCCAATAGAACAGAGGTTTACGAGACAATTCCTGTCCAGGGCTGCCTCTGTGCTAACTCAAACTGACATTTATTCCATTTAGCTCAGTTCACACCTGAGAAATTCATAAATATTCAGTAAACAGCACCTGGATTTAAACACATGGTCATCTGAGTCTGTGAATTTCAGTTACAAACTTCAAAAGTACATAAAAAGTTCATTAACAACTTTCCATTCACAACATTTAACACAAGTCAATAGAAAAATGTAGATGTGTCAAAAAAAAGAAAGTTCTTATATGTATATAATAGAATTTAAAACCAATAGTCCAAGGTTTCCAAACTGACATCTAAAACCATTATCTGGAGGCCATCCCATGGGAATAGTTTCCCTTGCTTCAGTATGGCTGACTGATATTCAACCTTTTGAAAATCAGGCCAATTATATTTAGGCATCAATCCATGCACTTGGACCCCGATTTCAGACTTCCAAATTTAAATTTACCTCAATAGTCCCAGAAATCCACTCAATACTCTTGTCAACTAATAAAATTACTAAAAAAAAAAATCAAAATTTCAGTCTACATATACTTTCAATATCCTAAGGATGCATTTTCTACCAAAGGCATAACAAATGTAATTGTAAATGTAATACAGTTAATAAGAATTTGGCTTCTGTTCAAGCATTGACAATATGGATCTTTTATTCATTTTCCATATGCTTTGAAATATATACATTTCATGATTTTTAAAAATGAGATGTTAAAAAATAAAAAATGTTTACCACAAAATAAAACCAAACAACAAAGAATGTTCTGTCACCTGCACCTCCGCCCAAGTTCCATGCATGCTTTTAACCATTTCACTAAATAAGAAGCATTGGGTAACTAATCCAATACATTTTTCCCTGCAGGAAGAACTTTTTGAAACAAGAGCTAAGGAATGGGAAGCAATTTGCAGAGGACAGCAAGGAGGAAGGGCTTGTTATTCATTTCACAATAGAAAAAATAAAAACCTCTGTGTTCAGTCATTGGTGCAAAGCAGTTGGAAGTCTTCATTAGATATATTATAAGCTCTGAAATACACAAGTCAAGGTAAGAATTAAAAATTCTCCATGCTCTATAAACTCTTAAATGTTTTCTTTTTTTTAAATCCACACCATCAACAACAAAAAGTATTGTCACACTTTTCCAGTTCCTGTCAGGTCTAGGGAAAGGCAGGTTGTAATTCATCTATAAATAAGAAATAGAGTTAAGAGTAAATTTGAACTGGAAAGAAGATGAACTTCCAAGAGAGCTCTTTTCTAAAATAAATTCTTTTACACTAAGTATTTTTTATATGAGTGACAGATGCCTTTAAGGAAATTGTGGTGTCATCTCTGATGGCAACCCTGCTTGCCTTGCAAAGAGACTCCACTTTCAATAGAAGAGTAGTGGAATCACACACTGCATGAAGGAAAATGGCTTAAAAGCTGTGACAGGAGCAAGAAGAAAGAGAAAAGTGCTGCACACTCATGTAATGATGTAAAGCTGTAATAAAAGCTGTCAATAACTTCAATGAAACAGAAAAACCCCTTTATTATCAGTTCTTCCACTATATCACATTTGCTCTGTATTTTTTATGTGTGAAAGAAACAAACCCTGTTAAAGAAGTCTTAGCAAATTTTTGATATCACTGCAAATATTTCATGTTTTAAAAAAGTTTTTCATCCAGAGTTTCATCAAAGACTAATGAAGCACATAAATTATATTATACATACTTACTCCTTTATGATTGATGTCTCTTGAATACAAGTGACATAGCCTAATCCTACCATAAAATCCAGATGAAATTTTATAATATATATACAATGTTAGATTAATTTAGAACTAATTGTATTTACTTGGAATTCACAGCAATATATAATGAACATCCGCTTAGACATATCCAGTACACTAGAAAGGGCACTAGAAAATATAGAGAACCTGTAACTGCCCGTTATTTTGGTTGATATAATGATGCTCAGAATTTTACTGCTATTTTATCTCCTTTTTTCAAATTCTAGGCAAAAAAAAAGCTGACACACAAGAAAATGAATGCAAATAAAACTATATGTGGCAAATATATTCTATTAATTAAAAAGGCTCGGTCCTAAAGTGTGATAATAAAACCCAGTGTATTATTCAGCACTGAAGTTTCTAAATTTCATTAATCCAGATTCCTTCAAGAATATCCAAGATAAAAGCTGGATCTGGCAGAAACCATTTGTGGCTAACCAACAGCTTCTGCATCCACGTAACTGAAGCGCATGTTAGTCCTAAAGAAATACTTTGTTCCTAATCTTTTGAGCTCCTGTGCATTAGGCATGCAAAGCTAATCCCTGGATAATTTGTCTGAGTTAAAAAGGTAAAACAGGAAAACTTTTTATCCTATACAACTGCAGCAGGAAATATGTATCTGAAATTGTATTCAGATGGTCAAGAAAGTGAAGCAAACATTTATTCATTTTTGCATAAATTCTGATACAGTTTTAAATGCACTGTGGTGGGCATTAAACCACCAGCAATAGCAATTTTATTACATGGCTTCAGCTCCTATTTCTTAAAGTCAGCATATACATATTTTCTCACCCAAATAAATATGCTTCTGCAAAAATGTTAAGACATTTCTTATTGTGATTTTCAAAGGGACAACACTGATATTTATTTTGAAACATATGTTTTACTAATTATTCAGATACTGAAGAAAGAGCTTAAAGAATTATTCTAGCATTATAAAGAGTTTCCCTCTTACCAGAACCTCATGTTCCTTGGTATTGTAGCATGATTTTCAAGCTTAATTAAAGTTGGCATTAAAAATGCCTCTTGTAAGCTGAAAGCAGTCTTTATGCAGTTAGCAACATTCCAACTCACATACATAAATATTGCTTAAAACAGCAGCCAACTTTTCTCCCCTCCAGTAAACCCACAAGAAAGATGTGAACATCTCAGGGAACAACATATTTATGTTTTTAATCTCCTGACTAGAAATACAGTATATTTGTGTTTAGCAAATACAAACACACTTTCACAGATGGGGGAAAAAAAAAGAAAAAAAAAGAATCCATAAGTAAATCTGTAAATGGGGATCACTGATCCATGAAAAACTTCCTGGGTTTAAGTGTACCTGAAGTACCTTACTCATAACTATTGCTCATTAGGAATGGGCCACAGCAACGACAATAACGCCAAAATGTGAACTCTGAAGGGAAGTTCTCTCAAAGCAGTTTTGCATTGTGACTTTTAGGAACTCACATGGCTCAGTGCTCCCGGCTATCCAAATGGCACTAAAAATGAACTAAATTTGTCTAGCCACTGTGAATATGATTTTTGGTCTTAGCCTAAAGTTGAAACACTGCAATGATACTCTTTATCACATCATGGATAGTGTTTGGACCCAAAAGTAAACATTCCTCCAGAACTGTATCTAACTATGGCCACTTCAGTGCAGGTCTGAAAGTGTGCCTGTAGAAATTCCAGAGCAGAAATAATACAGTACGTAAGAACTTATCTTCTAGTAACATGAGACAAAGAGTGCCTCATTTGGACCTTTGTTATGTTGCAGTAGCTACTGATTTAATCCTCATGTCTTATTCTCCAAAACGTGCCACAGCCAGAAATGCATAAACACCATTTCAGAAGATTTTGTTCTCATCAACAGCTTCTCAGAGATTACAGGAGGAAAAAAAAAATAAAAAAAAAGAAAAAAAAAGAAAAGCAGCAAAAACTAGCACTCAATTTCACAATTTATTAGCAGTCACAAAGAAGGATGGTGCCTCAGGATTAAGAGTATCATTTTAGGATTCTGGTAGCATTCAGATCCAGTGCCACACAGACCTGAGTAGTTACAGAGAAAAGCTTTCCTGTACAGCTTTGCTGGAGAGTAAGACATGACATGTCTTATCCTTTTCCACAAAAGAACACTCCTGGATCAAGGTAGACATAAATCTTTATTACTCATGCTAATCCTTACACTTTTTGAGTAGTTACCAGCAAGGGATCTAAAACTTCAATGTGGAAGCCATTTGCCACAAAGCACATGAACACAGGCATCATTTTGCACTGAATAGTTCAACATTTTTCAAATGTAAATAAGCATCTGTTTCTGGAATACATTTGAACCAATGAGCTATAAAATGAAGTATGATAAATAATAAATTAAAATTAAATGAAGGGTATGAGTTCTTTTCCTTGAACCACTCCAACTGGTTTCCTTTATCTCATAATATTTATTGATTGCACCTTTCGGACAGCTTTCACTTTGTGTAACCCAACACTTTTATCCAAACTAATTTAATCAAATCCAGACATTATGTTCTTCAGCATATATCTAAAAACGTGCTTTAAAAG
The DNA here is from genome assembly GCA_035047865.1 of Dendrocincla tyrannina. NCBI lineage: Eukaryota > Metazoa > Chordata > Aves > Passeriformes > Dendrocolaptidae > Dendrocincla > Dendrocincla tyrannina. Next base: position 13,872,171 of record JAWWMP010000023.1, read on the forward strand.
CAACTCTTGGCTGTGACATTAGCAATATCCTGCAGTTATCAACCTTTCTCAGGCACAAGATCTGACAGTGTTATTAACTGCAACATGGTTTTTAGTGAAAAATTTCACTTGCCGATTTCTGTGGTCAACTAATTGTTTTAAACAGGATCATTAAATACATGTTGTTATAATCATGAATTCCAGTAATGAGATGGATGAGTCCAAATAAAGAATAGATAAGTAGATTTGAAAAAACAATAAATAAATATATGTGCAGCAATTACGATTATTTTTTAAACCAGTCTTAGAACCAAATTTAATATTAAATCTAGCTCATAGCTCTTAAGAATATGGAAGATTAAGACTATCCCAGTAACTAGGAGCCCTTACTTTTAAATTAGCATAACAGCATATCATGACATCTTTAAGTATGAGTCTTTGCATCCATCGTATTTTAATATGGGGGTTTCAAAAGTGAGTATGGTGGGACAGTAAATTAACATTAATAAAATGCTTAGTCATTTGCAATGTCTGAAGGCAAGTGACATTTCTGATAGGATTTGGTGAGCATAAATTGAACTGACCTTGGAAGAAACCTTAGTGTCCTCATGTGCATAAACCAGTGAGGAGCTATCTATATGCAGTTTCACACCTCATGAACTTTTACACACTATTCATCTAAATCAGAGATCCAGATACAAAATCTGGCACTTGGGACATTATGAGGATTTCTGATATTCCTTGGCAATGTGGAGTTCTGAAATAAATGGTTAGATTTAAATGATTTACAGATGTAGGGGAAGGATAGTGGGGGGAGAAGGTCATTGTCACTTTTTTATTCCAGATGCACACCTAAAGTATAGATAATCATTCTGCCTAAATGGTGTTTCAAAACACCCCATTTAAGAGAGCACAACGGCACAGAAACTGATTATACAAAACATCGGTGGGGACTGCAGAATTTCCCAGCATCTGGCACAGTCATTTAAATGAAGAGCTTGTCATATGCTGGCTTTTCAACTGTGGCATGTCACCTCCAGTCTGCAACGCTACAGTGTGGGTGAAATGACACAGCTGATATGCCAGGATGTGACATAGCTTTAATTTCACATGCCATACATATCTGCATCCCCCACTGGGAAATGTTGCAGGGGCATATTTTTCAAGTGATGTTACATTGTTTTGCTGGACTATTTACTCCAATTTGAAGTTCAATAAGCATTTGAGATGAGAGAGGAAATGCTAGCCAAGCTGCTTGAATGGGACTCTTCAACTGGAGACTGTTTTTTATCCTCTCATAATGCTAAGCACCATTGCTACCATTGTTTATTTTATGCCCAGGAGATAAATGCTTTTTCTGAATTGGACTATCAAATAGGGCACATGGTAAATACATGAAAGAAACCTTTATATAACTGTTTTTGGCAGAAGTCAAAATGGCAACATGTGCTATATGTTCATTATACAGAAATCAACAAAATAGGTGGTTTAACACTTACTATCCAAATTTCCAGTTATGTTTTCCTAGAGAAATGACAAAACATACAGAACAAGACTGCTTAAGAAACCTACAGCAATGGCAGAAACACTAAAGGACATCAGTGCCATGACTGCAATCACAGAAATAATCTTTTGTATCCCTCAAATTGCAAAATTTCAAAATGCAGTCGCAAACATACAGTTGAAACACAGGGTTCCGAAACTAAGTTTTGGATAGGGTATTCATGAAAAGACAAAGCAAACAACTATATCACTTGGCTTTGGAACTTTAAATACTGTATTATTTACATATAACAGGCTCTTTTTAAGAGTACCCTCTTTATAAATTTGCTTCTTTAAATATCACCTGCATCTCTACGACGTCTGCCTTTGTATCTCTTGTGGGAAGAGTATGCCACATCTTTATTTGAGCTGGAACATAAAATAAAACTAAAGTTATATTTGAGAGGCTTTAACACTGACTTGCCAATATACCTATTGCTGTCTGGATGCACCAGTCATCCCAGGGTAACCGGTCTCTGAGCCTACTGATGGCCTTGCTCTTTCTGCTGAAACAAACGTGTAGTTTGCCTATTCCAAAAAGGCTTTGGTAATCCAAAGGACTTGACCTGTTTGCCGCAGTGTGGATCAATACCAACAACTCAGTTACTATTTGACACTCCTGAGAGCCAGTGCCCAGCTCAGGCCAAAGTAAAAGCAGTTGAAATAGTGGTCTGCTATGTATCTATGAGCATTCCAACAATTCCATTGTTTCTATTTACCCACAGTAGTGGTGAAGCTCACAGTTCCTTAAGTTCTCGTACTTCATCCATTCAAATTCTAAGATGCATGAAGGGTGTATATAGCCTTTTACACATGTATGTAGCCTCATTATTTTTGCACACTTCAAGGAATGTGGAGTAATAACAAAATTATTGCCAGGATTTGAATCTTGAAAAGGAGAAAAAAAAAAAAGGGAAATAATCATTACTACCTTGTCAGAGAAGTACAAACGATATTGAATCATCAGTAAATGCAACATGAGCAGTCTGTAAAATACACACTAAAAACTATCAAAGAAAATAATTTTGCAGTATAAAAAGAGCTCTGAGAACTAGATACAAGAATGTAAACAGAAGCTGTTCTTTTTATTCTGCATTACCCACCTGACTCAGTGCCATAATTTTCTAGGTAGGAGGAGAAAGACAAGAGAAAAGCTTAAATAACATTTCCCTTCACTTTCTTTCTCAGTGAAGAAATGGCCGAGGAAAACATAAGAATCTGAAAAGGCCCATTTTCTATTGTGATTGGTGAAGCTGTGATGTATGGTAAAACCTGGTACCTTTTATCTGTGTTCAAATTTATTCTTAAAAATGAATAATTTATGAAAAATTATAAAATTTAAATGCTTCCCACAACTCCCCAAACAATTTCATGAAAATATCTTAACTGCACATCCCTTGTTCTTCATCTTCTATTAACTGTGTCCAGTGGAATGAGAAGCTCTCTGCACTGGGTTGTGGATACGTCTAGGCATGAATAGCCTTGAAGTTAAATTCACAAACTGGGACATTTCTATCACAATGATAATTATGCAGAAAAAAAACCCCTAGAAATACATTGATTAAATTATTTGCCCTGGAATTGTTACTTAACCTATCCTGTCTTTAACACAGTATAGATTGTACATACAACAAAACTGCAGAGCAGCCTGCTCACCGTATGAGTACCCTGTAAACACTTCTCCACAAACCCTGGCTGAGAAGTGGAGTGGCTGCACATTTATTGGTCTGGTCTTTTCACATAAATCATAGCTGTCCAAAGTCCAATCGGATTTACACTGGCTGCCAATGTTCCCAAAGGCTTCTGCACTACTCAGCTCAGCAGTTCCCTGAGCACGGCCCAGCCACACACTGTACATCCTCCAGGGAGAATCCTTATGTTGAACACGTCCCTCCATGGCCAATTAAACTGGCTTTGGAGTCACCTTGCTCTGCTGGCATGGTGCAAAGAGCCTGCAGTGCAGCTCAGGACCCGGGCCAAGGTGTTGTCAGCTCTGATCCTAAGAATGGGGAATGGTCTATTAGAGAAATTTCAGAGTTACTTTCACAGCTCATTGCAAAAGCACCACACACATAACCTTCTCGTAAAATAAAACCCTTCCCCATGATAAAGGCTGAAAATGAAAGCATTTTCCCCTCAACACAGAGCAGCTTCCACACCCAGCAAAGCAGAACTGGAAAACACGGTTATGGCTGTTGACTACAGAAATTTCTAAAAGAAGCCTCAGAAAATATTATGTATATCTTTTCTAGGTAGAACAGATGAAAAGGTATTTATAAAGATCTTTATTTTAGGAATCATTTTAAGATTTATGTTGCTTGCAAAAATTCTAAGTTTATTAAATATATATATGACATTATTCAGTACAACACTTTTACTGCCATACTGTAAGACAATCATCTATAAAAAGCTGACTAACCAGCAGCAGCTGTTGAAGAACTTGCTGGAGTTGCAAACCAACCTTTCTCAGAAGTTTGAGCTACAAGCTGAGAAAGCTGAAATATTAAGGAAAGAGTAAATTGAAATGATGAATAAAATGTAGCAGCTGACTTCACAGTGCTTTCAGAAAGTGAAGATTCATGATCTAACATGACAGTCACCTGTAACATCAAGAACTTCATAAGAACATAATAAAAATGTGGAAATACACTAAGACTACTTGAGGAAGAAACTCTTTAAATACTAATGCAAGCATTTCACATTCACATTAATTGTGGAAGACAAACAAGAACTATTTTATGCAGAATTCTTTTTTATGAATATATGCATCTATCCATGTATATGTATGCGTATAGATATACATGTATTTGTACACTAAGGCTTTTTGGTAAGGTCAACTTTTTAGCTGACGCAAAGCCATTTGCACCACAGAGTATAAATGGTTATATTCCATATTTCCTATGTATTTGCATAGATATATATATGCATGCCACAGTTGTCCTTGTCTTTAGTGAGAAAGTGCTTGGGGTCTCTGTTGGCTAATTAGTTACAACCAGGAAGCTGTGTGAATGTCTGTTAGGAATATAATTAAATCAAATTGTAGTAATTCTCTTTGAAGCATATTTTTAACATGTTGCACAGCACTGTTTCATGTTGTGGTACATCTTAATACCAACATTCCTGTGGATCTTCGAGGATCTCGATGTCTTTCGAGGTACTAGAACTCTGCTCTACCAGACATCATCATCAGTGCCAATTTCACAACGGAAGGATCTTTCCTTGCCTCCTAATCAATACTTTCTTTGAATCAAATCATGGCCTGCCTTCCACTAAAAATTATTTATGTTTATTAAAACTAATTTCTTTAACACTTATGTTGGTGCCATTTTTCCAAGTGTAACATATATTCAATTTTTGCATTTACTTTTTGTAAAAAGAGGCAAAGTCATAAGCATATCAGAAGCAGACTAATTCAAGAAGCTAAATAGCATCAGAACTGTGGAATTCAAATGCAGATCATCTATTTGCCTGAAGAAGAAAGCAAACACAAAGACAGTCTGCACATGACCACATTTACTTTCAATAGTGTCCATTCTTGAATGGAAATGGACAGTATTTCTTTACCCAAGTGGACCCCTAAGGATCAATGCCTCAAATCCAAGGAGCCCAGGCAAGGGGCGCATCGACAGGATGATTTATAATTGCCATGATGCAGTCATAGAAATAAATGCTAACGAGACAAGACACCCTATAAAGTAGAGTGTGTTCCTTTAAAAGCAACGTGCTTCAGGAACAGATTGCAGCTCCCAAGAGGCCCCCTTTCAATGCAAGTACCAAGGATTCTTTACAGCACACTGGATTCATTCTTCTGATCATTTCCCAAAATATATCACTTAGACATTTTTTTACCCTTTCTAGTACTCTAAATAGTGCTCAGAATAAAGTAAAAGGGATATAAAGAAAAAGAGCAATTTTTTGGTCTAAATCCAGGTGTTATTTTCGGTAGCTGAGTTAGTTTTATTGTGACAGTTTCATCTGCTGAGTATCAATAAAATACATTCCCTCCAATTAAAAAATAAAATTATTTGTATTTACCATTTAATAATATATGGGAAACATAAGAAAAACACTTGTACTCCTACTATGATGAACCACCAACTAATCAAAGTTTCTGAAAGTCTCACTGTACTCTAAGCGTCCCAGCAGAGAATGGAAATTTGAGATTTCACATGATGTCAAGAGCAAAATCAACACGGAGTAGAAATAGTACATTTCTCATTGTAACTTCACAGAACAAAAACAAAACACAAACAAAATAAAGTAATTAATTGCAAACAAGGAGAGAACTCAATCTTCATATTGTGGATTCAGTAACTTACACTCATTTGTATTTAGCATAGGGGCTTCTATTAGGAGGAATATTTTCTATTTAAACAAACATAGGGGAAAATAAAATCTTGATTCCCTTTTATTTTAAATAGAACATGATATGGATCAGTAATGAATACTGAAGTAGGAGCTTAAGAGCCCAGACCTGAGGTTCTTTCTAGCTAGACAACAGCATTTTTGTGGACTCTGACTGAACATTTCTGGTTTTATGCTTCAGCTTTCCTATCTGAAAAATAGGAATTAAAAAAATGTTCTTCAGATGTATTTCCATATTTTTAGAAAATACTGGGCAAATGAAATATCATAACACTCTTGGTGAGATAACCAAATGATACACTAATAAACACAGCCCTATTAAAACTCTGCACTATAACCAATATAACAAGGTAGGTTACAACTGACAGTTGATGCACTAAATGTGTCTCATGGGAGACACAACTGAATGCAAACTGAATACAGGCAGAAAAGTATTTGCAAAATAAAACAAAAAGGTGCCTCATATAATTCCACTGTAGTTGAACATGAGAGACAGAAAATATAAGCCAGTGATGGAACTAGTGGCAAGATTTTGTTTCCTTTTTGATTCACTCAAAGACCACAAATGACAGTGTCCATCATCTCTAAAAATGAAGTTGGAAGCATGCAGCTGCAGAGCTGTGCAGAAGCAGGCATGGTGTATCTACTAAATGTTATGCCCTGTAGACCACAACTCTCTGAAATCCATCTATCCACAATTAGACACTGCAGCCTGAACCTTCTGTTCAAAAGGGCACTGCTACAGATTGCACTGAAACTAATAATTATTCTCATCCACACCAATTCATAGCACACAGAGGAAAGAATATCGTGGGAACAAATCATTAAAGGCTTCCCAATGGTACACAACAGTACAACCAGTTACATCACTCTGTATATTTTTAATGAATTTATTCTAAGCTTTCACAGGGAAAACAGATAACCACACTTAACATTGCTGAAACACATGGAGAAGTGTTTTGGTATGAACAAGCATATTTTCTTCCATACTCTCTCTCCCCTAATCAATTACGTTCACAAAAGGAAACAAATCTCCTTGCTGGCCTGCATGGCAAAAGCAGCAAGAAAGTAATCAAAGAACAGGGAAGTGATTTTGAGCTAAGCAAGTGATTTACAAGCTGAAATTTCCTATCCTTGCAAAAATATATAGTAAAAACCATATTATATACACTTATAAAAGAGAGAATTGAACATTTCTTAACACTAATTCTGTTGCAACTTCAACTGGACTGCAGCAACACCTCTATATGTTAGGTCTGCACTTTCAGTAGAGGGAAGAAGATCGCAGCCCCTGCAGGGAAGTTAATACACAGTAGATTGTCTCTCTATTAGAAAAGAGAAAGATGATGACTTGTCAATGAGGGACAAGGAAAACACCTACATCAGAACATCTGGTGCTCTTCCTATGTGAATTCACATTAGAATTTAGAAATAATGTCTGTCTCATTGTAGATGTTTTTTAACATGAAGTTCCATGCAAAAGCTATGAATGAAGCGCATGGTTTGTGCCAAGCTGAAAGATTCCTTGCTCAGCACTACTAGTTCAAAGGGTTTACCAGTTTACCAGCCCTGAGACAGACTTCCCTCAGAAGCAAAAACAACAGTGCTACCCAGCTGTCCCTCTAAACGTATGAGCTCCTTAACAGCTGGGTAAATGCATAAAACAAAATTGAAATAACTACAAAGGCAGTTCAAAAATATTTCACTTGAAGAAACAAAACCCCAGTTTTAACACTTTTTTTACTCTCAACAATTAAATGAGTTGTTTTTCTTTCCACTGCTCTCAGTGGTTTGACCTGTCAGGATGTACAGTATCACTGTTACAGCGATTTATCATTTACATTACTAAGAGGCAATAAGATTGTGGAACAGCAGATCCAATTCTTCACTCTCACCTATGACCCCCTTTGGCACATTCAGTTCATCGCAGCAGCCTGGGAAACACTTTGAAATTTTTAACACTTTGATTTTTCCATTGTATATTTATAGCAAAGGGGAGTGAAAGCACAGAAACTGTAAGGAATCTGTGTTGTCAAGGACTGAATATGGATTCTTAGACTACCACACAAATGATCTGTAACTGTATCATATGCCAGGGATTTTCATCCACTTAGCTCTTTAATGAGCTCTAAGTATAGCTGAGTATAAAACCAAATGAAAATAATATTAAAAAAAAAAATAAAAAAACTTAATACCAAAAAAGCATAAAGCATTAATACAAAGTCAACAAGACATAGAAAGCTTGGCTTTCCTCAGACATGTTTGTCGTAAGACCACACAGGTGTCTTACAAGGGCTTTTTGCCCCAGAAAGGTCTTCAACATTCACTTAGGAATGACACTGCACCAAGAGGCCTTCCAGGAAACAGCCTCCCCTTTTGTCACATGGTTGGAGGGACTCCCAGGTGTGCTAACTATTTCACTAACTGTGAAATTCATTATATCAACCCTAATCCAGATGATGCCAGAAACAAATGTACCTGTAAGGTCTGTAAGAACTCCACTATGTTGGTCAACTATGATGAAATGATACATCTTCTCATTGCCAGAATTATTGGTTACCCTGAAGAGAAACTGGATCACAACAGGTATCCTGTCTACCATGCAGATACATTTTGGTTTCATCGCATCTCCAGGAAGTGGCAATGCCAACTTATTGTAATCCCAAACAAAAATCTGAAGTGAATGAATAACCTGGCTGGTGCTTTCACACATCACTGTAGCCAGTATAAGGATGCTGTGAGTCCTGATGGTGTTGATGCAGAGAGAGAGTAAAAAAAATTTAAAAAAAAAAAAAAGTCAGCAGAGAAGAGTTTCTCTGCCATGGTGCTCTGGAGAATACTAAAGAGCAATGCAGATATGGCCAGTAGGGCTGCAGTTCAGTGTGGTTGAGAACCCACACCGAGAAGAAGTGGGCTCTAGGGATCATGTGGTGAGTACTCAATTTCAAAGTTATCAGTCATTGTCACTACAGTGTGAGGTAGGAATGACTGACTGCCGTCTAAGGTGGAACAGATTTAGAAAGTGCAAGCAAGCACACGGTCTGGACCAGAGTTCTGTAACTAATACACAGAGGGTTAAAATAAAATAAACAGGAAGGCAGTAGGACTTGGGAATTTCTCTTTCCATCGGACACCCATTTCCACTTTGATAGTGTACTGGGACAGGAATTCTTCAGTGCTAGCTGAGCATACAAAGAATAACTATCAGCATGCCTTTCTAAATTCTTGAGCAAATGAAAGAAAGGTGAGCAGCCGCTTAAGGCTTCACATCCAGAAGACAGGGCTCACTTAGACTGCCGAAGCGTATTCCAAATCACGCTGTTCAGTATTGCCACATTCCCGCCGCTCTCCCCGGAGCAGCGCGCCCTTGGCGCGTCCTGTGGTGTCACCCAGCGGAGGAGCCGGGGTAGCGCAGGGAGGGACCCGCGGGAGCTGCGCGGCAGGTGCACCTTGAGACTGACACCTGCGGGCTCCTCCGGTGCCAGTGCTGCCTCGTGGCTCTCTGTGCGCAGAAGGTCTCATTTAAAACATCTTCACAATCAGGACCTGAAATAAACCGCATTTTAATCCTCCCCACAGCAATGTCTTCTTTTTAGATTTGGTTTTTGCTGTGATTTGGTAGGAATAGAAGTTTATATAAAACTACAGAAGGATTAAATCTCACACTTTCCCTTTTTTAAATAGTCATAAAAATCTCCACAAAATCTTTTATTCTTTGAATAAAGACTTCAGTTTTCATTCTGTCTTCTGGTATGAATTGGCCTTCCTTTCCCTAAAGGGCACTGTAAATGCAGAACCAGGGGAAACAGTTTAACAGAAAACATATGCATGCTACTTACTTGGGTGACCCTGAGAGAAGGGCACCTTACTAGCTGCTCCTCTATGTAAAATCAAAACAATAAGTTTCCTTTTTAAAAGAAATATTTTTCTTAAAGTACTCCTTTGTTGTACTTCTTGTGACTAATGAGAGCCACACAAATCTTTGTCAATGAAGCAGGAGAAATAGTTTAAAAGACTTAGTTTCACATGTTTCTAATACTTTTTAGTATTATTTTTAATTGAATAACCATTACTCAGAAAAATGATGAATCTAAATTCTTCATTATGTTATCTCCTACATTCTTCATCTGACCAATGGAGCAGATGAAAAACAAGGAAATGATTACAACTCCATAATTCTGTGGGCAAACCAACACCAACCTAATGTCTTAGCAACACATGTGTTTCATAAGAAATTACACATCAGCTGGATTAATGGATCAAAATGTTGTCCCTCTTGTGATGTCAGAGAGGCAGAAGTGTTTGGTGCAGAAGGCAGCTCTGTGTGCTTTATTCCAGCTGAGAGCTTTCCATCAACAGAACAATTCTCTTCTGATTAATTACAGCCAGCATCTGGCTCCTTTATATCACCTGAACAGTAAAAGATGTCAGATCAGTATGGAGATATCTGTCCTTTCATGTAGCAGTTAGTGAGACCAATACTACAGCATGTAGTAGTTAATTATTACATACTCTCTATGTAATTCTTGGAATAAATTAAGGGTATGAATCACAGCATTAAGTGCCACTAGAAACGATTGATGGAAAGGAATAGCAGATTACTACAGAAAAAGAAAAAACAAACACAAAAACCCAGAGTTTCTCATTGTACCCGATATTTTTGGTTGGTTAATTTTGGATATTTAAGTAACTTTACTTTCTTTGACTGATTTACTTTAAAGAAACAAGATGGAAACGAGAGTACTTTTAATAAAGATTTTTTTTTCAAAATGGATTTGTTAAAAAAGCATAGATGTTTCATCAAAATGAGTATTTTCTAAAGCCGCTTGGAATAATCCAGTGCAAACCTTTAGCTGACATATTGGAGAACTATCAAGAATACTTCTGTGACATTTTTTTTTTCCTCTGAATACCAATAGCCAATTCTGAGACCTCTGTAGAATTATATTTAGTTTTCCTCTTCACGTTACCTGGCACTTTTAAAAAACCTGCGATTATGTTACTGTATCATACAGTACTAAAAGATCCTTCTCAAGCTCTCAGCACTAAAATTAAATTTTCACTGTTTAAGATAATTGAGGAAACAAAATTTGTTGTTGATAGTACTAAATACCCTTTATATTAATAATTTATGCATATATAGAATTATATAGACCAGTACAAGTATACAAGCAGGTCCTTGTGGACTTCATGAGTAACCCCATGATGAGCATGCATAATTTATCCCTTGCCTCTTTAAAAAAATAACAAATAGTGAACAGCAGAAATGAGCCTTTTTCAATGATCCCTTAAATGCATGTACTTTTGGGTAATGCACATGCTTTTCTCTTTGACAACTTGATAGGGGAAGACACGAAGGTAACAGGAGTATTTAACTACAATTCCTTTAAATACCTTTAAAAGGTCTTGTCTCTTGCAATAAGCACAGGTAATCACATATTCAGTAAATGTTTAAAATAGCCATTCACTATAAAACCACTTTAAGAGAAATATGCAAAATCTTACTCAGTGTGACTAAAATTCAACAGATTGCACTAGCACTGCAGCTTTACAGCTGGATCTCTAGACACCCATTACATTTTGTGAGCTGTTTGTACTGTAGCTTTTGATATTCTTAAAGGATTGACGGCATCCATTTCCTTTCAAATAGGGTCGTTTTCAATTTAGCAGCATTCAGCAACCTGCAAATCTGAGTCTGCAAGGCACTCTTAAGAATATCACTTTCAGACGACTGATGTTTTCCAGGTGGTTTTGCAGAGAACCATGAAATGCAGCTGCTACAAAACCTTTGATGAGACGTAAGTAGAACAACATCAAAAGTGAGCTTCTTTTTGAGCAAATACATGAAAGCCCAAAACTAGCTGACAGTATCACATCATGGAATTCGTTTGAACTTGCAGACAGAAACCAAGAGGAAAGACAATTTCTACAGCCATTACTTGGAGCATGGCCTATCCTGTGTGAAAACACAGAAACAGATTTCTAACTCCATCATTTCTAACTGTGGCATAAGACACAAAGCAAGAATTAAATCTTTCAAACAGAAATAGATACACACATATATATGTATGGTATTGCTTCTTATTTCACTGTAACAGTGAAATGCATAAGCCAAACTCCCAATGGCAACTCCCCCCCAGCGTCACCCAGGCTCTCAGAAGGTCCAGCAGGATGGGCAGCACTGCTCAGCCAGCCTAGGGGAGCACAGCACACTTACACTCATTTATCTAGTTTGTTAACAACAAGCTCTGTCGAAAGCATTTCATCAAATATTTATAAAACAGAACACTGGCTGCTGTATAAAAGGTCATTTCTCTAAGCAGAAATCACTGATCCTGATGCTATTATATGCTTAAGTTCTTAGCATATATTTTTTTGTATCATTTATTGTATCATGTTGAAGATGAAAACTTAGATGACAAAGCCACCTTTGTGATTTCTCTGTGCACATTTGGACCCAGTAGGCTTGCCTTAGTTAAACACAGGAATTGATTGGATAATCTGTAATTAAAGCCAATTTTTTTTAAAAGTCTCTCCCTGAAGAAAACAAGACACAAATCATCACTGCAAGTATACTATTGAGAACACATTTAACACATTTATTCAACTCACAGGACAAGACTCAGTGGCAGAACATAGATTTAATAATGAGCGTCTTGACTTGGTAAACTTGCCAGTGAACATTTCACCAAATTTGAGTGCATCAGGCTTTATTTTGTTCAGAATTTGGGACCATTCTGATGAATGAGAGGAATCTTAAACAATGTTTACCTAAATTCTTGCAGAAGTTTATTCCTAATTACAGAGAAACACAAGGATTTCACTTTAAAATATACATGTGGTTTACTGCAAGGAGAAAATTATTGCTATTGCAGCCAGAAGTGCATATTCCTTGCCAGAGACCAGCAAGTAAAATCCTTTGCTTTAACAAAATTATAATGAGCAGTGCATTTTGTTTCCACAGTTAAGGATGTCAGCATTTCCACCAAAACCTTTATAGCCACAGGTGTACCCTAAATACAAAACGTGCTCAAACTGGCAACCAGCACATCTCAGCTAACAGAATTTCTTGCCTTTGCTAAATATTTTAAGGTTATTTCTCAGGGTGCCCCTGCCTTCAGCAGATATAGGCTGGATTCAGGGTGAACAGCTAATTAGTCTCCTCAATAGCTCTGCTACTGCTAGAACTACTATGCCTTGACTATAGTCATATCTCCAGCCTTACCACTTGTAGTCTGCTCTTGAACACACTCTGTTCCAACTTCAATGGAATTTTTTATGGACTGGCTATACAAATTGATTTTTTCCCCACTGAAGTCCAAAAAGACACTTGAAACAAAAAGGTTGAGCAACTTATGCAAATAATCTTCTGTCAGATTTATACTGGCAAATTTTATATAAGCAGCAAACCTATATGTCAGTGTTTGGAAAAACACCATTAGTGTCTTTCTGGCCTGCACAAGAGAAAAATCTCAAAGATTTGTTTCTTACCTTAGGAAGGGAGCTTACACACCTGATGTACTTCACTTTTGCCTTTTGTCCTGAAACAAAGCTGATTCTGTAGCAAGGACTAAAGCTATCAATCTGTTAACATGAAATCATGATCAGGATTTTTTTTTTTAAATTTAAATTGTGATTTAATTCCATATTTAGTAATTTTTTCAATATCTGGAAATTTTATTTTCATTTTAACACATCTTTATTTGTATTTGCTCTTTGGTGCCACTGTAGTTTTAAGTAATGTATTCTATTTCAATCCACTAAACTCCCTCAGTATTTTGCAGTAAAAAAAAGGCAACTTTATTAGGCTCATAAAACAAAAAAGTGTCATTTCAGTGCAATTTACAGCCATAATAATTGGTAAACATTGCTAAAAAAAATGCATAAAGAAATTTCAGATCTCTTAATTTGCAAGGATTTCTTCCAAAAAAACCAAAAACTGAACATGCGCAGCTTATGGAGTCACCTACTAAATCACAAAGTCTTAGCAGAGTTCTGGTGGCTCTTTTCCATCTATCTCCACCTTTCTCGAGTGCTTGGCATCCTTGCCAACACACAGTGGTCTCACAGCCATTCCCATCTTTGGCTGGCCTGACTGATTAATTACAGCTTTTACCTTTCATGCTTCTTAGAGATTAGTGACAAGAGCAAAAGGATCCTCATCCTAGGCTTGGCAGGGCACTTGCCTTCACTCATCTCTACGCACTAGTTTCACTTCTTGCTATCTTACTATCCTGTCCAGAATGCCTAAATTATTTGGGTAGTTTGGACTTTGTTTTTTCTTTTGTCTTTAAGAACCTCCATCATAGCAATACTTTAGTCCACAAATGTGTAACGATTTATGTGGTTTAATTAAGTCTTGTGTCTGTGACAACTTTTCCATCTGAATAACTTTTCCAAGCAGGTCCTACCCACACACATATGTCCAAGGAAATTCGGTTGACATGCTCGGAGTTCCCTCTGCATATCTGTTATTATAGCTGCCATTTACAAGGCACTTGTGAACTTTTGTGCATTTTACTGTGGTTTTGCAAGCTGAAAAATAAATGTCCCATTTACAGTGCTAAGAAATGACAAAAGGTGGTGAAGAGGAAATCATCTTTATACAGAAGCTGCAAAGTAGCAAGGAAGCACAGCGATGTGTCTCAGAATGCCATCCAGAAGGATGACTTTAACATTGTTATCCTATGTCTGTCTATTGCCAGTATCATAAATGTTCAGCCTGGCTCCAGAAAACCATATACAAAGCACCTCCTGATGAGTACAGAAGGATTTTTCCCTTGTTGTTATAGAATATTTACACTTTTAAGAATGCTTCAATTGGGAGCAGCACTTAAAATATATGAGCAATATTTCTTTGACATCTTGTCACACACATTTCAGCACAGCCCTTTCCAACAACGCGTTCTCATGAATCATCTACTTAAAATCTACCTCATGTGCCAAAGAGAGGGTGATAATGGAAACCTGACAGTTTTTTGGAGTTGTTACACTGATGAAACAAGGCAATATGCTGAGGCAAGTCCAAGCACCTATAGGGAAGGAGATGGAATGATACAGTTGAATTCTATCTGTGCTACAATTACTTGGCTTTTCCACATAATGAATTAGTCACATTACTTCCCATGCCACGCGAGCAATTCAGCCACCACTGACCACATTAAAAACAGGGCAACAGCAGTTCTAATCAAGTAGCCTAAGCTTGGCAGTGGAACCTTAGAAGGCACAGCAATCACGGAGACAGCAACAAAGAGATTTATATTCAAGAAGATACAAATATTTACCCTCAATTTGGAGGCCACCAGCAAACCCCCTTATCTGCTAAGTGTGAACTACTCATGAGACATTTTAAAAACACCTTGTTATTAAGTACTTTTAATTTTGCTAGTGAAAAATCCTTAAAGGACTGTAAGAACTTATCATAAGAATGTCCCCATTAAGCCAGCAAATCAACTCAGTACTCCAACAGGTGCCAAGAGTGAATGTAAAGGAAAAAACCTGAAAAAATAACTTGAAATGACATCTCCAAAGTATATTCTCCCAACCTCCACCAGTTTGCAGCTCAGACTTTTTGACCCAGAGTTGATGTGTTTGTGCTTCCCCATCCTTCAAAAACTCTTCTTTCACAACTTTGCATAGCCACTTTTTGAATTCACATAGCATCTACAACATGATAGAAGGGTCCCACAGCCTAATTGCATGGTGAGAACCACATACAATTTTGCACCTCTTCTGTGCCAAAAACCTGAAGTTGACTCGAGCTCCTTCTGCAGTGTGTGCTGTAATGGAATATCACAGCATGTACTACACACAAGTTACAGATCAGGAATTTGGAGATGATCCCTGCAATGAAAACCTGTTGTACAGACTCTGCCAGGCTGCAGTTAGATAAGTGATGCCCCAGCCAATCTGCACATTTAGCCAATAACTGGATTACTATCCTGGAGAGTCTGAAGTGAACTGCATCTGCACCTGCCAAAGCAGCAAATGCATATGCATTAACCACAGGCTGAAACACAGAGATGTGCAAGCTGCAAAGTCTGTCAGCAAAGAGACTGCTGAGAGTAGAATAAAGTGAAAGGTCATTTCAGTGAAGATAAGGAAGAGGACATTCATGTTTGAAATGTATATCCAACATCTATAAGTGCCTCACATTACATCTAAATGCTCTCATGAAAAAGCATCATTACAATGGACCTGTTCAAATAACAGTAAGGGCTGATGATTTTACCTTACTGATCATTCTGAAATTTTACCATAATTGTTATTTTGCATTATAGCCCAGAAGTTGGAGAGTCTTTCATAGATGTCACCTTGAAGTTCAGTATTACTTACATAAATATATCCTTTGCATTTTAGCAGTTGTTTTGGGGTTTATTTTCTTAGGTTTTTTGATAGTTTTGATATCACTTCTGCTGTCGCATTTGCAAAGATGCAGTGAGAACACAAAATCAAATTTTGCTCCTCTGCAAAATTCTGGAATCCCAAGATGTGAACTAAAGTCCATTATCTGTGATGACACCCTCTGGAAACACACACTAGACAAGCCAATCCATGCCATGGGACAAGTTTCCATTACTGCATGAAAAAAATCTATTTCTTATTTGGAGAAGCAACAAATTATCACAAGGTATACTTGACTTGTTTTGTGCTACCCCACTCCTGACAATTTGCTGAAAACTTATTGTAGATCCTGCATCGGCTTTACTAGTTTTTATGACTAAAGCTCTCTGCCCTACAATGAATTTGCTTTGCAAAGGAGATTAACTTGCTGGGAAAGGTCAAACATGGATTGACTATGAGGGCATGAAAAATCTCCATTTTTCAGAATTATTTTTTCTAATATTTTCACAGAAAGGAACAGCACATGCAGAAGTGACCTGGCAAAGAACTTGCAATTGTCACATGAGAATATGCACTAGCATTAAAAAGAGAGGCAGAAAGGTAGTTATTTTCTGTTCCCATAATCACCATAATTTTGTATTCATGATGACAGCTCACTGGTCATTATCTGTTAGCTATCTATACATACACACTGATATTTATACTGGTCTCACATGCCATTATTGAAAGTAGGTTTTACATGACATGGTCACTAAGCTACAAATTGTCCAATATATTTTGCACCAAAGTCAAAATGCAGTTCAAAATGCTAGCAATAGCTGTGAACTAAGCAAATTCTCTAAGGAGAGACAGTCTTTACAATGAAGGGGCAGTGCATACAATTTAGATTTTATATCTCTTTCATTCACTTTAATTGAAGTTATTTTATTTTACTTGTTAATTTGAAACATTGGCCATATTACTCTGCTTGTAAACTACTCCACCTTAATTTAAATACAGGCATCAGGCAGAATTCCCTAGATTCTGCAGTACAAATACTAGTTAGAATATCTTAAAAACCTTCATCTAGTAAACATAATTTATGCATTTTTTGGTATAATCATCTCATTACAATAATCTCTTTTAACCCTGAAATGCACTTTTTCTTTTTACAGTTTGCATAATTTCCATCTGAAAGGTTTGAAAAGTTCATCCTGGGAATTATTTTTCACTAGTATAGGACCTAGGACCTAAAGTTTATTATCCTCAGACAGCTCTGTGTTCTGTGAGGATCTAATGAGCTCATCATAGATGGAATACACACACAAAATTTGGATAGTTTTTACATGGACCTACATAAAACAACATCTAAAGGTCTTGGGGTCACTGTGTAAAGCTTCTTACTTCCCCGAATCAGTTTAGTCTGCCACAAGTCTTCTGGAATATAGTCAAAGAAGGCTGCTACCACTTTACCTTATACATTATAAAATGATTCCTCTCTTTTTATCCATGAACAAATCCCATGGTACCTTCAACACAAGTCTGTCTTTCTTTCGACTCAGGTGAGGATTTCACAGGGTCACTTAATTAGACAAGTATCTTCTCACTTCCCACCTGCCCTCTACATTACTCAAGACAGGCACTTGCCATAATAAAAGTTTCAAGTTCCAGCTAGTTTCCATAGAAAAAGCAAGCCTTCTGGGGCACTGTGAGCCATTTCTAACTCCTTTGAGCTGATTGATGCATGGGAAGGTCTTTGTTTCCTTAAGAAGCATCATACTGCTTCAGAATGATTAAAATACTAATTGCCTGAATCCACCAGGTTGCTACTTCCCTGAGTCAGTTTTAAAACATGAGGTGTGATTTTGACACGGTGTGGATTGCCCAGCCTGTTAGACAGTGAACACCACAGTGAAAGGGCCAAACACCCCCAGTTCTCATTCAGGTGTGCAGGAGCAACAAACTCCTAGAATTTCGGATAAACAAGCAAACGTTTTCCCAAGTACTTGGAAAAGGCAATCTCCAAAGAACATTCACTATGTTTTACCATTTTAAACACAGAAAAATTATCATTGTTGGAGGAAGATGCAAAGGATACAAGTACAGTTACACCTTCTCTGCCCAAAATGCATTTTGTGTAGGATTTTGCAAAGAAGAGGTCTAATTTTCTCACAAGGAAGTGAACTAGGTCACTAAAAGGAAATTTGCTTAAGAATTATATATTCTCAATCTCAATTTTGTAACAGTTTGGAAACATCCACAAAGTAAAAAATTGTCCTTCCTCCCACCCTCCTTCTGAAAACATAAAACACTAAGGAGAAGGAATTTCTAGTACATGGCTACTGAATCAAACAACTAATGGATTACACATTTAAAATCATTAACTAATAAAGTGAAGGTCATCACAAATCAAAAACTGAAAGTAAAATGTACCTTAGAAACCAACTATTGCCAAGACTATAGATCAGACTGTGCAATATGGAATCTGTGGAATCCATCTGGCTAGCACACAAGAAAAACTCCATCTTCTTTGGTACTTATCAAGTCAGATGATTCTACAGAACTGTGAAAGTTCTCTCATTTTATTTCCAGATATAGAGTACTGCAGACATATGCTTTCAAAAGCTGCCTAGACAAGAAACTTCAGTTCATTCTGATCATTGGGACTCCTCTAAACATAAGTCAATTTTCCAAAAAACAACCAATTTATGTGCAAGTTTTTGCCACTATTTGTTATTTCTAAAAAAAACCAAACCCTGTGGTTAGACCTACTACCCATGGCTGACTCATCTTCAGGCACCTTTCATAGTTGTTTCCAGCCAATATCAATAATTCTCATTAAAAAATCCAGCATGTCTTGATTTTGAATAAAGAGAACCACTTGAAAATTATCTGATAATTCTTCTATACTATGTTACATCATATCCTTTATAGAACTTAGGAACAGCTCTAGCTTTCTTTTATTCTAGGTAACCTTGAAAGTTTCCTAACAGAACATCCATCAAGATAAAAACCTCACACAAGTATTGGCTAAACACCAATAGGTTTGCAGATTATGGATATAAAGACACTTGCTATTATGTCAGTGGGAGTCTCGAGTGACTAAGGGATATAGGGTTGAATTTTTCCCCCCATTAGTCCAATATAATTCCTAATATACAAACAGTTTGAGTAATATCGTGAGAACTGTAGAAGCAATATATTCTTGATCCAAGTGAATGCTAAGCACTAGTATCTTCCTTAAAAAAGGTAAATGCACTAGGAAGAACATGATGACAGTGTTAAAGTTAACGACCCATTGCAATAGTGTTTAAACAGATTTGGCACTAGCTTAATCACATTAATTGCTACATTGGACAAACTAGAGAACAATGAATACATTGTCCCTGAAAGTCCTGAAGCAGCATCTTGTCCATTATGTTAAGGGTGCAGTGACATTCATGATCTCCAGGTAACTGAAACTTGGAATGTACTTTGTTTGTCTTGCTACATCAGCTAACTATGAATTATTAATCTAAGCAGCCCTCAAAGCACTTTTTTCCTCTACTCAGTGAAGTACCTTTAACAAGGTAATCTGTCTCTTTACTTAATCACAGCAATACTTGTCAAAGACTATTACTGATTTGGGGATAAAATGGAAAGAAGAGGAGAACATCATCTGGTGATTGGCACTCACCTCAAATATGCATGCTCTTCCCTTTCTTAAAAAAAATCCCTCATGAAGGAACTAGATTTGTCAGAAAGCCCTGTCAGCCTTTCCCCCAGAAGTAACCACACAAACCTCAGTTCTGCCATGGTTAGGACAGTCTGGGAAGTGTACAGAGTCTTTTGTAATGGGAAGTTTCAAGATAACTAAGAGCGGTCCTGAAGCAGTCTGAGTGTCACTGCAGCCTCGTGCTGCCCACAGTCATCTGAAAAGTCTGTGCTGGTTTGGGGAGGCTCTTTTTTTATCCTACAGTTTCAGCCCGTCAATAAATTCATTGGTCCTTAGACATTCCTTCCTCACAACTATCTACCAATACATGTGAGTTCTCATAATTCCTCCAGAGGCCCAGAAGCCAAGAAAGAGTAGACTAAAGGGGAAAGAAGAAGAAAAAAAGGGGGGGGGGGAGGGGGGCAGGAGATAAATAGCACTGTCTTATTCACTCATGCAATCAATGGAAAAGAGAGACATGAATAAAGTCAGAGTGCTATAAAACACATCACGGCTGATGGCACTCAGTCTGATGTGGTTAACAATAATAAAACAAAAATAGGTAAACATGATGTCGGTAACAAAAATCAGAATTCCCATAACCTGGCTGCTATCACAGACATCAGATACTTAAAATAGGATCACTGACAAAAGAAAAAGAGAAATAATTGGAATAGGATTTACCATGATACAATTAATATGGTCAGATTAAAATGTCTTATTTTCATTCAAGAGGGTCTAATGACACATTCTCGCTAGTAAAATTAGATAGTATAATTCATCAGATAACCTTGTAGAATAAAGGCAATACTCATACCATTTTAGTTAGATAAAGGCTTGCAGGGGGGAAATAATAAACCCAAAAACCTGATTTCCTTTTTTCATTAGTAGATTTGCTCCATTAGATGGAACAAACATATTGAAAAGCAGAAAAGTCTGTATTTGTTCAGATCTCAGAGAGGACAATTTTTAATAATTTTTTTTTTTTTTTAAATGAATACAGTTACCTCACAAGTTCTCAGATTCTAGCCCATTTTTCCTCTTCATAAAATCAGTCAAGTCTATGTTTTGGAATATCTACAATATCTTGAGCAACAAAGTCTTTTAATTACATCCAAGGTCATGGAACTGAAGTGGGCAACAAGACTTCCAGATTTTTTTCTGCTTACCCTATCATATTATGTTTTCTTTTTGCAAGCATTATCTCTAAAAGGAAAGAATCTGCTGTCAGCAACTGCAATATTTTCTGCTAAGTCATTCCACCACCTTGCAAAGACATTTGAAAACATAAAAGTGATTTACAGCAACATTTTACAACAAAATGCTGCTCTAGTTATATGAGAGATGAGCACAGTGTATCAATATGCAAAGAATAGGAAAGCTCCTGCAAAAATATTAGCAACAAATACAGGAATTCTGCAGAGTCACAGCAGGCCTAGGGCCTCAAAGAGCCCTTAAATAAATTCTGGTAACACAGTGACCCAGCTTCAGAGCTCTGTAAAAGCCCTGTGTGAGCTATCTGATGGATTAAGAATTCGACAAATTAAACTGTCTTTACAATACAAGTTGTGAAAACTGTTTCTATGTACCACAGGTAGTTACCTCTTGAGCCAAGGGAGAGACACTTTTGCCTTGTACTAGCCAGCAAAAGCCACCAGTGTTACAGAAACAAGTTCAGTTATTGAGGAAGATTCCAAGAGCCACTGGCATCAGAGAGGGTCTACAGACTTCTGAGGATGACCTGAGTTTTCACAACACCAAGGCGACATAAGTAGATGCAGCACATACGTAATCAACCATTTGCACAGAAAACACTTTTCTCCTTTGTTTCTATATTTAATTTCTAACTTGTATACTTCCTCTATTTTCTGCTTCTCCCAAGTATTTTGTACCTACCAGTGGCCATAAAACAGATGCCATAAAATACTGAAGAAATTAACTGTTGAGGTGAGGATAAGAGCATAATTTTCAGGGTATCTATTACTGCAGATCACATATTGCAAGGGACAGCCACACTTCACAGGCAGGGATGGAAGTTTCAGGAAGGCCAGCAAGAAAGAGGGGAAACACAGCAATCAAACCTACAGAAAGACATAAGGAAATGCATTTTACATTGATGTACCAAGATGGTTATGGATTCCCACAATATCATTAATACTAATTCTCTAGGACAAAAAAAGCAAACCAAAAAAAAATTATACTATAGAATTAAAATTCTTTTTTTCCTCAGAGTTAATATCTATCAAGCAGTTTTGTTTTCAGTGTACCAGCTGCATAGAGGTTAAGTTTATGTGATGGAATGGAGAGGGCTGCAATCCCTGTTCTGTCCCTTTTAATTCCAGCTTTTCAAATGACATGAGGAACCCAGGTGGAAAGAATTGCTCTGCATGTCTGGCCATGTGGCAGAAAGGAAAATGTAATTGATTATTCTTGTTAAGGAAACTGGTTTTTCCAGAAGTATTAAGTTTATTCAGTTTCACGCTTAAAATGAAATATGCCGTGCAGTTAAATATTCTATCTTTATTTTATATATAGCTTGAGCTGCCTACAGTTATTTCAATGTAGCAATAATGAAAATTGCATTGTAAACCTAATTAGGAAGCTAATGGAAAAGGAGGGAAGAATGCAGTATCAAAAACTCAGATCTTTAAATGCTGATAATCCATACACTATCACTGCTTCTACCAGTAAAAATGTTGAGAGTTGCCTCAAGACCTTCAAAAAGAAAGAATGGCTAGAAAAAGACTGAGATATTAAAACATATCAATGTTCAAATAATGCCTTTGGAGATTGAAAGGAACAAGTTGTGTTCTAGTTTTCCTTTTCTATAAGTCTAACAATAAATAACTCTTCTGTGCTAATCACTTTTCAGAAACATTACTTTCTGGGTACCCAAATACTGGGTATATTCTCACACTGGATATGTTATCACTGTAGCATTTGTAAATGGACCAGAAACTGCTGAAGCAAAGGTATAAGAAAGATACAGAACACTACAAGCAATTTACCCACTGGAAGAGATACCCAGATTTTATATTTCTGCTAGGAAAACACTAAGAAGAGATCTCTGTATTTATGCTCCCAGACACGTTTTTCACTATTATATTGGGAATCTAGTAATTTCTATATAAATTAGGTAACTTACTGTCCAATTACACACTTTCCATGCAAAAGCATAGATTGCATAAGCTACTATTAAATTTTTATTTTAAAAAATTAATATAGTCAGGTGTCATCTGATAAACACCTTTAGAAAATAAGCTTTGAGGGGAAAGGAGAAAAAAAAAACTACACATGATGCTGTCAAGCAATGAAACAGCTGAAATTGGTAAGAGTATCACTTTTCTATGCATGGAAAGCTACTAATCCAAAGTAACAGAAGGAACTTTTAGAAGCTATTAGTGAAGTTTCTGTCTCTTCAGAACAGCTGTAATTGACAAATACAGCTCACTGGTTCCAGAGTTGAGATTCTGCCTCTCAGCATTAAATAAGTGAATTCTGATGGGACCAGACACATCGCAGCAGAAAAGCAAATGATGGCCAAAACTACCCTCTATTGATTTTTTTTTTTTTAACTTGCTCTCAGGAGCATCTTTTGTACAGCTTCAAGAGGACAATCTGTAAACAAGCACTTTTAAAGTCTATTAGCCTAATAAAGCATTGTAATCTACTGTGAGTTCAAATCTTTGGAAGTCTTCTTCTTACCATTTTAGTTGTCATTTCTCTGATTAGGACTACAGTGATATGTCCACCTGGCTAATGGCCCAGAAGAAAGTCTTGTGACAGAGTATTATGTTACAAGGTGAAAGTATAACCCCACAAGAACAAATAATTTTTACCCTTTTTCCCTCCTTAATTACTTCAAATTATGAAAGGTTTAAAGGATGCAGAAAGAGTCTTCAAACAAGGAAATACCCAGGAAAATACAGAACGTCATCACCACCTGTCTCCTGTTTACCTTGCTGCCACACACACCTGGAGATTTTCTGCTCAATGAACAAAAGCAGTTGCCTCAAGCGTGGCATCCTTGTCCTTGTTCTCTGGCAGCCACATGAACAGCCAAATCCCTTATTACATGTCAGGGAACGTGTGGTGTGCTGGGTCAGCAGTAAAGCCCAGCCTAGAGGGCCATGATGCAGGCATGGAACGTTCAGAAGCACCTTCTCCATGAGCCACACCCACCTAAAGCATTGTGCAAATGATATCCAACATCATTTAGAAAGTTTTAAAAGATAATGCAGCCCTGATTCTTTGGCAGTACTAAAGCTTGATTGAGGTATATGCTTAATAAGGAAGCCAGCCATGAGACCTGGTTGTTAAAATCCTTGCATTTTCAAGCTCATGCCTGACTTCATTCTCACAGTTAACTGCTGTTCACTGGAGGGACAGTGCAGCACAGTGCTATCTTGCCTTAGAAACAAGTTAGACAAACACTGCTGGGACAGTATGTGGAAAATTCTGCTAATGATGAGAAACATAAAGCTGTAACAAACAGAAGGAGAGAAGCAAATATCCCAGAAGCCTAATGACTGCTTCTAACATCCCTAAGAAAGGCTGCAGATTTGCAGCAGCAAGGTAAGCAGCAGGCAGCAAGGATGACTGCAAACTCTCTGAAAGGAGTTCCAGGCATCAGACACTTTGCTGGAGCTCTTTTCAGTACCTGCTGACAAACACTGCAAAGAAAAATATGAGAAATACCATATGAGAGAAACATGGGAATAAGCTTCTTCGTCAAATGTTTCAGTTTAATTCCTCCTGCTTGGAGATTCAGACATGATGGCTTATATCCTTGACTGGTTTTAAAGCATAAATTAAAACACTTCTCTTAGTCAAAAGCATCCAATTCCTTTGGATTCTCGTGGATATTTTTTGTTTGTGGGGTTTTTGTCCCAGGGCAACAAGACTGAAGAAATCCAGTACCTAAGGAAAACGTGTTTCTTTAAACTCACGTCTACTTCTTCTAAAAATAAATTCAACTTTGAAAGTAGCCTAGAATGTGAGAATCCTACTATGAAAGCATAAAATTAAAACACTTGATTCCAAAGACTTTTTCAAGAAAAACAGTCTTACAATGCAGGTTTTGGAAGGTTTATTATTTGAAGAACAAGCTCCTTCTGCACTGACATGCTTTTTTGTCAAGACAACATAAAGAGCTTCTTGATACCTGCTAGCACCCACTAATTTTCACTGTCATCAAATGTTTTTGTTACCAAGGAAAATGAAAAACTTTCCACTGCTTAATCCATTTACAATTCCATATATTTCAACTCTCTCATTACTTATTTTTTCAGATACTTAGGTATTACTATATATCTATTACTACAGACTTTTTATGCTTGATTCTGCTTCTAAAAGAAATCAGCTTTTACAACCTTTCTCAATACTGCTATAATGTCTTTTTTTATGATGCAGTAATTAGAACTCAACATATTACTTTATGGAAGAACTTAACAAGAAATTTTATCATGCCATTACTTAGTCTGACTTGCATTCTTTTTCTCTAATGCTGAAGCTCTGTTTCCTACTGACTGGATTGCTAGAGAACCTTAATTTTTATCATAGTTATTGGTGAATAAAACTAGCACTTATGAATTCTTTATAGGTAGGCTTTTATTCTTCCCTGAGCATGGAACACATGACAATTCAATTGCAACTAATTTTCAACATAAAGAAGTTACAGGGATTCTTCTGAATGTCCTGAATTTGTTCCTTCTGAGTTTAAAACCTAGTTATTTAACTCAGGCAGAAAAGGAAGAATTTTTAAAGTCATGACAATATGACTGCAAAGAACTGAAACTATGGTTTTGTCACCCAGCCTAATGAAAATGAACAAAAATATCAAATAAATTTATATCCAATTATTTCTTACTGGGTGCCAGCTGCCTCTGATAGCACCAAGCCTATGTGTGTTATGTTGTAGATTATGAGGTATATTGCAGTGGATTGTATTAAAAGAGAAAAAAAAAGGAAAATACAGTAGAAAGGATAATAAAGATCCATTGTATTTTAAAATCAGAACCTTTAGGGTCCTCTATCACATGAGGATGACAGAAGCAAATGTGATATTTACAAAAAAGCTAAACTGGGAATGAGGTATATGTTCCCCAAGCAGACATTGCATAATAGTTCTTCAATTATCTCCACTAAGAAAAGTCTCACATGTGCCTTAATTGATTTTATTTAGCAACTTTAAACCATTTTCGCAACCCCCAAGACGCTGTGCAGCATGGCACACCAACCTTCTGTAAAACGTGGAATTAGTCTGGAGATGTGTTGGCCCACATTATTTCTATACCTTGTAGGGGACTTTTCCTACCAAAACCCCACTGCTTTAAACGCATCTTTCAGACAAGACAATCTGCTTTGGCAACGAATCTTCTGTCACGGCTGAGATTCCCTTCTATGTTCAGTAAAACCAAGAATGGCAACGTTGCACACAAAGAAACACCAAAATTGGGAGCAATAAGAGTGGAGTCAGAATGTTACAACCTCAATGCAATGGGCTTTTAAAATCTGTAGAGAATCAACCCCCAACAACTATGTGCTTTCTAAATAGTTACACTGCTTGCAGCCATTTAAAGATGTTTTTACTGCATTACCATGCTCTCCAGCAAAAGCAACATGCCTACAAATGAGAAAAGAACTTGAAAAATACTGTGGGGCACTGCCCACACAAGGCTCACCTGAACATCAGTGAGGCCAGTGGATTCAATTATGTATTTTGTATTGTTGTCATCTCAGTCACAAAAAATAAATGATAAGCAGTAGCATCTTGTTGGAATACAAGTTTTCCAGTTTCCCACTTGTCACATACGAGTTTTCTCAGTCATGTAGCCCACACGTCTCCCACCAGGTGGCTGATAAGAATGTTCCAGCTGTCTACAAACAGCTCCACAGCATCAGGGAGCTAAAGATTTTTTTCCCTCCTTTGAGTGTATTCATAATCAAGCTATCACCTAAAACAGATAGTCTAATATATGCCAAACATTTAATAGAGCTTTTACAGATAACAGAAACACACTATATGCCTTAACAGGCCCCAGAGAACACATTCATTGTAAAACCTTTTGAAAGAGAACAGGTTTACTTAGATATGATAGTGTGGCATTTAAGCCACTCTTCAGCACTGAGATGCCATTTTTTCCTTCAAATGTTTATCTTTTCCCAGTCTTTAGAGCCCCTATCCCTGATTTGCTAGTACCACAGTGCTAAAGAAATCAGTACAAGTAAATTTTTGCATGCAGGTAAGACCAAAAATCACAGTAGAAGACTGACATCAGTTCAATCATATGGTCACCTGCAGCTGATGTAGTCCTTAAATAGCCTGGCAGAAAAAACAATATTCACATCACACCACCTTTCTTAACAAATCTATTTGTCTGATTATTCATTCCTTTTAATTTCT
The DNA here is from genome assembly GCA_035047865.1 of Dendrocincla tyrannina. Taxonomy (NCBI): domain Eukaryota; kingdom Metazoa; phylum Chordata; class Aves; order Passeriformes; family Dendrocolaptidae; genus Dendrocincla; species Dendrocincla tyrannina. Next base: position 13,899,479 of record JAWWMP010000023.1, read on the forward strand.
AAAGATATGACAATAGCATAGTGGCATCATTGTTCATATCAAAGTAAAATCTGAGAGGTGGAAATAGGCATGTGAAATCTGTAGGTGTGCTTACAAGCCAATGTTACAAATAGGATTTTAAAATAGAAGAACAGCAAGGAAGAACGATAATCTCTACCTTTAACAGTGATTCTTCAAGTTCCATTGTATTAAATTTTACTTTTCACTAAGCAAAAAGCCCATTACTTTTAAAAGACCTCATAAAAGAAAAAAAAAAAAAAGGAACACATGCAAAAGCAGGCTTGTGTGTGCATACATTCACAACCCAGACTCATCAGGTACATGAAAACCTAATTCTCATGCATTAGCAGAAAGCATAACAAGGCAAAGAATATTTGCCTGAAACCAAAACACTAACAGAGCCTGAGACTTTTTGTTTCCTCTAACTGACAAATGCAAGTATATCCTCAAGAAATCACACAAGTATGAGAATAATCAGGTCAGTTCCACATCAGGCTTTGCCACTAACTTACCACATAGGTTTGAGGATCTGATTTTTATTTTCAGTTGACTCATTATTATTTTTCCTATCTACTAGACATCAAAATGTCCTTATTGCACTTATTTATGTTCCTTTTTTTTTTCATTTACACCAAAAAAGTTGGCAATGGTTCCACTAACAAAGTACAAAAATCTGCTATTTCAGTAACTGTGGGAGGAAGGCATTGGTGGACGAAAAAAGAAGCCAACAAACCTCAACCAATGAACCCAAATTTACCCCAAACTCTACCTTATGAAATGTCTAGCAAATTCCCCAACCGGTGTAGTCAGCACTGGTCCCCCATCCGGTAAGAATGTGCCATTTATGCATTACATAAGTGTCAAGTAGCACTGGACTACAGATTTATCCATAAAGAATCCAAATGCGCTGTGACTGAGGTGGTAGAACGTTTGCAGTGTGGTTAAACAAAGCGGATCGCGTTATTTCACACTCGCGCTGCCACCCCATGGACATTCAAAGTATCCCCACTCCAAGACCGTTCAGGAAACACGGGTATTTCTCTGCCGTGCTCAGGTGCTTCAACCAATAACTGACCATGCTCTGTCTCTGCCCAAATACTGATTGTTGCACACTATTCACCCTGTGGAGAGAAGTGGGGAAGTTTCTTTCTAGACTTTTACACGACTTGAAATTGAAAACCTCCAATTTCATTCTACCGAGGGATAAAGTCTTTACAGTTAAGAATATGTAACAAAGAGTTACAGGTGGGGGGTTTTTAAGGATATGCTGTTATCTAAAGAAATATAAAAGCACAGGACAGTCCTTTGGCGTTCCTCCAGCATATATTTGCTTTCAAACTCCTAAGCATAATAATTTTTACCTAAAGTCTCAATGTTTGTTATTATCAATAAATTACATAAGCAAACAACTTGCAGACAAATTCTGTTACTAGAACATCTAGCCTCTGCCCCAGCCAGGGGAAAAAATAGTTCACAGCATTATGTGGTTATGTTCTTGACCTGATTTAATGCCAGGACCAGAGGTGCTGATTTTGCAAAATGAATCTTCCGGTTGAAATATGCACAAGATATCTTTAACTGAAATCCCACAGTACATGAATATATCTCTGTCTGGGGCACTAAAGAATAAAAAAATAAGCCTCCCATCAATTCAGAGCTGAAGCTACTTGAACAGGTAAATTCTGTTTAAAATTCTGACATTAAATCAATATAATTTAGGTCCAAGAACTGAGTTCCAGCTCTTCCACAAACAGCAAATTATTTCAATTTTTCTTGAAATAGCTGTTAAAAAATAGAATCCTGTGAAATATCCCCCAAGTTTTATGTTTATGTTACAAAGAACATTCTATAATTGTAATGTGGAGAAGACCTTCTCACTCTAATACATACAGTATTAATTTTGAGTGTATAAGACAAGTACTATATTACAATCTGCTCTTGTATGAAAAATTCAAAACCAAATTAAGTTTTGAATGTTCCCATTTAAATTATGTGTTGGTGCAATATGATAATCAATATATAAAATAACTACAGACCAGCAAGAGAAAAGAAAGCACCTTTTCTATTTCTGTTAATAAACGTGGTCAGTATCTTGCAAATCCTCTTCAGGGCAGAGTCAAGTTTTTCCTGTTTAGTCTTCCATTCAAAATTATTTTCTCTTAAAAAGTCTACATTCACATTAAAAATGTAGCATAGGTTTTAGAGAGTCAAATCAATATCCATGATGCATCATTACTTCTCTATGCACACAATTTTCTAATTGTCTTGCATCACAACTAAAAGGTCACCCCTAAGCATAGAAAACACTCTCAAAATAGCTGACCCATGGTTTTGCTACTTTGCATGAAAAAATAGAAGACATTGCTAAAGCACAGTAATACATCGTTCAGACAGCACTACTTAGACAAATATACAATTCACAAGGAATGAAGACATACAAATCTATACCTGGAATAGAGTCTAAAAAAATAAAGCACCTAAAAACATTGCATTAAAAAAAATTTAAAGCCTATTTAGTATTGGTGTTTTTCAATTACTTATCTTAATGTATGGCCTACACTACTCCTCACAGCACTGCAGAGATATATACTTTGCCTAACAATCATTGTCAAATAAACATTTCTCCCCAGGTTCCAAGTAGCATCTCTGTTAACTTTTAGCTCTTACCTCTGCCCAGCTACACTGCACATGGCACTCACCTTCAGAAGCACAACCAACCCTACTGCTCAGAGCACTCACCCTTCAGAAGGGCAGCCCAGCTGGTTTGTGTTTCTGCTGCTGCTTCTCAGAATGCCTCTTCTGCTGGGTTTCATTGAGCACAGGTGCAGGTGCACAGCACCTGTTGTCCTCTGAGCCTCCCAGCACCAGCTGAAAGCAAAGGTGGGGTCACTGACGGTCTCCAGTGAGCAGGGCTAGGAAGGATCTCCCACCACCCCTCGTGCCCAGCCTTGCTCTCCCAACTCTACCACAAACTGTAACTCCACATGGATAACTCTGTTCCCCTTCTCTACTCAGTTCCTGGCCAGGAGATAACCAGGTTAATAATGCAATTCCACCATTGATTTTTAACCACACATTTTCATGTCTAAAACTTAAATATGAAAATAAATAAATAAACAATGCATACCTAAGTGCATTAAAAACTGTTAGAAATACTTTTTCATATATCATTATATACAATAGTTGGTTATTCTGGCCCTGTTAGGTACCTGGACATATTTTCTTGGGAAAATAAATGGTTAGGAATACACATGCACCAGTACTCTCAGTTTCCAAAGTATATTTCTTTTGTTCCATTCACCAAAAATACATTTCATTGAGAAAGTTTGTGTTGTAATTATATAATCTTAGGGCACTAAGACATTATTTATCATTACTTTGTTATTAAATAAACCAAGACTATCTCACGTTTTATTTACTTTAAAAGAATACAAGCACCTGAAGAGGAACTCACTAACCATGTTCTTTGTTGTTTGGGTTTGGGTTTTTTCTGTCATTTGGAAATCAAAAAATATGTTGTTCTTTTCTGCATGATTAACATATTCCCTCTGAAAGATAATACATTTAAAAAGTGAATTAAATCTTCAAATTCTTATTACATTTATTCATGCAGGACATTAACTGCATACAAAGCTTGAGGTCAGGTGGAATAATTACCTGCTGATATTCAGGCTTACTATTATCTTTGTCTGAAGTCCAGTGAAAAGTTTGGACAGGGATGTTTGGCATTTTGCTAGCAAGAGTTCGTTTATGTGTGTTTTCAATACATAACAAAATTCACAATACCTCCTTTACCTCTACTTAATGCCATAACTTTCCCATTTCCATCCTCTCTCTTTTTGTTTCCCTCTTGGTATTTATAACCTGTGTAATAGTTCTTTAAATTTGCTGTTCTGTCTCAATGCCTACTGAAAAGAAAATAAACTGTATTTATTAAAATAATTCAAAAACAAAACTACATAATTTCCGGGTTAGTATATTAGTAAAGCTATATATTTGTCATACACTTTCCTTACATACCGCTATTTTCCTATTATTTGAAAAGATCGTAATAAACAGGGCTAACTAAGAAAACAAATAGATGTTGTCCCTCAATAATTTTAACATACTGCCTGTGTTTATGCCCATTACGCACTATTTTCTGAACACTCTTGTATTGCCCCATTTATCGAGTTTCTTTCACAATTGCTTTCAGTTGTTTACAAGGTTTATTTCTAATCATCAAACGTTTGTAAACACCTGTCAGTTGCAAGCAATTTCTTTACTGGGTGGACAATTACACTGCCAGAGGCACCACCTTGCAATTTCAACTTCAGAAAACACTCTTGTGTTATGCCCCTCTTAGCAAAGGACTCTGCCTCATCACTATTAGGAAAATACAAGTGTTGCAAGGAAAGTATTAAAGTGCCTTTATGTTAAGTTTTTTAACTGCTGTTTCCCAGCAGAATTAAGCATCCCTTATCTACAAGTTTAGCTTAAAATATATATATATATATATAAATTGATATATTAAATTTGCCTGTATCTGTAGAGTTACGTCGAATTTTACAGGCATGGATTCTCCCTGAGGAGAAACGCTCACCACTACTTGCAGGGCAAGGCTTTCGTAAAAATAAAATAAATGAAAACAAATGCTCGACTTCGGACTGAACATTCCCACAAATACAGTGGGAATATACATAGCCACGTACCCTTCGCTAAATACAAGGAACAAAAGTTCCCTCTGGAGAAAAGCGATGGGTCATCTCTGCGCTTGGTCACGTTTCTACCACTGCTGCAGAAGGCGGCTGAAAACGTGGAGTTTTTAAAAAACCTTGACACTGTAACAACTCCTGTTAGTGCTGCTAAAACTCTTATCGGACACGGCAGAGAAGCTCCGACCCAGCGCTGAAACTACTGAAATAAAAAGACATTTTGGGGTGAACCAGAACGGCCCCCTCGGAGGAGGAAACGCCGCACCCGAGCACGGGACCCTCGGCGATAAGGGGCATGAGAGAGACACTCGGTGACAGGGGCGATGAGGGGGAACCTTTGGTGACGGGGGATGAGGGGGACCCTCGGTGATAGAGATGCTGAGGGGACCCTTGTTATCAGGGGGTGCTGAGGGGTGCCCCTCGCTCCCCCGGGAGCCCGTGGCGCACTCCCCGCTCCCTCCCCGTGCCGCCCGAGCCCGCCCCGCTGCGCATGCGCCCGGCGGGCGCGCAGGCGCCGGGCCGGGGCAGGCCGGGCCGGAGGAGCCGCCGCCATGGTTTACATCTCCAACGGTGAGGGCCGGGCCGGGCGGGGCTCTCAGGGCGCTGTGTGGGGGCTGCCAGGGCAGTGACCGCGGGCACCGGGCCCTGCTGGGCCGAGCCCAGCCCCGCTGCTGGGGGAGCCCGGCGGGGCCTCCCGCGGCCCGTGTCGCGTCACCCCGCGGCCTGCGCCGAGCCCAGCCTGCTGCTGAACCGTGCCGGGGGCTTTGCACGGGCCGAGCCCGCTCTACGGACCCGGGAGCGCAAGAACAGCGCCTTAACCACGCACGGGGGAACAGACACTGCTCTGGTACTTTCTGTAGGTTTCCTGGACACAGAGCCCCTCTGGCGACCCCATTAGTTGAAGCGTTTGGGCAGTAAATAGTAGGGAATAGTAGGAATAGTAGGGAAGGAAACTCGCCGCCGTTGCCTGTGAAAGGAAGTTTCTCCCTCCCATTTGCAAATTCTGGACTCAGCAGATATTTTTGTGTACTGTACTGTGCAGTGTCACACACTGAACATCACGGGATGTTTTATGTCTGGATATGTTACAGGACAAGTTCTGGATAACCAGAGTCGGGCTCCTTGGAGTTTGTCATCTATAACAGATTTCTTCTGGTCGATAGCAGATTTTGTGGTTCTGTTGTAAGTAAAAGTTAATTCTTCTGGTGAGCTTCGTTTTATGAAGCTACTCAGTGCTATCAGTAAAACAGCAATAAGAACGGTGTATTTACTCTTCAGCATTCCAAGTCTGTAAATGTTTCACCATGACTACGTGGCTTTGTTTACTAAGTGCTACAGTATTCTTAATAAAAAGTATATGAGAAGTGATGTTAACTTCTTGGCAGTTCAGATCAGTTTTCTTAGACCTATTTTGATGCTGAAAAAAGAAAAAGCATACATTTTTGTTAAACCGCTGGTGTCTAATAGCTGATCAAATAATTAAGCTGTTATTTGGAGAATTTCTACTAGTGACAATAGATCATTGCTATGTCAAAATAATCACACAGCAGTAATGACAAATTTATGGCTCCAGATGAAAGCCAGTTAAGAAACACAAAGTTCTTGTGATCTATTCAACAGTTCTTGATTATTTCAGTTACAGGTTTATAATTTATGCATTTCTTGCATATTTAGCCAAAAACTAGATTTTATAGTTTGAGCCCCACTGTAATTTGGAATTACTTCCAATTTTACTTTGATATGTAGGAGAAGAATTGCCAAGATTTAAACAACATTGGTCTTGGCAAGATACACTGTTCATTCCTGAACATAACATACTGTTTTTCAGGCCATTTCTTATCTTGCAATCCAAAAACTGGTAAACTATAGCTAGCAATCAATGCATCTAACTCTTGTTTTATTTTTCAGTTTCCAGAGCATTATTCAACCAGATTTGAGAAGAAGAGGCTACACGTCTTCCTCCTATTCAGGATACAATGATGGAAGAGGGTATTTTTTTCATATTCACACCAGTTCTGGGTTTTTTTCCTACCCTAGCAAAGTGATAAATGTGTAAATTAATTGGGTTGTGTAGGAAGACTAAAATGTTCATCTCCGGTATTGTTGATAACAATACACAGCTTTGGACAGCTGCCAAAATAATATAGCCTAACGCTCTCTGAAACTATTTCTTAATCCTCCCTAATAGAAAAGATGCATCTTTGTTGAAATTCATCTTTTTTTTAGACTTGCTTATACTCAGCGTTTGACTTACATTACCTCAGTCATTTCATGTGTTACATTACCTACCCATAAAGCAAAACACTTCTTTATAGGGGTATGATTTCCATAAACACCATAGCCTGTTTTTTAGGCCTGTGTAAAAGCATCAGTTAGCTGTAGCCTTCTCCTGTGAGACAGGAGTAATGAGAACAGTGCAGAAAAGAATTTTTATGAAAGTGGGGTTGGTTTTTTTTTTCCAGCTTTTAACATGAAACTCAGCTTTTTCAGAAGTTCTATCTTTGTAGTTACTGTCATTTAGAGACAGCATTATACTTGTAGTTTAGAAGTGTAATGATGATAGAATTGCTTTCTTTTCAGGCCTCCAGCACATCCTCGCCGTAGGATGGGTCGAATAAATCACTGGGGTGGAGGCCCCAGTCCACCACCAATGGCTGGGGGTGGATGAGGAAGGTAATTCCAAATCTGCTGTATCCTGCTTTGCATGTTGGGAGTGAGGGCTTAATGACAATAATTCAAGGTTAAGGTAGAATGTTCTCCTTATGCAGAGGTTACCAAAACAGGCAGATATTCAAAATATGTAGATACTTACAGTAAAGTGGAGGAAAAAAGGGAGGGGATGTTAAAAGATTTTGGCTCAGAATTGGTGGCTTTTAATTGCACAGAAGTGGATGTATAAAGTGTTAGCAAAGATTTTGGAACACAGCTGATAAAAAATTCTTTATAGCTTTTCATCTGTTTTGGCTGTGTATTTAAAGTCCTGTTCAGATTAGAAGCAATTGTAACTTTGCATCTCTAGTAGTTAGCATAAAACATGTGAGAGGGTTTTTTTTTCCTTTTAAATCGATAGTTATTAATAGAAAAGGAAAATAATAAAGTTGTTAAAAAGACTTAGTAAAAATCTTTTTTTTTCTGTTACAATGATATAGCCATGCCAATCTTGAATTCCAGTAAAGTATCAAAATCAGAACTGTTTAAAAATGGAGGCAAAAGCCTACAGCTACCTGAAATTTAATTCTGTTTTATTAGTTACTTTGGCTGGTGTGAGTTACATCTCTGTACAGTATGGTTTAAATTACTTTAAGACCTAAGTGAACAATCCTTCTTTATCATCAGTCACTCCCTGTTGTTGCCGTCACAAAAGTTACAAGGACATAAATCACATGCAGGTGGTTAATACCTGTAAGCCAAATAGGGAAAAGGTTGTAATCCAAAAAACACACACACCAGTATTTCACTTCCCCAGAAAAAGGATAAGCTTCTTCCAAAAGGCATCTTTTAGGGTTTTTTTCTTTTTGACTAGACGAGGCCAGCAAAAACTCTGGGGGTGGCTTTTGGGTAATCGCAGCAATGTGTAACCTGCTCAGGAATAAAGTTAGAAAGTTTTTAGCATGTCTCATCGAACTAAATTAAAAACAACTTTGTTTTAAAATTATTACCTACTTTATCTCACAAAGGCAGGCCTTGTAGACTTTAAATGGAATGTAATTGCTTTATCTTTTAGGTAAATGCCTGCTGAAGAGGCAGGCATAAGTGTACACATTTACAAGATGTAGGAAGAAGAGTTTAGTGGTGGACCAAACGAGTTTGAATATTGTGAATGTGTACATCTGACTGGAAACTGTTCTGTGACAGAAGCAGATGAATGAAGTTGTACTGGGAACTCCTTCTTCAAGGATCCAGTGTAACTGAACGACAGTTTCATTAAATACATGTTTACTGTCTAAAGTCTTTGTATAGTTTCTGAATATTTTCCTGTAGCTGCAGAGTAATAAGTAAATTATATTTGGCTTGTCACAAGGCTGACTTTCTCATCATTTTTAGAAACCGAAAAAATCTGAAGTACAGCAAGTCCTTTGCTATTCAAATGAGGAATAATAAATATTTATAGTTGATACAGATGGTCCCTCAAGAGCAGTGCTTCCTAAGAGGTTTTGTATTTACTCTGGTTTTGTCAGGACAAACATTCTGTACTTTGCTGTATTTTTGTGGTATTAATGATACTCTAAAAGCACTTTAAAAATGCAGTTTACAAATTTGTTTTGCAATCCTTGCCTTTTACAAACTTGATTCCTTAAGACCAGTAATGGGTTTTATAACATAAACACCTCTTGAAACAGCTTCCTTCTCCATTATAAACTTACTCAAATGTATAAGCCTATCTACTGTACAAATTTTGGTAAAACTTTGAGGGTTTTTTCAATAAAATTAGGTCTTGTTTTTAGTACATGAAGAAAAAGGTAGTGAAGTGAAATACTGAGTGCTAATGCAGAAGAGTTATTTTCTTTCAAACAGTAACTACCTTTTATCTACTTTACCCCATTTCAGGATGGGAGTTTCTTACTCTTCCTGGGGTTCGTTTGGGATTTGGTTTGTTGGGTTTTGGGTTTTTTTGGTTGATTGGTTTTTTGTTGGATTTTTTTGGTTTGTTTAGAGAGGGCTGCATCGATTTGAGAAAAAATTACCTGACAAGAATCCAGATTAAATTATTTTCTACAAGATGCCACTGCAACATTTTTACTTAAGTCTCTCTAACAATCTCTTGTTAAAGGAAACTTTCCTGTCCAACCATCCAGGAGCCACTCTGGCAGTCACACCCACACTGCCTGGGCTGGGACTGAGACCCGTGACAGCAGGTGGCTCCTGTGAGCGCATGGTTGCCCTACTTAACTCCCCACAACCCCCACTCAACATACAGCCAGACCAGGTTTCCTTACCAGCTCAACTCTAGCTTTCCCACAGTGGAGTCTCAGAGGTCTGGATCCTTAAAATAGTTTAATGTTAGTCCAATAAGTCAATAACAGCTTGAGCTGGAGCCTCCAAGGAGGAACCTGGCACAAAGGAACACCTGGAAAATCTAGGGGTCTCCTGTTGGGTCTCTGTGTCACATCACTGGCCGGGCTACAGGTCCCTGTCCCCCTTGTGCAAAGGGTTGGCAGCTCACAGCCTCTCGTTCCCCCAGAGCTCACCCAGCACCCCAAGCCACCTGCACTGAATACATTTCCCAGTTCTTCAGCTGGATATGAAAACATCCAGCAATACCCCTCGGTTAACAAGCCCCTCCAGCGGCTCCCACTCCTGCTACACGTACCCAACAAAAAGTTACCACCTCTAAGCTTGCTGTACCACCTTTAGCAACCTTCAGCCTTAGAAACCAGATCTGCCTCAGCTCAGCTCAAACGTCCTCTCTGCACAGCTTACAGAGGAACTTGCTGCCCACACACCAGATGTGTACAGACTGGCCATCGCCAGCTCTCCACAGGCGCACCGCGTCCATCAGCTGTGCTACGGTCTGTGCAGAGCAGGGAATTCCAGCTGCTGGGGGGCCGCATCTTCCCTCCAGCAGCCCCACCAGCTCAGCGCTTGGCTGCTGCTCCACCAGCTCTGGAATTCCGCTGCTCGGGCCCGCAGGCTGGGGCTGGGGCCGGGACAGCCGAGCCACCGGGCCCCGCTGCGAGCCAGGCCGGGCCGGGTAGCTCCAGGGACCGCCGAGACCCTCTGGTCCCTGCCCGGGAAGCAGAGCCCCCTCCGGCCGAGCCCATCCCGGTCCCTGCCCGGGGAGCAGAGCCCCCTCCGGCCGAGCCCATCCCGGTCCCTGCCCGGGGAGCAGAGCCCCCTCCGGCCGATACCCCCCGCTCCCTGCCCGGGGGCGGTGCCGGCCGCGGGCCCGCCCCGTTCCCTTCCGCCCCGCTGGGCCCGGCGCCGCCCGGCCCGGCAGACGCGGCTTCCGCCCGGCCGGAGCATGACCCAGGCGGAGAAGGGCGAGGCGGAGAACGGCAAGGACAAGGAGCGCGACCGGGAGCGGGAGCAGCGCGGCGTCAAGCGGCCCATCGTGCCGGCCGCCGTGCCCGAGTCCCTGCAGGAGGTGAGGCGAGGCCCGGCCCGGCGCTCCCTCCCTCCCCTCGGGGCGGGCCCGGCCCGGGCTCGGCCTTTTAAAGGCCTGGCGAGGGGTGTGTGGAAGCGCCGGGGGCTCCGGGTGGGCATCGGGAGGGCTCCGGGTGGGCGCGGGGACTCCGCCTCACGCCGTGCTGCTTTCAGCAAATACAGAGCAACTTCATCGTGGTGATCCACCCCGGCTCGACGACCCTGCGGCTCGGCAGGGCCACGGACACGCTGCCCGCGGGCATCCCGCATGTCATCGCCCGGCGGCACAAGCAGCAGGGCCAGGCGGCGTACAGGGACAGCTGGCTCCTCAGGGACGGGCTCAATGTAAGCCGGCAGGCGCCGTGCGCGGAAAATCTTTGTCCATTGTACAGTGCGTGTCTTCCCCTCATACTATGTGTTTTTCCAGAGGAGAACATGTCTCAAGTCAAACTTTTCTTCACGCGTGCTGTAGATGCCACCTACTAAAGTCAGTTAAAGTCTATGTTAAGGTTTTATTTGATTTGTTTGTATTGAGCTCAGTCTAGTAACTTGATAGATTGAGGGTCTATAATGTTGATTTCCCTGTGCTGTGGTGTGGCACTACATTCAGCATTTCTCTTGATAGAATGCTAGCTGCAGGATTAAAATTGGACTTCTCCATTTGTAAATGCATTGATTGCAAGTTGGTTTGTGACTTGGATAATACAGCAAGTAATTTTAGGCCAGCTTGCTCAAGAATATATGCAGTGGTCTTATTCATAAGATGATCTATAAAAAAAGAAAAAAATAATCAAATTAATGTCTCTAATAATAAACTTCACATTTAAATAACTGAGGTCTATTTAAACATTTTCGCTCGTAGTTAACATTAAATAATGGCCTGAGTGCATCACTCTGGAGAGAAAGTCCAACAGTGACTCCAGTCAGTTAAAAGATTCAAGTTGACTTTGATAAATAGGTATTGGGAACTCTAATATAAAAAGTAGTTTCTTTAAAATAAGCATAAGTTTATCTTTCTTATACAAACCTCTGTCCTTTCCACAGTCTATCAATTACAGTAATGATTTCATTGTTTAGCCATAGCTTCAGTATTACCAGTATACAGACATGTGCTTGGAGAGTAACTATTTACATTGTATATCTGGGGTTTTCCTTAGAAACCTGAAAGTAGTGAGCAGAGACAAAATGGCCTTAAAATGGTGGACCAAGCAATATGGTCCAAAAAGATGTCGAATGGAGCAAGGCGTATACCAGTGTCACCTGATCAGGTAAATAATTCACAAGATTTTATTAAATTGTTCATTCACATAGTCCTTTGGTTTGTTGCTACATCTTAGTGAACAAGTATAGATGTCCTTTATACAGCAAATATGGGTAGCGCTATTGTGTGACCTATCTCTGAAAATCTGACAAAACTGAGATTTAAAATGTTTTCCTGGGGTTGGGGTAGAAGTGGCGTTTCATTTTTCTTCCATGCACAAAAAGTGACTGCTGAAATAATTATCACCGGGGTTTGTTTTGATTACATTTCAGGCCAGGTCATACAACAGACAGATGCGACCAGCTATTTTGGACCACAGCTCTGGGGCCAAGTGGACAAACACATCAAATCATCCTGAATTTTTGGTAGGAGAAGAGGTAAGATTCCTTTTCCTGCAGAATGAGGCTTCATATGTTTTCATGCAGCCATGTCCTCTGTACCAATTTGCTATAAGTTAGCATGTACTGCAAGAGACATAAGGTTAGCCAGCTGATATCTGAGAAACTTTCCTACGGAGTAATTGAATATTTATTATCATTCAGCAAGACCAGAGGGTTTCCCCCATTTGCCTAACAAGTGTCTTGGATCCTTTGCTGCTATCAATCAGTGTTTCTGCAAGGACTAGGCTAGAATTTTGTCCATATGGCATAAATCAGAGCAAAGGCAAGAAACTGATAAAAAGAATAGAATTGCTGCTGAGTAACTAGGTATTCATGAGCTTCAAAGAGTTTAAATTATCTTAGTTTCTAATTTGAGATAGTGGAAAAATACCATTATGTTCAGTAGATGTCCATGGGTAAGAGCATTGAATCAATTTAAACAACGTATTTGTTGTCTTTTTATTTTAAGGGTTTACAATCACGCCCTGTTACAAAGAAACCCCCTGTATTGCTGTCACATCTATCTGAGCACTGCTGTATGTCATTATATCTGCTTCTGAAATACTTTTCTTTCTAATATTTGTTAAAATTTTGGAGATAAAGTGATGCATAGAACATCATCTCTTATTTTCAGGCACTGTATGTTAATCCCTTGGATTCTTATAATATACATTGGCCTATTAGAAGGGGGCAGCTGAATCTCCACGCAGGACCTGGTGGCTCCCTCACTGCTGTGTTAGCAGACCTTGAAGTTATATGGTCACATGCAATACAAAAATATCTGGAAATACCTCTGAAAGACTTAAAGGTGAGCTGTGAACAACACATTTATGTGGGCTGTATGTATTTCTGTAAAAGTTACTGTAAAAGAGAAGGCTCTTGCAGTTATTGGGAGCCTCTTACTGGTACTTTCCTTAACAAATACATTCTGTGACCATGGTTCCTAAGACTTCATTTGGAATTTTATCTGTCTTTAAGACAAAAATTGTTGATAGAATGTCTAATGAGGAGGTTTAGAAACCCCATTATTAACATTTCACACTCTCAGTCTTTGTTTGGGCTTTTTTGTTGGCTGTAAAGGAGGCACCTAAGGAAGAGTGGCCTAATACTTGTATAATTCATTGTCCTTGCCAAGTAGGTGCTTTTCTCATATCTAAAGTACTTTTAACATTATAGTGGCCTACAGACTCTTAACTTGACAACCTTGAACTATTTTTTTTTTAGTATTAAAAATGTTCCCCTTTTCCATAATTTTGCTTTTTTTAAATAACTTTTAGATCATGCTTTCTTCCTCAGCATCAGGTGTTCAAGAATGTAAAGAGAAACTTAATTTGAGAGCTGGCTTTAATTTACTGCTCTTGTCTTCAGTACTACAGATGCATTTTACTAATTCCAGACATCTATAATAAACAACATGTGAAAGAACTGGTGAATATGATCCTAATGAAGATGGGCTTCTCAGGTAAAACCATACTTGAGCAAGTACTGAATGAATAATTGCACAAAGAAATTTTTTTTCCTCTAAGAAGTTGATTTAAGTGCATGTAGTAAATATAGAAGAACAATTTCAAAAAAAAAAAAAAAAAAACAAAAAAAAAAACAATCAAGTAATTCTTAGCTTCTTCTGCATGTTTATTTCCAGACTGGAAAGCCCTCTGATTTACTGATTACCGTTTGCCTGGTCTCTATCTTAATTGTAAGATGTTGGAGATTAAAATTGTTGTTGTGTAATAATTGACCAGTACAAAGTGCAAGCAGTTTTCAAATATTACTCTCAGCAGAATATATGCTTAAATATTATTGATTAAACAGTGAAACCATTTGGCCTCTTCTACGTCTAATCAAAGACATTCATTTTACAAAAAGAGACTTCCTATCTGAAGGAATTAAGTAGATGGTAAATAAACTCTGCATGAAGAAAGAACAATCTCATGAGGTCTAAATTTTGTTCACATGTATATATAGATTTGATTTGTTTCATCATGTTAAAATGAACAAGCCATGTTGGCTATTTTAGTTTTTGAGAGAAGGGTTCTAAATGGTGCTTTGTTTGAATCCTCCTGAGTTTTTGAATAGCAGTAATGTGAACACTACTACCTAACAGTACTCTGTAAAAATGTGTTGGCATGAGGTAGTCCTTTAAATGTCAGCAACGTGACTGGAGTTTGGCATGAATTTAATATAATTTCCTCTCATATTGCTAGGAATTATTGTACACCAGGAGTCTGTGTGTGCCACCTTCGGCAGCGGTTTGAGCAGCGCGTGTATTGTCGATGTGGGTGACCAGAAGACGAGTGTTTGCTGTGTGGAAGATGGTGTTTCCCATCGCAACACCAGGTATTTTCCAACATGCAGGATTATCACAACCATCTTCTTAGTTGCTTACCAAAGACCTGACTTTTAAAAAGAAACATTTGCTATAAATACCATTTGGGTTTTTTCCTGTGAGCCATGTAATGGGGCCAGCTGTTAAAGTAAGAACCTTAGAGAATTCTGATGTCTTCAAAAGAAGAAAACAGACAGAATTAATCAGAATTCATACTGTTCTCTGCAAACTCTGTGAAAGTCACAATCCCAGCATGTCTAAAGCCTTCCACATATTCCTATGTGTGCTGCTGCAGGCAGGATTTCAGCAAATAAATAGGAAAATCTTTTTCTTCTCTGTGCTTTAGGCTGTGCCTTGCATATGGAGGATCTGACGTGTCAAGGTGCTTTTACTGGCTTATGCAACGAGCAGGATTCCCATACAGAGACTGTCAGTTAACTAATAAGTTGGATTGCCTGCTGCTGCAGCATCTAAAGGAGACATTTTGTCATCTAGACCAGGTGAGAGGGGGAAAATAGTGTGTTCTCCAAGTAAGATCTAAAACATTCAAGAGTAGGTAAATGAAATCCATAGTTTGAAGAGCTTTGTTACTTTTTTTGTTCACTAGAGTTTAAATAGATTATGTTGCTTGATAAATATAAAAGATACAAGACTTTGTTTACATTGGTTTTGTCCTTAGGATATTTCTGGATTGCAAGATCATGAGTTCCAAATTCGGCATCCGGATTCTCCAGCTTTGTTATACCAGTTCCGATTAGGGGATGAGAAATTACAGGTGATTAAATTTCAAGAATTATATTAAGCATTGAGACTCAGAGCCTCACTTTACATTGCCCCAGTGCTACGAAACCCATGTTATTTATGGATTGTTCTTAAGCTATTCTTGTTGATAGTTCTAAAATTAATTACTAAGGGTATGAATGGGCCTAGTGCAGCACTAGAGGATGCACAAGACTTCCTAATTAGCTTTAGTCAGAATGGTTGTGACTTCAACTGCATATGATAATTATCCTTCCAGTGCAAGGAATAAATGCTAATTTTGCAAGTTTTTCAGCTCACAATTGAAATTTCTAATTTTATAACAAACTGCTTTTGAGTACTTATTTATCATACAATGCCAGAATCTGTAAAGAAACTTGCAAACATGTACAAGTGTATTTGTTGGAGTTTTTTAAATTAAACAAAACAGAAAACACTTTAGTCTTTTGCAAACTACTTGGAAAAAACCACCTCTATTTAATTTTGAATTGTGAGGAATAGAATAAGGCTTTTCTTTTTCCACAGTAAATGCAAAAACCAGAAAAACTATATAGTAAACTCATGCCAAATCTCTCATTCTTCAGGCTCCAATGGCCCTGTTTTATCCGGCAACTTTTGGAATTGTTGGACAGAAAATGACAACTTTGCAACACAGGTCACAAGGTGATCCTGAGGATCCTCATGATGAACATTACCTGCTAGCCACACAAAGTAAGCAGGAGCAGGTGTGTGAATGCTGGTTTTCTTTTTCATCAAGTATCATTTAACTGGGGAACAAAAAAGTTTGTTACCTTGGTCAGAAGTATTAATGAATAAATTTATATTAAGGAATTACGGATGTCTAGACAAATCTTTAATTAAACTGTGCATTTCCAGAGTCTAAGAAGGCTTCATATTATAGGACTGATCTATCTGATGGAGTTCAAAATAAAACCCTTGCTTCGAATGTGGGGATTAAAATGAAAATTAGATAAGGTAATAATGCAGTGCTTAACCTTGCTGTGGAAAAAGGTGAAGGGAAGTGCAGTGGTGCTTGGTTAAGTCTTTGTACTGTTTTGTAACCTGCTGAAGATGTTTTTGCATTTCTCATATTTAATTCCTCACAATTTCATGTTTTCCCATTTTTAAGTCTGCAAAAGCTACAGCTGATAGAAAATCTATGTCGAAGCCTGGTGCGTTTGAGGGAGAATTGAGAGGCCAAGGCTCAGACATTTCAGAGAGGATCTACCCACAAGAAGTGGAACTGGGATCTTCCCAGAGTGATTGTATGATATCTGGCAATGATTCAGAGGAACCTTTAACTGCACACATGTCCAGGAAAACAGCTATTTCTCAGTTTGAAGGCAAAGCCTTGGGCCTTGACAAAGCCATCCTTCATAGTATCGACTGCTGTGGTAAGAATTACATTTTTACAAGTCTGTAAGATATGCATGTCAGTGTGGATTTATGTAACCCCTATATTTTACCAAATGTAAATATCTATGTCCCTAAGTTTTATCATCTTGAGAGTAGCTACAGTCTTTCTTATACGTGCAGCTTTGTTGAGGTTTCTTGAGCTACGTGTTTTGAATCTCCAAGGAATAGAAAAAGAATTTTAAAATCAGACATCAGTTTCTATCTGGTTTGACTTGCCCAAAATTAATTGTAATACAAATACATGCCATATTAACTTTAAAACCCAGATATATTTCTATATATCCATTCCTTCCAGCATCTGATGATACAAAAAAGAAGATGTACAGCTCCATCTTAGTAGTGGGAGGAGGCCTTATGTTTCATAAAGCTCAAGAGTTTCTTCAACACCGAATTCTCAACAAAATGCCACCTTCTTTCAGAAGAGTTGTTGAAAATGTTGAAGTCATCACAAGACCTAAGGTAACAATTAACTGAGAGCTAAGTGGACAATAAACTATGATTGGTTGAAATCTTTGAAAGATTAAAATTAAAAAATTCTGTCAAAACCACAGAGTAGCTGAATATCTGAGATTTAGGAGAGCTTTCAGCTTGTACCAGGGCACTGGCCAGTTACAGGCAGGAAGTGAGAGGCAGAGCAAGAGTGCTACTGGTGTGGATCACTGAAGGGGATAGTAGCTAAAGGCCCTGCTCTTAAAGAAGGGGTTAATACTGGCCCAAGAAACGAACCTGTGTCCTCAGCAAGAAATTGTGATGGGTTTTTTTAAATCATAGTAAGTTAAAAGAAAACATGGCATTAAGAGCAGTTTTCATTTGGCATTGATCAGAAAAAAACTTGTAAATTTAAGACTTGAGTATATTTTAGAGCCTCCACTGCTGAAGGCAGGATTTTCATGACATGCCTGAAAGGTATCTTAAAAAAAATAAAAAAAATTTGGCTTCTCAGAACATCTTAAATATTCTTTAAATATTTTTATCTCGCTTTTTTTTCCTGGATAATATTGAAAAACCTTTCTCCTCCCTTCCCCCCAGGATTCTAAGGGGTGAATACTGTTAGAAAAAGTAGGATACAACTTTTGAGAACTATGCAAAGTTAGAGCAGTGATTGTGTGCAATGTGTTTGGAATTTAGGATATGGATCCACGCTTAATTGCCTGGAAAGGAGGTGCAGTTTTAGCCTGTCTCGACACAACTCAGGAGCTCTGGATATATCAGCGGGAGTGGCAGCGCTTTGGGGTCCGAATGCTACGAGAGCGAGCTGCCTTTGTGTGGTGATGGATGTGGAACCTGCTGAACTCAAGATTCCTTTCCCCAAATGCCCTTTTTTTTCCTAATGCAGATGTATTGATCTTCTGCTGATACATATTTTTGTACTTTATTGATATTAACTTCAACTGAGATTTTTCCAGAAGTGTTGCAAAAAAAAGCCTTACTGAATGCACATGACTTCAGCATTGCTACACTTCATCTTTGGGATTGTATGAACTGAACTCTGTGTACAGAGTACCACAGTCATCTCCAAATTAACTATATTTATATTACACAGGTTGTATATATTAAAATTGCACGATGTGGGAACTTAAGGTATAAAATATTGATGTGATACATGTTAGGCCAAGATTCATTCCAGATACACATACACAGAAGCAACAGCTGAAGAGTGCAGCTCTGGGTTCAGTGTATTATTCTGATTCCTACTCTAATGTTACTAGGAGATGAACTTGTTCTGTAAGTGATCATTATGGAAAAAGTGAAATGCAGAATTAAAACTACAGTTTCTCAGTTGCTGTTGGTATTTTAGTCATGTAATAAATTATGTTATTCAGTGGAAAGACAAGAATCTGGAAGTGGAGTATTTTTTTCTTGCTTGTTCTTATCATCAAAATTTCTTGTTAGTTTTTCATTATCCATGGTAAAGTCCACTTTTTTCCTGTATTTTACAAAAAATCAATATAATACACCAAAACTAGCTGCAATTTTATATAGTCGGCACCAACTTCAATTCTGTGGGACAGGTACATGAGCTTTTTCTCCCAATGAATGATTCTTCATACAAAAATGCTATTTGTTGTAAGAGATTGAAGATTTACTGTCCATTTAGGAAGAAAGCAACTGAAGGAAGAAGGCTATGCTTCCCTTAGCAGGGAGTGTGGGAGAATGGCAGGGACTGACAGCAAACCCTTGGGGCCACGGAACAGATTCCAGCACTAAGTATTTCGGGGGAGTTCATGCAGCCCAGCCCTGGCCCAGTCCCTTGGCCTGCACAGCAATTAGCACTTGGACAAGGTCCCATTCATTAAAGCACATCTCCCAGTACAGTTTCATGGGAGGGCAGTGAGGCTGCACTGCTCACCCACCCTGCAACACAAACCAAACCCCAGCGAGCCTGAGGGGCAGCTCCCTTCAAAAGCACAGTGATGATTTAAACAACACAGTAATGTAGCCCCAGCTGAAGCTTCCTAAACAAACTTCTGACAGTTTCCATTACAATGATACCTAAGAGATGGTCTCTTTCATATGATCTTGCCTAAAAGGATGCTTGCAGCAAAACTCAAACAGCAGGAATTACAGAATACTAAACTTGAAAAAGTAAGAACTTTTACCTCAGTCTGTGATGGCACGAGCTATTGCAGCAACAGTACATACAGCCGTGAGTAGAGCAGCAAGGAGAAAACACACAAATCCTCCAACAGAATTGTTTGTGAGGAGCTCTGAAAGAGAAAGAATCACTTTGAAACAAGTTAAGGAGAATTCAGTTATAATAATACTTATGGATTCATTTACACACATTTTTCTAATAGTGAAATGAAATCCTGAAGGGGGTGGGGGGGAGGAAAAAGTCAAACATTTATCACAGAAACAGTCACTACTAAGTTAAATCATGTTTAATATTTAACTGCATTTCAAATTGCATTTACTGGGCTTTAAGACTTCTATATTCTTAACAACAGAATTATAGGTCATGCACATACATTTATCTATAAATCTACTAGTGAAATATAACAAAACAGGGTGAGTATCTTAGAAATCGTTAATCTCATTCTGCATAAAATAATGCTTTTTTAAACCATTCTTAAAAACATAATCTCAAAAAGTAAAATACCATTATCAGTGGAGCAGAGCTCCTCTAAAAGCAACAGCAGCTCTTTTAGAGCCTCTCCCAGTGTTCACTGACCCACTCTGGTGATTGCACTTCAGTGGAAGCAAGAGCCTCCTGCTGTGCTACTGCAGAAGGAGAACTCAGAAAACTATGCTTTCAGTTTACTATAACATAACAGAAAATTACCTTTGCTTCTCTGTTTCAATAAGTACTTCATAACTTTGATGCTCATAAAGCAATATTAAATGTTCAAGCCCGAGACTGCTTGTTATAAAACTCCCTTCTAATTCTGTCTCTGTTTTTACAAACCCCTTGAGGGTTGAAAAGATTTCAGTTTAAAGTTGTTAATAACTATGTAAGTGGTGAAATGGGTTTGTGCTAGAGCTGTGTTTGTGGTAGGCACCATCCACCCTGCAGGTGGCACCTTATGGCCTTACAGTGATTATGCTTTTAAAGGGGCAAGTCAAAAGTGTTTGTCACAAAAGGGGTTCCCTGCAGCTGTTTGAATTCAGGCACTGCTGCTTGAAAATGTATATGGTAAAACTATCTAGCCCATTAAGCCTCCAACTGATTTAGAAGCATAGTATTTATTATTAGTTACACATCTGCGTGCTCTAATCTGCAAGGAATTTGTTTAGCCTACTAAAGATAGTCATGACATGGAGTACCCACCAGCAACCAGACTAAATCCAACATCTCATGTAAACCAAGAAAAGTTCCCAATTTCATATCTATGGATTAAAATACGGCATTACTGTCTAAATTAATCTGTAGAGAATCGTCAAAATTCCCTTTTGAAGGACATGAGTATGATAGAGGGAAAGATTCAGGAGTAGGTCTTAGACCCTATTCAATATTCAGGCAAAGACGATATTGTGAAACAGTTCTGGAGTCATCTTTCCCTCTTCAGAATGATGTCTATATGTGCATAGCACTTACCCATTTCAGTATGACTTTGCTGTATTTCATTACGTTATCTTTTAGATCAATATTTAAAATTTTAGCAAACAAGATCTGTGTGCATTTTCACTAAAGTCTATTAAAATATGCATAAATGAATCAATAAATACCATATGTTGATAACTATTATTATGATAAGTAATAAATTTTAAAATAATTTGATAAAAGTTAAACGGGGGGGGGTTATTTGTTGTATTGCTTAAAATTCAGTGGAGCTGACTGGTTTGAATCTGTGCTGTGCACTGAAGGACAAAACTCCATTCCATGGACTACAAAGACACATTACTCAACTTTTGAGGAAGTGTCTCCTATCTGCAGCTGAACCTCAGCTCTGCTGGCTGAACACAACTGAAGAGCTGCTGCATGATTGCAGGACATTTGATCTGAGAATCTGTACCAACAAATTACTGAGAAATTAAGCACTTGAAGACCAAAACCTTGCTCAGCTCTCAGTTGCTGTTCTGTGGCTTTCAGGGACTAGAAAAACTAGTCTGGGACAATCTTTGTTAGGTCTTCAAGGACTTCCTTGCTGGCCTGTGCAGACATGAAAATCTTGCAAAAGAATTCCTCAGTCTGACTGCGTATTCAGGTTAAAATGAAAAGTTTTGCTGTGAGCAAAATGATGTGCAAATAAAACAGTCCTTTGTAAATATCAAGGAACTTCTATAAATCCACACAGGAGCCTCATCTGCAGTGAGACTTCTTGACTTAATATTACTACACATTAAAAACATCTGTTGAAGGAGACTTGGGAAGGACAATGGTGAGACCTTTTCGTTACAGATTTTTCTTTTCCTGTGCATTTTTTTGTTAAATTGACAAGTCTAAGCCCTTCCTCCCATCCTCAATGAAGTCCTTAGTGAACCAGGAACTCGTAAAGAAAATATTCTTAGTCCTCATCTGAAGGCATCAGAATTCTTGAATCTTTATCGCAGCTTTTACTTCAAGGTTTTGATTTGCTCTCCAGGTTTCTGAGCAGAAGACAATATACAACACAACAAATGCTTCTTTCACTTTTACGCTGTTTATAAACTTGGCTTCTACAACGCTTTGGGTTTTTTCACTCTCTAAAGCTAAACCAGGCCATACATCTTTTTGACTAAAACTGAGCAGAAATATCATCACATCAAATGCTTATTAAATTGTCTCACCATAAATGGTTAGTTTTGCTCAATTTTCATAAGCTCTTTTAAACATTTTTCTTTTAACGATTGCTCACCTGAGCTGTCTCATACAGTTATGGGAACTAAGCACATTTATATTGCTATTTTTATCACTGATCATAAAGTTTTCTGTTGAGGTTTTCTCTTACATCTATCAATATTTTGATTCTCATGCTAATGAAATTAGGCATTGCTACCATCAGAGCAAACTAAGTTATTCCAGTGTAAAAAAAAAAAAAAAAAAGAAAAAAAAAAGTAACAGAAAAATCCACATCCTGTCCCCAAAGCTGAGAAATAACATTCATATTTTTCACATGACAGCCCAATGGCTGAATAAAGGAGACAAAGACAACTTACACAGTTTAACTGACTTTGATACTGCTTCAGTTTATAGTCAAATACTCTACCAACTCCAAAACTGCCATGTATAATAAAGATTCCTGCTGCATTCTGTAATTGAACCATTAAATCAGGAACATTAATGGCTTCCTAGATAACTAACACTGCCATTTGTTCAATTTGCTTGTTCAGAATAAAACACAAATAAGTTTATTAACACTTTCTAAAGTTATTTTTCTGCATCTAATGACTAATGTTAGCAGGGCAGCAGCTAATACTGCTTACAAAAATCACCCATCTCTACGATAATGTGTACCTTGAACTGTATAGGGACTGCCAGTGACACTTGTTTTAACATGCAGCCATTCCAACAAATATTTAGAGAAAATGTGAAACATCAACTTTTGTCCTCAACTGAAATGCAAATTCAAAGTTGGGAACACCCTGCTAAGAGCAAAAGTGCATAATGCATTTAATGAAGTGTGCTAATATGAAACTTGATTATCTCTTTAAAGACAGATTATATTACAAAACCAAGGTAAGAATACTATTGTCTTTTATGCCTATATGTACTTTTCATCTTAAAGGATTTTGAAGTGCTTTAAAAATATTTAGGTACTACAATAATTTCTGAGGTTTAATAGATTACAAAAACAACCATTAACTGTACTTTGTGAAAGTGATTATTATCCATTTTGTGAGAACAATGGAAAAAAAACCATACTAACTGCCATACAAATAAAATTATGCTGTGTGATTTGAAGTGCATATGATCACTGCAAGAGGATTTTAGCAGTATACCTAGAACAGCTTAGGGAACATATTAATATTTAAGTCAAGCTGTTGGAACTAGATGATGTTCAGGGTTGCTCCCAAACCAGGCCATTCTGATTCTTTTCTACCATGAACATTCTGAGAGGTTTCATCCTCCAGGAGTGGCACTGGCTCTTCATACAATACCAATCCATGGCCATTTCCCAAGGAATTTTTTGGGATCCTCTCCCCACCATCACATTTTAATGCAGTTTAGTCTAGTGAACACACACTACAGCAGCATATACTGAAGATATTTGGAGGACAAAACCAATAGAATAGTAAGTTATATGACCCATACTAATAATTCCACAGGGCCTTATCAGGGATGAGCACCAGACCCGGCAGTCATTGCCGAGGTAACCAGTCAGCCAGCACAGACCGGCACGGTGGGACAACCCGTTTGCCACTCGCTCACTTCCAACCCACGGTGTTCTCCTGGAAACACGCATTGCACAGGTAAGGATCGCAACTAAAGCCTTGAACTGCAAGGTCCAGCTCAACTCTCACAGGCTGCCTCAGAGCACTTCGCCTACATTTCACACACAGACAGCCCTGTCAGTGCCGGGACAGGGGCACGGAGAGGGGAGCGGGGCCCGCCCGCCCCATCACACCTGGAGCCTCCCGTGTCCCTCGAGCAGCTGCAGCTCCCAGCGCTCCCGATGGAAAGCGGGATCGCAGCCGAGGGGACAACGCTGGCGAAGACGTTTCCTTTATACAGCAATAATACGTATTGCTTTAAGGGAGGAAAAAAAAAACCCCAACAAGCAAACAAACAAACAAAAAACCACCAAACCTAAAACAAAAAGGCCTTTTGTCCGCCCCACTTAGGGGCGGAGTGAAAAAGTTGGAGCGCTCCCGGGAAAGGAGCCTCAGCGCTGACACTGCCAGAGCCCCGAAGCGGTCCCTGCCCCGTCCCGTGGAGCTCCAGCCGCCCGGGCACCTCCAGCGGGATGGGCGAGGCCCCGGACTTCGGTCCGCTGCCGCTCCGGCCGCTTTCGACACGGCACGGAGCCGCCCTGACCCATCCTCGGCAGCGGCCAAAGGCTGCGTTCCGGGGGGAAGTCCACCCGCGCTCCTGCCCGGCCTCCCCGCGGACCTCTCCGCCCCCGCTCCGCGCCCCCAGCGCTCGCAGGGACCACCCCCGGCCCCCCCGGGCTGGGCGGTCGCTGCCGAGAGTCGGTGGCAGCCCCACACCCGGGAGGGTTCCTCGGCCGGGAGGGACAGGGACGTGTCCTGTGGGTGCCCCGTCCTGCAGGAGCCCCCAGAGCGGGGTGGCGGCAGCCGCAGCCCCGCCGGAGCTCACAGCGGCCAGGCACGCTGGTTCTCGGGAGGAAGAGCTGAGTGAGGTAAGTGGGCTTGAGCCGTTCCAGCCGTGGAGTGGAAGCTTACCACAAACTTTTTGTAAGTGAATTAACTTTCTCCCTAGCAGGAAAGTTAGCCCAAAGCATTCCCACAGCAGATTTACTTAAGCGGTGTTGCACAGCCGTCAGCAGGGACAAAAACAAGCAAACAAAAAGCAGGAGCTGCTTTTACCTGAGGAGCTGTTCCTCCTGCGGCTCACACAGCCAGGCCTGGCAGTGCCATGAAAGGTAAATATCCTGACAAAGTCCCATTGTTCTGCTGTACCGTGTGTTGTCCCTGCTGTGGACATCTCTGGGAGAGGGTCATATTTTACATCTGCCAGAGAGGATATTCTTGTTCTGGCTCTCTCAAAACAGGGCAGGGTGTAAAGTTTCAGGCACAGTGGCCCTCTTTGTTTCAGGATCAGTTTAGAAGAACTAGGGTAGGACAGTGCTCATGCCGAGGGACCACACACAGAGGAGAGTGGATGTGGAACTGTGCATTGAAACTAGGTGTTTAATCCATTCAATCCAAATATGTATGCTGGACTTAAACTAAATCAGAATGGCTTGATTTTTGATCTCTGTACTTAAGAAGTTAACAGAAGTTTGTGAATCATCACTGACTCTCAAAGTCACTTGAATGTTATGGCCAGGACAGCGCTGAGTTCACTCCCAATTCACTCTTTGCAAGATAAAAATGCTGTCAAATGTTATTCTGTCAGTCACATCTAACTGTAACTATGAAAAACACGTGGTGGAGTAAATTTTAAATGATACTTCAATTGCTTAAAAAGAACATCAACATTAGATTTAGATTTTTTTGGCTGGTAATTCAGCCTTCTAGCCCAGACAGTGAGTGCTCTGTCTTGGTACGTACTTTTGATCAGTTATTTCCAGTTTTATCAAAGAACAGGACAGCTCTTGTTGCTCAACAGCAACAAGGCCCAATGTTCTCTAACACCTCATCCACTGCAGAACTATTTCATTACTACCCATTTTAAATATCTTCTCCTGTGCGTGCAGGATATCTACCTTCCCCACTTTGCTGTGGACTGTGAACCCTTTAGGAATGTAGGAGTGAGATCTCTGGGTTGAATCCTGACACCTTTACTTACTTTTCTTACAGAGAGTGCAAGCCAGTTTAGTCCTTAGGTGCCCTATGCAGCCTCTTTTTCTCCCCTTTTTGTCTCCCCCTTCCTAAAAAGTGAAGTAACACACTATCACACTATTCACCTTTCACAGTATCACTGTTCTTTAGAGAAGTCAGATCAACATCCTTAGGGAAACAATAGTAGGTATCCACTGAGTACATCAGCCTGATACTGTATTCAGAAATGTGTTACAATGATGCAAGGAGCCCCAAACACCTAATTTCATAACTCCACTGTCTGTTTCTAGCTGACCAGTGTCAGATTAAGTATATAATGAAATTGTAGCAAGAGAATTTTCCTGCTGAGATGCTCCTGCTCTCCTCAGTCTTGTAAGACCACCATCTCTAGGCCCTGCTACACAGCAACACCTTTAAACACAAACATGTTTAAAATTAGCTCCAGATTTTGAAGCTCTACTGCAATACAGGGAATGTATTTTATGTTGCTGCCCTATGCATTTCTGCAAGTCTGTTCACTGATTCCTGAGGAACATGTTACCACATGTTTGTAAAGAGGTCCTGATATGGGGGAATCCAGATAAAGATATACAGTAATATTCAGTAAGGCCCAAAAGACAACTTTTTGTTGGTAGAAAGTACAGAGCATTCCAGTTGAACAATGTTGTATGAACTTCCATATTTCTACTTTGTTTGGATGGAGCCACGACAATATTTAATAAAGCTGGCCATAAAAATGTAATTCCCTTAGTAAAGAGGGTCAGCTTCCCCAGCACATCTCAGAGTATCAGGTGACTCTACCTGTTAGGATAATAACTTGATCTTGTCCAGTTACTGAAAACAAGCACCTTTCCTGCTGAAATACAGTGTTTAGGAACATTGCACAGGCTGTAAAAACTGCAGTGCAAAAAAAAAAAAAAAGGACTAGATAAAACTAAGGGAAAGTTGAGTGCAAAGGTGCTCAGCCTCAGAAGGTTACTTTTTCACTCATGTTCTTTGATTCTGCCAGATTCCACAAGACTGTCTTCCATAGAAGGACTTGAACTGTAATTAACCCATGCATGCTCATAGTACTTCATACATTATTTCAGAGAGAACTATCATCATGTTCCCATTTCAGGACTTGATGATCTCAGTCCTTGATACCAACACCTTCAATAAAATGTTGAATTGGTTTGAGTTTCAAAGACTGTATCTGTGAGAGGCTCTTAAACCAGCTTTTAAAAGGGTCTAGACTTCAGCGTTGGGGTTCTGGCATTAGGCAAGACACAAGCACTTAGTGCTGTCTTTAGAGTGTCACTTCAGACAGCATTTTTGAGAGCTCAGAAGCCACTGCTAATGCCATAGCAAACTGTAAAACTACAGCCTCCAGCACTGCCAGAGTAGGTCAGGCCCTGACTGCACATGATTCCAGGGATTTTGGAGAACCTACCCTCAGCCAAGGACTAGGTAGGTTGCAGGCTTAACAACCAGCATTCTGGTTAGGAAGCATACTACTACTTGATGGCTTTAGAGATGACAAAATAAAACAGCCAGTAGTTGTTTCAAAGGCTGTGAGGCCCACCTGTCTGAATAATAAGTGTTGACCATCTGTAGGACCAAAGTCTGAGTGCTTACTTCCACCAGAAAAATAGAAACAACTCACATTTTAGGGACAGAGTATCTTTCCCAGCTTGTCTGGGCCCCATGTTCTATCAACCCTATCATCAGTCAATTCCTGAATCAATAAAGTCCTGTGACCCACCAGTTTTTCAGGTTACACATCAGTACTTCAAAACTCTTCATCACAAACAAACCACATACAAACCTCTCTACCTTTACGTGATCTTCTGCTGCACCACAGGAAGCAGACAAGCCTTCTTCAAGACACAATCTTTAATAGTTTTCACCTGCAAAAAAATCACACACCCCACCTTCAGCTGGGATCAATTTTGAATTAGCCATGTGAGAATCACCTGTGTGAACTTCAGGCTCAGACATATCCCCAGCATCTTGTTTTTTTTTTTCTTTACAGAGCAAACTGCTCTCCATGGTTGGTTGTTCATTTTCCTGAAGTTTGAGCATTTGTACAACCTATTACCAGTTTTCCTGAGAGTCAGGTGTATCCTTCTTCCCATCCATTCCCCAAGGGTAAAAAACCCATACTTTTGCGTATGAGAGTGTATGTAAAATTGTGTATAATTATACATGGAAAACATAACATTTATCAGAAAACTTACATCTAATTTTGTTACAGAGTTGGGCCTTAAGGGCTCTCACAAACTTTACACTGTAGAGTTTCACCCAAGAAAAGGAGTATGGATAGTTCAGTTCCACCTTTTAGTAAGAAAAAGCCAATTATGTCAATGATTCATTAAGGCAAGTTTTAGTGAAAAAACCCCAAACATGTAAAAAGAAATACAGGTTTTATATTACAAAACATTGGATGACTATGAAAGTTGAATGTGTGAAAATCAACATTAACAACATAACCAATTTCTAAAAAGTTTTATTTCAGAAACAAAATACAGTATTGTCATAAAGTGTTACCTGAAAATGATTGACCTTTTTAGAGGTAGTAAAGCTTACATCCTAATTCGTATTTTTGGGTTTTTTTTCTAGAGTGAAACTGGATTTTTGTTGGGAATTCTGCAAAACTGATACTATCAGTAAAGATGTCCTACTTAATGAAAGGAGTTAAATGGTGCAGTCCTGCAAGTCAGATGTGCAAGGTAACAGGAAGCCTGTTTAAAGCACGCACATTAAAGAGCATATTGGGCATCAGTGAACAACAACTCCAAATTTCACGTGCATCTTCTCAGCTTCGTTCTGAAAAGGCAGACTCTTATAACTATGTCATCGTTGGAGCTGGATCAGCAGGGTGTGTATTAGCCAACAGACTGACAGAAGACCCTCTCAGTACTGTGCTGCTTTTAGAAGCAGGCCCTAAAGATACCCTTCTAGGCAGTAAAAGACTGCTGTGGAAAATTCACATGCCTGCTGCTCTAACATACAACCTCTGTGATGAGAAATATAACTGGTATTACCACACAAGCCCACAAAAGCACATGGATAACCGGATCATGTACTGGCCCCGAGGAAGAGTGTGGGGTGGCTCCTCTTCCCTCAATGCCATGGTTTACATCCGTGGGCATGCAGAGGACTATAACAGATGGAGCAGGGAAGGGGCTACAGGATGGGACTATGAACACTGCTTGCCTTATTTTAAAAAGGCACAGACACATGAACTGGGGCCAGATCAGTACAGAGGTGGAAGTGGACCCCTGCATGTGTCAAGAGGAAAAACAAACCATCCTCTTCATCAAGCATTCCTGGAGGCAGCCCAGCAAGCTGGGTATCCCTTCACAGATGATATGAATGGCTATCAGCAAGAAGGATTCGGCTGGATGGACATGACTGTACACCAAGGTAAATCATAATGGGGTCCAAAAGTGATTTGTTTCTGAGCTAGTGGTATTCTGAAATAATTTTGGAATGTGGACATCAAATCTGCACTGAATGCCAGTTGGGTGTTTAGATTACTGCACAGTGTTTACATCCTGTTCATTTCACAGCAGCTTGCCATCAGTCTAGTGTGCATTTCACTGAAAATCGCATTGGCAGGCAAGTCCTGATTCACAGTTAAACTATGTCACTGTGAAATTTGTTATGTTAAATTAAAATCTTAAGTTATTATTTCAAATCACATTTGCCTTGAAGTGATAAACTCTGTGAGGGCTTACCCTCTGTAAGCAGCCTGGTGGTTATTGGCCAAAATCTGGCGCATACTGAGCATGATTGTTTTGATGTTTAATGCAAATATACATTGTAGGTCAAAGATGGAGCACAGCTAGTGCTTATCTTCGCCCAGCCATATCACGCCCAAATTTGTCAGTTGCAGAGAAGACACTTGTAACAAAAATCTTGTTTCAAGGAACAAAATGCATTGGTGTTGAGTATGTGAAAAATGGGCAAAGGAAAAAGGTAAGAGATTTTTATTTTCCAGTTTGAAAGGTATGAGTCAAAGCAAAATTAATTTCCTTTTTAAAACAAACTTTTATAAAAAGTGGCACCAGTATATGCTTCCTTGTCAGTTGTTCTACAGTAGGTGATATTTCAATTGTATTGATGTAGAGATTAACTTCTCCATCATATTTCCATCTCTCAGTATGGAGGGGACAAGTTATAACTTGATGTTACACAACAGTGTTGTGTAAGATGTCTGACTGGAACCTATGGTGCAATCATGCACTGTCTCAGCATAGTGTGCTGCAATGCTGATGGTTCTGCAAAACAGTTCTGAAAATGATGTTCTGGCACAGGAAAATCTGTAAAATCCAGATACTGAAATCTGATTGGCTAAAGGGATAAATAAGGAGTCATTCATTTCTACTTTACCACTATGTATTGAGATAATAAAGAGATGAAACATGGGATAATAATGATGACACACAATGATGAAACTTGCCTTATGGTTGTGGAATGAGTGTTTTTCAGTCTCAGTCCAACTTCCACTGAACATGTGACTGTGTGGGAGGAGGCTGGAATTGTCATCACAACTTAACTCTGTGGATAACCAGTTCATTTTATGCCTCTTTCAATCCATTGACTTCTATAAGACCTAAAACATCCTCACTTCCCTTAACAGCCAGTTATGGAATGTGTAACTAGGATATGGCCTAAAGGGGGTTTGTACGCTAATAACTAAGATATTTAGTAACAAACACTTATAATCAATTAAAAAGTGTAATAATAATATCCCAGAGAGAGTACAAATTTTGATGGTTTGAGTTCCGTAAGTCCTATAAGACTCAGCAGACAAGTGTTCCGTGATTGAACACCTGCTAAAAGTTAAAATGCAGCAATAAATTATCTGTTCTTTCAGTTTCTAATGCAGAGAACAAATCTGTTGTTGTCTAAGGAGATTGGTAATGATAATAATTTTAACAATGTAAAGCAAAAGTTGCAGAACATTTAATTGATTTCATGAGCTATAAAATATCTGTGAAAACAGGGTCTCTAATTGCTGTTCCTGTGCTACTATTGAGATTAACTTTGTTGAAGAAAGTCTTGGAAACCTAATTACACATGATCAAAGACTTTTTGAACACTGGACCATTTAATTGCAAAATTTTTTAATTCTTTAATTGCTATGAATTTTCATACATATTAATATCTGTATGAATTAAACATAGTGAATTATATGTATTTAGCATATATTATACAAAGTACACCTTCAAAGTATTTCCCTTCCTTATGTTTTTCCCCCACAGCATCACAACTGCAGGATTTGTCTTTTACTTTCTGGAAAATTTTACACCTGTCGGGTTGGAAGAGCTAATCATTTTATTACATTATGAACATCAAGATGAAACACCTGATTACATTAAAGTGTTTCTGTTTCTACAGTCCATTTTAGATGGGATCTCTTTTATGTCAGTCATCAGCAAAGGCAAAAGATCCCCGAAAACTGATTCAAGCGTGATTCAAAACCTGTTCACCCGCCAGTGGCTTGTTATTTCACTAGAAGCTGGGGTCCTAGGCAGCTCCCAGGACTCCAGTAAGCCCTCTGAGAAAAGTAGGGAAGGTAGACTGAACATTCCTGGGGTTTCTCAGTCCAGAATCTAGCAGAAAATAATATTTTAAAGGATAAAAAAGTTTTAAGGTATCATAGACTGAATAACCCATTAAAAACTGTATCAAAGTCAGTTTTTCCTCTTAGCATGTTAAGTTTAAGCACCGTGAAAGACTCTGTGGGCTAGGAATAACCACAGTGCTGACTTTGCAGTGAGTTTAGACCAAATAAGCTTCATTTGAATGGTACTTGGAACAAACTGGTGCCAGTTCTGTGTGTACCATAGAAAATGTGGATAAGTTACATTTCTATAACATGCAAATACAGATCTAAGTATTGATTTGGCAGGCACAGACTTGCTCGGTATTAGTCTTTCCATACTAATGATTGCCCAGAGCAAAACAAGAACAAACAAAAAATAGCAGCGCTGGCCATCTGTCAGCAATATCAGATAAATGGTGCAAAATAATTTATGAAACTTTTTCTTCTTACTGCATTTTGATCTTACTCCAGCAACAACCTCATTTACCATCATTCTGTGTAGCTGAGGTGTCATTCAAAAAGGATAGCTTAATATCCTTGCCATGCTAATCTGTTAGCACTACATACTACAGGAAAAACACAGCATGATGCGCCAAAATACATGCAGGTTCTAGGAAAAGAACTATATAGCACAGAAAAGCAAGTCAAGGGGAGAGGAATAGTTTAGCAGCCTATATCATGAGCAGCTCAGGGCTCAGACCAAACTGTTTGATGAAAAGCCTGTCAGCAAAACAGAATTACACATGTGCCTGCAGACGGTTTTCTCCACAGTGCTTTAGTGATTGAGGGGCTTCTGAGGCCTACAACGAGCTGAGAAACCAAACATTCGTCTTGGTTGAATTAAGAAAATAAGCTCTTGAGAATTTTTGAGATAGCATGTCCCTGAATTCAAGATCTTCCTGAGGAGTTTCAGTTTAAATTTACAAGTGGTTATTGAAAATGGAAGAGAAGCTTAACTGACTGATCCGTGTGTCATAGGTACTTCTTTCCTGGCAAGTAGAACAGGAGTTTATTTGCAGCCGTGGTGCTGGCTGAGCTCAATGTTTATGTGCCATGCAGTCTGAGGGGATTGTAAAGATGGGAATAAATACTGGGATGATCAAAGTGAAAGCTTGGATATTTCCCTCTGTGGAAACTTCTGGCAAGACAGGAATACATTTAGGATGAGGAAAATGTGAGGGAAGGATGTCTAATCTGGATCAGAACAGCATATCCAAACAGAAGCTCATGACGTTGCTTTCAGTCAGCTCAGGCTTAATAATCTTAGGGCTTTTGTGCTCATTTCCTTTTAGGTTTTTGCCAATAAGGAAGTTATTTTAAGTGGAGGTGCCATAAATTCTCCACAGCTGCTTATGTTGTCTGGAATTGGAAATGCAGATGACCTAAAAAGCCTTGGGATCCCTGTTGTTTGCCATCTTCCTGGTAAATGTTTTATTTCTTTTAACCTTTCATCCTCCTATGGATGCAATTCAATGACCATTAAATAAAATGAATAATGAAATTCAGTATTCTTTATATACTGTGGACTGAAACGTGTTTGTTACCAATGAGTGGAAAGATACATTGATTTTAAACAAATCACTGGAAACATGCATTGATTTGAGGACTGGGCAACAAACCCCTACACTTTCTTCACTACCTTTGGTAGTGAAAAATGCCTTTCTGAAGGCATACTTTTAGGTTACACAGCATAGTTATCATTAAGAATTTTGAATGAGTTTTGATCCACAACAGATTGTATAAACTCCCACTGTCATAAATATTCCAATATAGAAGGAATAAGATGAACTTTTCCTTAAAACTAGAGAAGTTAGCACTGTATTTAAAAATAATTTCTGGCAATTTTAGAACAAGTGATATATCTGCCATTTGACTTTCTATTTTCATTCTAGCTATGCTATGTTTATGTAAAACCTTATTCTGACATGAGCAAAAGGCTGGTATGACTCATGGTCTTGGTCTTAGTCACCACTGCCCTTGTAAGAGGTTAGTTTAGTTCCCATTTATGTTGTTTTATGGTTGCAAACATGGTGTGTAATTGTTCTGTGTGAAATAACTTCCACCCCACCTTTCTTCTCCCTCCTCGCTTTCTTCTCCCTCCAGGAGTGGGCCAGAACCTTCAAGATCATTTAGAAGTGTATGTCCAGCAGAAGTGCACCAAGCCTATTACTCTATACAGTGCACAAAAGCCAC
The DNA here is from genome assembly GCA_035047865.1 of Dendrocincla tyrannina. Lineage (NCBI taxonomy): Eukaryota > Metazoa > Chordata > Aves > Passeriformes > Dendrocolaptidae > Dendrocincla > Dendrocincla tyrannina. Next base: position 13,933,014 of record JAWWMP010000023.1, read on the forward strand.
TTAACATGGTGAGGATTGGTCTAGAATGGCTTTGGAAATTTACAGGTATGAAACAAAGTACGCAATCATTCTACCATTTAGAATTATTACAGCCTCTCATCCATGAATTTCATGGTCTGGGAGCCTTGATACATAATTGTTTTCATGCTCTGGAAAATAGCTAGAACTCACAAATGGACTTGAACTATTTATTTTTTTCTAAAGCAGAATATTTTAAAGTTATTATAGCTTAGGTAATAAGGGAGGTTATTATACACCATTTTTAACATTTTTATATCTCAGGCAGAGAAAAATTCCGTATTTAAAAATCAGTGCTACTGAGAAATGCTATTGTAAAAAAAATGAAGAAAATACTCTATTTGAAATTGCTGTAATGTCAACAAAAACATGTTGTTGAACTGAATTAAGATTTCTGTATAATTGTCCCAAAAGGATTTGTTTGTTGCTCTGATCAGAATTCTTTAGGCCTGCAAGTAAATCTGAACTGACTTTCGTTAAAATGACATGCATTTTACAGTAACTCAGCTGGAAGTTGTACCTTAAGAAGAATCTGTAAATACAATCCTTGATATCAGTAAAATAGTTTGGCCAAAGTTGAGGTCTTCATCACTTGCTAACATTATCATGTTAGTATTTGACAACTTAGGCTGGGTACATGTGGCTTTTTACCAGGCAAGTGAATATTGAGGGCTAACTTAGGATTTTCAGGACATGTAGAAATCACATACCATGAGGCAGATTGCAGGCTTTTCATCTTTCCCTTCAGGGCAGGTACTGTGGATGGCTCTGCCTATCACATGTGACAGATGGGATAACTGTCCTGCACATCATGGAGCGTGCAGTGCAGGAATACCAGGATGCTGCAGGCAGTTCCCTCCACACCTGTGGATCCTGACACCAAATCTGCCTCTGCAATTAGACCCAGGCCTGCCAGCTAGTGAGATAGCTGTAACATCCTGCTCTCAAATAAGCAGGATTTCCAGAGTTTCCATATTTACATTTATCAAGTGATTAAAAAGCAGATGAAAGTGATGTATATTGCTTAAATTACAAGCTGCTCATAATGGATTTGTGTTCTTTGCACTTGATGCTGTATCTATAAATTATTCATAGTAGTGTAACAGCTAAAAAGAAGTGGATTTTTTGCTCTTCTGAGGTCTTCTAAAGGTATCTTCTTTCTCATTTACCCTCTCTAGGTGACGGAGCCACTGCCCACTTAGAAACTGGTGGTTTTATCCGAAGTGAACCAGGGGTTCCTCACCCCAACATTCAGTTCCACTTTCTTCCCTCTCAGGTGATTGACCATGGCCGGGTTGCTTCCACAATGGAAGCTTACCAGGTGAGTGGAAGAACACGTTCCAGTAATGTCTTGTAGCCATTAGCAAGGAGGCCTACACTCCCTTTTAAATATTGATAGTTTGGCTATATACTGAAAAATACTGTGTTCAGGATAATACAAGAGAGTTGGCTTAACCTCCTACACTGGGGAAGAAACACAAGACTGTTGATATTGCTACCAAAATTATGCTACTTTTTATCTCTGGGAAAGTAGACAAGTATTGAATTGGTTTTAATATTTGCACTAGTGAAGTGCCATAGTGCTGTTGATTGGAATAACATTGTGCTGGGTGCTGTTCAAAACCAAAATGAGGTGTTCTTTGTTCCACTGCAGTTTAGACAAAGGTTTAAGTGAAAATGCATTCATTGGCACAAATCCAAGCCCCATTTTAGACCACGATCTTGATTCAAAAGTCTGTGCTAATTCTGGGAAACTGTCACTGAATATACATGTTTATTCTTGCCAATCTCTTTTCTTCAGGGGTGATAGTAATTTGGTCGAACTGCTGACTGTATTAGAATGCTCTGATACTACTAAATTGGAATGATTGTATTTTAAATTAAAAGAACAGCTGTGAGCTGATATTTCTTTCCCCTTATGGAACGCATTTACAAAAAAAATATATAAAATTGACAAATATTCAATGGTAATTTCCATTATCTATGTTTAACATTTACACTTGCTTAATTTGTAAAGTCTGTCTAAATTGCAAAAAAAAAACCCAAACATACTGAATTTGGAACCATGACTGGTGGGACTGTGTCATGAGTACAACACGGGTGTTGCAGGTCCACGTGGGGCCCATGAGGAGCACAAGTGTGGGCTGGCTGAAGCTGAAGAGTACAGACCCAAGTGACCATCCTATCATTGAGCCCAACTACCTGTCAACAGGTAAATGCAGCCTCACCTTGGTCTGATGTCAGGTTATTTCCTGCCTGTTTCAGGGCCAGATTTTTGTATCCTCTCAGAACCATTTCAAAAGTGTTGGTTGGTAAATTGTTATTTAATTCTAATTTATAAAAGTCAGCTAGTATCAAAAGAGGCGACTGCCCAAAGAATTCCCTGGTGGGGATGCAGTCAGAGTTCCCAGTATTTGCTGTGTCATGCTGTTCTGTTCCTCCCTCTCCCGCTTGGGAAGGAATGCATCTGGTTTGCTTCTTTGTACTGAGAATAATGGCATTGTCTGGACAGTGGGGACAGAGAAATAAAGAACAATTCCTCACAGCCCACCTATTCCCTTTGGGGACTGTGCAATATAAGTGACAGTTTTGTTCACTGTGAATGTAAATATCTGAGACTTTGAAAAATATTCTGCTTTATTATGGCTTTCAGCAACAAGCAAAAGACCTTCCCTCCAGCCTTTTTTCTTCTATGCTATTTTTTTTTCTGTTATGCATTCTGTATGTATTGCCAAATTCAAGGTGTACTTAAGTTTTTCTAATTTTCTCTCTGTACAGAAAGAGATATTTGGGAATTCCGCCAGTGTGTCAAGCTGACCAGAGAGATCTTCGCTCAGAAAGCTTTGGAAAAATTTTGTGGGCCTGAAATTCAACCAGGAAGCCATGTCCAGGCTAACAAAGAGATAGATGCTTTCATAAGGCAGAAGGCTGATAGTGCTTATCATCCTTCCTGCACCTGCAAAATGGGCCAGCCTTCAGACAGCACTGCTGTGGTTGATCCCCAAACAAAAGTCATTGGTGTTGAAAACTTGAGAGTAGTAGATGCTTCAATAATGCCCAGTGTTGTCAGTGGAAATCTGAATGCCCCAACTATCATGATAGCAGAGAAAGCTGCAGATATAATTAAGGGACTTCCATCACTTCAGGAGAAAAATGTTCCTGTATATAAGCCCAAGACCTTGGAAACACAGAGATAAACTAAAATATTCTCATCTTTTCACATCTTTTGCCACTTGGACTTTTATGAGCATGTGGGTATCTCATACTGAACATGCCAACATGAGAAATATCACACAAAATGACAAATCCTGTTCAAACAACTATTGATTTGAAGATTTGAACCTTTTTTTTTTGTATTAAACTACCTACTTTTTTTTTTTCCCTTTTTTTTAATCAGTTGGCTTAAATTGCTTAACTTAGAATGGAATTAAAGAACCTGCTGAGGTAGGAGGGATCCATCAGATTCATCAAGTCCAACTCCTGGCCTTGTGCAGGACACCCCAAGAATCACAAGTTTAGTTAAATATGACCTTTTCTGGTAAACTCAAACTTTTTGTTGAAGAGAAGCTATTTCTAAATTACAGTCGTGCATATAAACCAGAAATACTGTGCAATTGCATGAGGAATGGAAGAGATTACTATGTGCTATATTGAAAATCATTATGGTAAAGCTTGTTATTTAAAGGAAAGATTTTAACTGCTGTGAGAATGTTACCCTGGAGAACAGCTAATCAGTTATCCCCACATCCTGCAAAGAATGGTTAAGTAAATATAAGCATTTAAGCAATTTCATGTTCACAAGTCAAAGTAGTTTGTATCAGAATTCATAGGAAAGAGGAAGTGCGTGTGCTTAGACTTTGTTCCATGTTGGTTTTATGAGAGGAGCGCACTGTTTACAAATCCTCACTGAAAGTTAGATTTCCTTATACTCAGCCATCTTAACTGTATAGTATTCAGGAAGCAGACAGACAATGTATATATCAGAAACTTATTTTTCTAAAAAATGCAGAGCTGGAGCTAATATTTATAAAAATCTAACAAAAAAACCTGGAATTTTTCCTTGTTTTCACAAGGAACTTAGCAGAATTCTGGTCACAAGTTAAGCTGATTTAGTTGTACCACTTTATCATTCAGCACAGTAAGAGATCTGCACTTCCTATAACATCCTTAAAGCTACTGGAGTTTGCTCAAAGATGATTGTTTGCAAAAGACATTTCTTGGCAAATATGGTGAATGGTGCCTTTCTATCACTCAAATTTTATTAAAAAAAATTGCAGCCAAACTACATTTAAAATGAATTGTTATTCAAAACAACTACCTAAGTTCAGATATTGAGAATATGGGAAGTGATCTTTTTAAATCAGAAGACAAGTATCAATGCTACATTTTAGTTGAGACTTCAATCTTTGCTTTAAGATCCTTCAGATGTGAAATTAAGATACATGATCTTCCATGGCTGTTTGCTGTGTCTATCTAACTTTCACGTACTGATTTTTGAAAAGACAAACCTAAAGAAGCCACTTACTGAGTGAAATTGAATCCATTGATTAGTCTGTATTTATTAAGTACTGCAAAATAACTTCTGACTAAGCAGATGTCAAATTATAACATGAAAGTTTCTGTAGCCCAAGTTTGGTGGCAAATAGAATAAGCTGTTTTTCCAGAAAAAACCTGGGGTTTGACACCATTTGAAGAGATTGTAATAAACCTTGCTGACTCAGATGCTGGCTAGAGGGACAACTGCAGATGTTTGAGGCAGATACTCGTACCTGGTGCTGCTCACTGTGAGCAGTGATTGGAAGCCCTGCTGTTAACCGAGGGAAAGGACTGGATTCACAGAGTGTCTCCACAAAGACAAACAAAACCACTGAAGATGAAAGATGACAAGAAGGAACTCTGCTCCAAAAGGAGACAGGTAAACCCTTCTGATGCATTTTTTTGAAATGAGGGGAAGAACAGAAATATTTCAAGTCATAGGTGATTGATTAGCTGAGTTAAAGAGTCAATTCATCTGATGTGCTTGAGCAAAGCATGGACTGCCATATTCTGTGCCTCTTAATGAAAATAATTTTTATTCAGCACGTGTGCTTTTAAGATTTGCCTTTAGAGATATTCAGTAACTGTCTTAGCGTCATTTGGAATACAATTAGGATACTCAGAGTAATATATACAGGTAGACTTAACACAGTCCTGTGCAGTTGAGAAGGGAAGCAATTCGGCAAGATGGAAAACTGAAGTTCCTGCATTTGCAGATTTACAACATGAGTTTCCACTCTGGGCATGCAAGATGGGAATTGTTATTATACAAGTGCAGAGGATTAAGTAGCCACTGGCTTACGTAACTTATCACTGCACACACAGAGAGCTGTCCTCTGCCATTTTGTCAGCTCTAAAAAGATGAGTCAATAGCAAGGTACCCATGCCAAATGATGCATCTTAGTTCAGGAACACACTGCTGCACCAAGTAATCAGATAATCAGGCATTTCTTCTGAAACATCATCTTTTCTTGCATCCATAGACACCTTGCAGATTTCTCCCCTTCTAAACACCTAAATATTTTCATTGCTGTGAACTGCAGTTGCTGCAGAATGTTGAGGTTCTTTCATGACACTCCTTTGACGCAATGCTGAAGAAATGCTCAAAGTTTTGGTGCCCTGAGGAAATCTTTAGGTAACACCAATTTGCCCTTAGTTTCTCCTGCAGATATTAAATTCCTGTTAAAATTGCTCTGACTTCTAGCAGAGTCAAGTCTGCTAAGGGATACTGAGAACTGTCCAAGATAGTCTAACATGCCCTGTGGAGCACTGGCAGCCTGCTAGCTAAAATGAACCATCTTTTACACCTTACTGGATTGCAGAACACAGGCTGATAATTCCAGAGTTTTACTTATTTAACAGAACAATATAGTGTGATTATTCCCAATTCTACTCAGACATATTTTTTTCTATAAATATGCAGATGATACTGTGTTATGTATTCAAAAACAGTTAACTGTAAAAGCTGTTTGATGTATAAATTTGGAAGTTACTAGACCTGCCAGCATGGCTTGAACCAGCAATGGTTCTGCAAGTGAGACCACCGGCATTTCCATGGGAATATCTTGCTGCAGATGCTTCAGACAGTGCTCTGTGGCTGGGGACAATGAGATTAAGAAAGAAAAGTGACCAAAAACATATCTTTTGTATACACATTTCAGTTCAAGTTGCTTTAGTATGACAAATGCTTTTAAAAGCAGCAGAAAATAGCAGTATTTGAAAAAGTGCATTCTATTTATGTAAAGTTTTGCACACCAAAACTTCCAATGGCAACTTAACATCCTTTCCAAGTGTCTGCTTTCAGTTAGTCAGTAACCAAATAAGGCAGCTGTAGAAATACTGCAAAACTGTAAAGTGCGTTTGGAATATGCATTTTCTATAAAATAAACATAGAAATTTTGAAGAATAATAAAAGAAGCTGTATATTTTATATTATAGTTAAAATGAAGAGGTTTTGTAGAGAGAACATAAGATATCACAGTATTATAACTTTAGTCTCAATTCTTCTGTCATCCCATGTTCAAATGAACATATTTTGTAGATTCACTTTTTCAGTGAATTTACTTCACTGTAAAAGACTTATCAATATTTAATTCTTTACTAGTGTTTTCTATCATTATATATATATAAACAAGTTTGGAGACTCATAAAATATGCTTTAATTGTTGTGAGAACTTCTAGTTTTTCTATATTGAGTAATTAATATGATTGGCAGTATTTTAAGGGTGCCAATGACCATGAAATTGTGCATATATTGACTCATTTTTTCCATAGACTTCTGTAGTAAAATTGAACAGATATCCATATATATGTTCTCCCTTAAACCATTAACTACATAGAACATGGTTTGAACTAAATTTCCCTCATTGTTTACTTTTGCAAACAGTTTTCTCATAAAACAGCTTTTCTGCCCTTAAGACTCTCTCATCAGCCTATTAAGGGCTAAGGACTAACAGCAAAGCCAGCATATTGTTTCCTGTTTCCTTGGACAAATCAGTAATTAAAACCCCACATCTTTCAGCTCATTCTGCCAAATCTGATGTGCTATCAAAGGTCCACACTTTACAAGCCTGGGGTTTTGTTTTGGGTTTTTTTGGGTTTTTTGGGGTTTTTTTTAAGTTGAACTTCTGTTGCCTTAAAGGTAGTTCTCAGAAGTGGGTATACCACAGTAGGGGGAAATTTGAAAACTACTCATTGTTATTTCAAAGATACCAAATCCAGAAAGCTCCATTTTGACCTCCTGGAGTGTTTTTCTGTAAGCTGGTACACCCTAACAAAGTGATTGTTGCTGGGTAACCCACACAAGCACTTCCCAGCCGACAGCATGGAAACTTTATTGATGTTTTAGGGGATAATAGTCAGATTTTCCTAATTGTTTCCACAGATCTGTATCTAGGGAAGTAATAATCCCTTTTTCTTAGGAATCCTCTAATTTCTTTATTCCCTTCTGGTTAACAGCAACCATTCTGAAAAGACTTGCATGCTCTGATACTGTAGACTGATACCATATTCCACACATCCCCTCCCATTCTTCAAACAACACAAACAAAATTGAACCTTTGGAGCTTCTTCGTGAAAAAGTATTAGTAAAACGACACCCAAGTATAATAAAATTATTACACAGTTTTATTTTGAAGAACATTTTGCATTTGTTTTAATACAAAATGATGTAGGTCAAGAAATAATTTACAAACCTTTAAGTTCTTATCCTGGCATTTGAAATAAGAATGATTTCAGAGGAAGTCTGTAAGCTATTCATAGGAAACTGTCATTATGTACAAAATGTTTATTGACATGTTTTAAACATCACATTTGTAAAAATGTGAACTGGATTGCTATCTAGCATATGAACTACAGGTAAAACCTGATAAGATAACTTGTTAGAACAAGTCATTGTTATCCAGTGCTAACAAAATAGACAGTAGCTTTCAGTGTGTTTTAATTATCCTCCAAGGTCATTTCAGCCTCAAAGTCATTTCAGGGTTTTACTGCATTGTGAACAATATCGAAGCCCTCTCTTGATTGCATAAAAATAAATCTTTGAAATATTACACATAGAACAACAGAAAGGTGGAGGCAATAAAATAGTATACTTTTTATATCAAGGTTTTTGGTTCTGTGTAGAATCATTCTATCATCTTTCTTCTCTTTCCAAGCAAAGAAAGTAGTACTGAAGTAAAGCATTTTCATTTACCTGTGAAGTATTTTCTGCCCAAGATGTCTTCAGTGTCAAATTAGGGTATGTAGCTATTACACTTTGTCAAAACTAATTGTCTCATCACCAGTAATACCCTGGCATGAACTTGACAAGTTTGGTTTTTTTTTTTTTTTGCACGGGATTAATACAAAAATAAAATTAGAGCTTATTTTTCAGTCAAAAAAGATGAAATAACTTTAAATCTTTTACCTTTCCAAGTATAAGACTGTAAGTAGTCAACGGTGCATCCCTTATGCAGAGAGATTCTTTTGACTCAATTATTTCTTAAAAAAAAAAAAAAAAAAAAAAAAAAAAAAAAAAAAAAAAAAAAAAAAAAAAAA
>JAWWMP010000023.1:13941705-14013458 GCA_035047865.1 Dendrocincla tyrannina
TTAAGTGGTTTTTTGAAAAAAAAAAAACAAAAAAAAACAAAAACAAAACAAAAAAAACCAAAACAAAACAAAAAAGTCTGTTCTGTTGCCAAGTTCAAACTTGACACTTTATCCCACAAAGAGATTTACACTGAGAGGTCGCTCTAGTTAAATATTTATGCTATAGATCTATATATTCCAAGTAAAAATACTTCTATCTAGAATTCTGTGGAGAGTTACAATAATTAGGGTCCATAAATATTGCTGCAGTTCAATTACGGTACAATAATTACAAAATATAGAACATCTCTTTACAAATACAAATCATTTTATATTACAATTAATTTACAATATTTTCTACTATATAATTTTTAGCAAACTATCTTATCTAATTCTACTGTAACCTGGTTGCAAGTGCATTAGTAAGAATGCAATTATTCCAGTACATTTTGCCCTTAATGTGATAGTCATAAAACAGACTATCTGAATGATATTTTCCTATGTAAACTGATGTTACATATGACAGATTATTCTTTATATAACTTCTTCTTCCAATGATCTCTAACAGGTAGAGCATGACAAACTGTATCTTAGAAGAGCATTAAGAAAAGAAATCAGGAGGCAAGTTTGAAAACAATGTTAGAATGGATATGCAATGGGTAGCTGATATGCTATTGAGCACTGAGGTAATGACATTATTGGTTGTCATCACTCATCTCGTGTTGCTGTTTCCCACACAATTTTGTGCCAGACCTTTACAGACACTTTCACTGGCAAAATCCTGCTCTACTATGAAGGACAGCAGCACAAGGTTGAAAGACAGGCAAGATATTACACCTCAGAATCCTGCTCTAGCCCTCAAAAAACTGATTGTCACAATCTGCTGGGTTTCAAAATAACCTCATTCCTACAGAGGAACTGAAGGTCCTGCAGGAGGAGACTTGACTTACTGCAGCTCTGATCACATTTCGGCAACCTGGAGATAATAAATTTATTAGTTATGGCTTCCTTGAGGTGTGACATCACTTGTACAAAACTTTGATTGGTTATTCACTCCAGCTAGTGCCTAGCATCTTGAAACTAGGAGGCACTTTTTCTGTTATTAGAATCATTTTCCTTGCTAAATACTATAAACTTGTAATGCATATCATTTCATCAGCTAAGTCTTCTTCATATCGTCCCGTTTCTGGTTCTTCATCGCTGTAGCCAGGACCAAAATCTTGAAGTTCATAATCTTGTCTGCTTAAAATCGGAAACATATCCCCATTGGTCCCATTGCTAATATTTCCATTGAGAAGATTACTTGCTGCACTTTCCATCTCATCAATAGTCATGTCACATGCATCAGCAATCTCGTGTTTTGTGGCAGAAACAAATTTAGGGTCCTTTGCGTACCTTCCTAGGCCTTCAGATATAAGTACCTGGCAGATGAAGGGGAGAGAGTGAGACACACAATGGAATTACAGAACCGACAGATCATAACAAAGGTTCTCATTTGTGGAAAACGCTAGAAAGCCCATGCTGAATCACTACAGCAACCCACAGCTAAACTGTCTGCGTAAAGAACAATTAGCAACCAAAAGTCTCCAAAGCACACCATGGCAGGGATGTGATAATGTAACTGATTTTGCAATACATCTGACACTTCTCTTTAGAAATTTGGCAATAGTCTTTGATAAACATGAATCATCAGGCTGGTACAGTTAATACATCTCAGATGGTGCAATTAGAACAACTGCCTGAAATACAGAATTCTGTATGTTCTCAGTAGGTTAGAGGACATGGAAAAGAGATGTTTATTCCCATGTGCTAAAACTTGTAACAAAATGTATTGTTTAGCTCGCAGCAATGGAAAGGAAGTGATGGCTGGAAGCAACAACAATAATTATGACTCAGAAATGCTGCACACTCTGTCTTCAAATATTTTTTTTAATATAAAAGGGAATTCTTAATGTTCTTTAGTACATCTACAAATCAATTCTTGTAGTTGCTATTCACCTCTGCATTTAGTACCCTGATTCGTAGAGGTTTCGATCTTTTATTCATATTATTGCAAAAATGGTGATATATTTCTATAGAAACAATGAACAGAACAAGCATATACATCATCTCTTCCTTATTGCCATTGTGGAAGGATACTTAGAACTGATCCTCACCTAGAAAACTTAAATTTCAAAATTCTAAAATATCTTCAGTTATCTGATTAATCTCTCACTAATGTTAAGGTTTGGATTCAGCAGAAATCCTTCACTACATGACAACACAGTAAGTTCCCCTCTTTACCTAAAACCAGTTGGGGGCTAGGAAACTGAAAATACCACATTTTCAGAGAGCTATTATAAATTATGTGCTTTTCCAAGTTAACAAAAAACCTGAGCAGACAGACAGTCCTGGCCACTTCAGAGGTTCCTGCAATACTCACCGCTTCTACCAGACTGTCTGCGCTCCTCTGCTTGTCACTGTGTTTATGCCTAAAGTCACTGGGTACAGTCAAATTGGCTGGTGTAAATGTTCGGTAGGAGATGTCAGGGTCATCTGTGTACCAGGAGCTCCTGTGCAGGGAAGGCAGGCTGCCATTCATGTGCTCTGTGGAATCAGCCCTGTCCACCTGGATCAGGGGGGTGTAATACGGAGTGCGGTCCCTGTTGGGAGGGGTGGCAGGCGGGGTAGCCCAGGAACGCGTTGAGCGACTTGGTGAATGTTTATGAGCTTTGCTGGAATCCAGACCTGCAACAGCCATGACCTGGCAAGGGGAAGAATTTCAGCAGTTAGTGATTTCAAATGCTCAGTCACACTCATTTCTGATTTCAGCAGTTCAATTTTTCAGGCAGCAGCTCTGCAAAGTTTTAACATTTTTTAACATTTTCTGTAAAGGAGGAACAGGACTGAAATTGGTAAATTGACAAGATAAAAGGGCCTTTTTTCCATCTTATTTGTATCACAAAATCTTTTTGCTTATATAATATATTCAAAAAAGCAAAGTATAGAAACATTCCTTCTGTCCTGCCAGGACAGGATAGGAAGCTCTCAGCATTTCCCAAGCTGGGCACTGAGCTCCAGAAGATGTGTATGTGGTACCTGCAAATTCTCACAAATGGAGGTGAGTAACCACATAAGCAAAGATTAATAGGCAGCTGCTGTATTATGCAGTCCTGGTCAAAATTCCTTAGGGCATCCCAATTCTTTGTGGACACTGAAACAGTCCAAGGGGCAGGCTACTCATCCTCTGTGTTGTGTACAAGGTCGATGTTTGAGAAGCCTTGTGTCCAGCAACTACAGGCCTACACTTGCCCTAGGAGGCACTCCCAGCAAACAACATAATACACTAGCACTGTTTCAAATGAAAGTCAGAAGTACAATACAGAAGCTGGAAAGACCTAATTTATTACTAGATAAGTAAGAGTTTGTGTTTACCTGCTGTTGCATTAAATGAAGTGGCAGAGCAGTGCGATGGTGAAAATTGGGAGACAGTGGTATCTCATCTTGGCTACTTTGTCGGCGGAGGCATTCGAAGTTAAAGGAAGATCGTCTGTGTGCTACAGGGAAACCATAATGCATTAGCAAAATGAAACATTTTTCCTCAAAGTCTGTTATTTCCAGAATTCCAGTGTGAGTCAACTATGACACAAAAAACAGATCCCCCAGTAGTTGTGCTAACAGAACCAAACAGCTGGTTATCAGATAAAGGACAGATTCATAACATGAGCAAAAGCAGCCCCAGGTAGAAACCTGGCAGAATTTCAAGCAGCTGTTTCACAAAACAAGCTTGTGTGATGCAGCTGACTGCTTTACACACTGAGCTGCAGAGGTTTGCCATAAACTGCTGATTCTTCTTTCTTCCCCACAGTTTCAAACTCTTGATTCTAATGAACCAGACTTCCCCAAGCAAATACCAAATGCCCAGGTCTTTGGAAGCAATGTGCAGTATGAAAAGTCATATCCAGGTCAGAGTTGACTCATGTCAGTTCCTGCTGTTTATTCTGTTACTCAGGACAATGATCAGCCGTGGTCTCAGCTGTTATGTACACTGTAATTGATGGGAATGCTAGAAAGGAAAAAGGAGAAATCTGAACCGAATCAAGATGTTTGGCTGATGTGGAAATGTTTCCTCTGATCTTGGTGGAAGCCTGCAGAACATTGTGAAGCTTCAGTGTGAAGAAAGCCTGGATGCTGAACAGCAGCTGGAATCCAGATACATCCTCACAGCTCCAAGTGTCATAGTGGAAAACTGGAAAGAACCTGACTGTACCAAGAAATTATACAAAATTGTGCTCTCTTGAAAAGAATTGAAACTATTCTTGGTATAATTTTTTTTCCAACACCAAGAATTTTGTGAACAGGAGTTAAGTGCGATAGACACTTAATACTGGATACTAACAATCAAGGATCTTTACAGAGCCATTGGACTAAACCAGGCTCTTCTTCTCTCTTTCTGTATGGTAAATTCAAATACAGGAATGTAAGCCTTAGCTACTGATCCTAACATGCTAAATGTCCCAATAGCAAAACAAATAGAAAGCAACGAAAAAACTCCCCTCATCCAAAAGAAGACGCTTCTTTGCACATGCTTCTCTGCAGAAAAGTCTGGCAGAGCATCTTAATCATTTCTCAGTGCACTTCTGGAAACTGCTCAAATACTTGGATGATGAGTTTGGTATAAAAAAATCTGGGAAGCTGGACATGGAGCTGAATTCACTAACTGCACTTCTTGGCCAAGGCGCTCTGTGTTACTTTAACACAGACTGAATCCAGATGCCAGCAGAAATTGTTTAGTGCAGTACAGCAGGTCCCTTTATTTATTTTATTTTTTTCTTTATGTGAGAACATCAAGGCTTCTTCCCCAGGCCAAACAGGTCATACACTAGTTATACAAATAATAGGTTTGAGCTTCTTTTAAAATCTGTTCAGATACCAAGCCTCTAAAATTTCTCAACTGTGTTCCTCAATATTAAATAAATGGTTATAACAGGAGGCCTGACTGTGCTCATGACACTACACTGGTGAAAGTCAAAGGACTTCCTACATTACCCTTATGCAACTCAGATCAAAACTAGGTCCTCCTATCTATCCCAGGGTACCAAATAGCCTCTTATCTAGTACATTTATCTAATCTTCTGCAGGACAGATAAAAAGTGCAACTTCCTCTAAAGAAAGGTCTGCCAAACACCATCATTAAAACTTTATCAGAAAAGTCAAACAAATGCCAAAGACTGCAGTTAGAGGAAGCCTTCAACCCTTCTCCCCGCCCAACACCTTCAAGGGCAGACTAGAGAGGATTTTTATAAGGTTCTTCTGCAATGCATGGAATGGATATACAAAGCCTCTAGAAAGACCTTTTCTTTTTTAAATCTATGCCTGCATTTTCTTTAGGGTGTCTGAAACAGGAAAGGACTGAAACCCATTTTCCCACTCACGGGGTCCTTCCACATTAAAAGGGACTGTGGCTCTGGCTCCTGCCATCATCCATGGAAGACAATTCTCCACCTCAGAGCAGATAAAATGTGCTGTCCTGCCTGGATGGTACTGCTTACATGCATCACCCAAAGACACATGACAGACCTGGCTGTGCAGATCCCACTGTGTAAGTGTCTGTAGGGACACCATGGGGCTGCACAGAACTGAATGTTGCTTCTTATGCACCAACAAGATGTATAAGAATAAGCTAAACCAACAAAAAAGAGCCTTTAAAAGAAGTTTCTTTTGCACTTCAAGTGCCACTCCAAGTGCTTCCTCTCTACAAAGTGTCAGAGATCAGAGAGCAAACTTCAAGAGTTTTGAGCCTGTGCCTAGTTTCAGCAGAGGATTAGCACTGCTGATCTCTGCAGTATGGTCTGGAACATACAGAGATGGAATTACAAGATAAGAAGCATGAGAGCTTATAGGAATGCAGATAAAGCAATATTGTTTTCTCGAGATTAGGAGAAACCAAGGGAAAGATCTGAGGAAAAGAATAAATGAAAATTAAAGAAACAGGTGTAAAAAAAAAAATTCTGTTCATAATACTAACTGCATCTATAAACTGAAGCATTTTCTCCCTCAGAAGAAACACAGAATATTAAGCAGTGTTCCTGAGATGGCAGAATAAAGTACCAGTGTGATTCTGAAATAAGATGCTTAGCTCAGCACAGCCTTTTGTTTTCCACAGCAACTTGTGAAGCATGTTAAAAAGCTAAAGGCACTTCAAAAGTAAGGAAAGCAAAAGCCAACACAAAGCACCATTAAAGCTCACTCTTGGTTCTCTTTTCCCTGAAAATTATCCTAGAGTCACCAGAGAGACCATGGCACAGATCCACAGCAGCACTGCACATCTGCAGGTGTAAATAAAGGCACATGGATTGAAACCCTCTGCTCACAGTTTCAAAGCAAACTGCTGCTGCATTCGACCTTGCTCTTCATTTACCAAGCCAAGAGAAAACTAGTAATTAACTTGGTTATTTTTATATTATTGGATCAATGAGGCAAGAGATACCAGAAAGACTAACTTGTAAGCTACAATCCATATACTCTCTGACCAGTCTCTCAGGATATACAAATACTCTACCATACACAATAATCCACTGGCAAAAGTAATCAAGAAATATCATGTTTGAAATCCAAGTTAAAAACAAACCTTTTCAAAGTGGATCATGTCTGAATGTATTTAAATAATTCTAGATTTGCAAACAAATTGTTCTTAGTGTACTTACGTGGTGGTGTCGGAGGTAGCAGCCGTCTCCTAGGAGATCTTTTTGTATCATAACAGATCTGTGAATCATCTTCCTCAAAAAACCCATGTGGGTGATGGTAACCTTTTGGTCTCTCAAAATCTGAGTCATGGCAGTGATATCTACAGTGGTAATCATATATATGCCTGCATTTAAAATGCAATAAAGAAAATGTTATTTCGGTGAGTTTCTGTAAATTGGTCTATTAGTTTTCTTCTAGAAGATTTTCAAGTCTTCTCTTTCTCCAGCAAGATAATTAAAAACTACATTATATAATTGCATGACTCAATTTAAAAATCCAGTTTCTGTATGATTTTGAGATTGTGGGCATACACGAGTCTCAGGTGAAATTTTTATCAAATTATATTTTCAATGAAGTTATTTTTACCAGTGCAGACTAAAATGTAAGACCTCAGTTGCACATTGCTTAAAAAAATAGAATAAATACTCTTTTCTACTGTTGCCATCCTCTCTTGTGAGCCCTGGGTAATGTGTGGGAGCACAGAAACTCAGAGAATGGATTTAAGCCTTTTACATTCTGGATACTTCTCATTTAAAACCACATCTTGGAAGGGTGCGATTTGACTCTAAGTATCATATAAAAAAAAATAGTGACCTGAGAATCCTGTAAAATTCAGCCTTCATGCAAATCCTAGCTCTTATGCTAACCCACAAGATGCAGATTAGGGATTGCCAGAATTCAGATGGTGAACACAGTCAGTATTTGAGAAGAACTAAGCACATCTGGCACTTGTGCATATATACTTATGGATCTAAGATAAAATGGCAATAAATTCCTCTAGTTCTGCACTGGACTTCAAAATAAAAAAAAACAAAAGTAAAGCCTTTATAGTATCTAAATTATTGAAACACTTTTCCTAGTTTATAAAACATCCTCACCTGTTTCCTGACAACATACTGTCATCTTCATAATATTCTTCTCCACTATAATATTCCTGTTCTCCCAAATAATGATCATCATTGCAATAGTCTTGGACTTCATGTTCCTCACGGCAGATAGTAGGGCGGCGCCCATCACCAGAGTCAGACCTGTAAGCAGCAAGCAAATACTTATTTTTTCTATTTATATCAATTGTATATCGTTTATTTTATATACAGTTCTTTCAATGAGCTTACAAAGGGGAAAAAAAAAAAAGACAATCACTAACAACTCTCTAGTTCAGACTGTGGTATTCTAGTGATGCAGAACAGTTCAGAACATGACTGCTGTATCTGCTTCTTAAAGATGTCCTCTCTTTATTTCCTTATGGTACAAAGAGGGAAATAATAAGGGGATGCTCAGTGAAGCCAAATACCTTTAACACATTTTTACAAAATACACGTTCGGTCACTTAAGAAACACAGCCTCTCTTGAATATCTTAAGTTTGTGAAATGGCTCAAATATTAATGAGTTCTCAGTGAGGTATTTAAAAAAAAACGTGAACAGGATATGCAAATATAGACATTAAAAGCAGCACTGGATGTCCACTTAGTAATGCATTTCAACTAAAACAACAGATCTTATTTTTAACAGTTATCTTGGCAAATCCTTAAGACATAAGACCAAGAAAGATTTTGGGTCCCCTATAAAGGGAACTGTACACATTAATATTTATCAAAGCTAACACCCGTGGTGTTTCCAGTCTCTGCAAGTCAATTTTTAACACGGACCATCATCAGGTCTGATCTTTAGCCTGTTGAAAACTGCAGAAACCTGCCCGGACTTTTAAAAGAACTTGAACAATTTTGAACTTTAGCCAAAGTTTATCTTTTTAGAACAGGCACTAGAAAATTTCACTTAGAAATTGTCACTTGTTGTATGAAGCATAGGCACTGTCATGGAGTTAATTTCAAAAAGAAAAAGGAAAGGAGAAAAACTACTTTGCTCTCTTCAGTGATGTCAGAACAATAACAACTCACCTAATATATGTTTCATAGTAGCGTGTTCTATCCAGGTAAGCCATGAAAATGAGAAAGATATTATAAAACCAAGTCATTTAGAGAAATTCTTTGGTGATTACAATGTCTGTGCTATAACTGATAATTTCCCTTTCAGGAAAACTGCTACTTTCAAACCTTATTAAAGTTGTATGCACTTCCCGTAAACTAGAGCTAGATTTTAAATACATCTCCTACATCACTAGGAAACAGAAATGAAGTTTCAAATTAATTTCACCTAGCATAAGTTTCTTACGGTGTATTTATAAATTTATTTACAAGCAAATGCGTATTTATGAGTTTACCTCCTACTGCTTGGCCGTCTACGTTTCTCATGATCAGTTCTGGAGTGTGAACGGTAACTGTTTTCAGACCTATGCTCACGATTTCCAAAACTTGTGTGTTTTCCATGATGTTTGGACACGTTGGCATTATTAAGATTGGCATTTGTTGAGTTTGGAACGTGCTTTCCTACTGAGTTGTGATGATGATGATGATGATGATTGTGGTACACAGAGTTTCCTGCCTGATGATACATATTTTTCTCAGTATCACTTGCAGATGGGAATGAAGGCCGCTGGACGTGTAAGGGACGGTGTGTGGTGTTGATCTGCTGAAAAGAGTCTCGTCTGTCACTGCTAATATGGTTTACGTGGTTGCCAAAGAGGGCACCGTTCCTCTGTTTTAGGAGAAGAGAAAGAAAAAATTATATTAGATACCTTAACAGAATGTATTTGTGACAGTGACAACTTACTTTCTCTCCTACATGCATACAGAAATAGCAATTCAAATAATCTGTGATTTTTTTTCTCTAGTTTTATGATGTTTCAGATGGGATCTCCTGAAGTGACACAGATGTGATTGTGATAATGACAATATTGTATTTCAGAGTCAAATCCACGGTATGCTGTGATCATTATTCTTTTCCATACAACGAAATGTGACATATCCAGGTTTCTCCACATTTTATTACGCAGGAGAAACCTAGATTCCCATACATGAACATGCACCAACTTCCTCAGAAAGGGACGTGTCTGCCTTAATTTTTGAGAACACTTGGGTGGAATTCTCTCCTGTTCTCCCAGAGCACCGGTTTGCGACAGGCGTCACTCAGACAGGATGGAGTGCCATGCAACAGCTTGCAAGCATAACTCAGGTAGGTAACATTCAGCTTCAGTGCTTCCATTCTTTCTTCTTGCAGAGGTACAAGAAAGAGTAGTTACTCTTTACCAGCCCTGGGAGTGTAATGGATGGTGAAAGAGAGAATGAAGTGCTAAGTTATGACTGTGACATGCAGCTCTCTTTTACACCTGACCCAGATAATGTAGCCTCCCTGTCTAGCCAGGGGAGGGTCCTGGTTGACAGCAGTCTGTCTTGAAGCTCAATCTAGAGAAGACAGGAGGTAATGATGGTTGGCAGAGAAATGCATCTACTGATGGTAGCTGGGGCACTGTCTCCAGTGCCAAACCCTCCTTTTTTGCAAAGGACAGTAGCAAGCTATGGGGCTTCTGATATAATTCCTGCAGAAGCATGGTTTACATCTGCTGCTTCTGAAATGCTTGGCAAAAATTAAGTTTTCTTGCTGGTTGACAAATGGTTCACAGATTGCTTCTGATTATAACACCAACTTTATGTGTTCAACATTAGGACTAAATAGTGTAGAAGAGGAAAATTAATCTTTTTTTCTAATTGATTCTTACTGATCTCCCTTACAAGAAATTGGAAATTGTATTTATATTTAGTAGTCCTCTATGTAATTCCAGCATTCATTTTAAAAGACACTGCTCTGTCTCTCTTGCGGTTTGATTGCATAGAGTTTCATTCTCTTCTTCCTATCTACCACTGCAGAAATTAAGACAGTTTCAGTTCACACCATGCCACTATCAAAACCTAAGATGGCAAGGTTCATACACTTTTTTAGGATTTGCCTAAGGAAAAATAAGAACTAATGACAAAGAACTAGGGGCAGGAGAGTCACCCTGCAGAAACTGTTTCCTAAATTTATGATGAAATGTAAGTGCCCTGATAATACAATTTTTATAGATTTATGCATACAATATACTTATTTATAAAATAGTTATATTTTGCTGAATTGAGGGGGTTGTTTAGGTATTACTATATTAATCCATATTCAAGAATAAGCTCATTCTTTAATCTCATATTATATGATAAAACAATTCACGTGGTTGTGTTCTGACATTACTTTATAAACATCTTCCTCCTCCTCTGGATTGTTTTCCTCTGGTTCATCATCTTGCAAGTCACAGGATATAGCTCGGCGTATTTCAGGGCCAATATCATGAAGTGTCCTTAGTCCTGCCTAAATCAATGACAATATCATAATACATTAGGAATGCAAACTCTTTTTTGCTCTTTAATTACAGGTGTGTAAATTTATTTTAACGGACAGTTAACAAGCTTTTGTATCCTGACATCCATACAGGATGCATCCTACCTTAAGCTTCTTTACTGTTATTAATAAAAGGCTTGTATATTCCAGTACAACCCTGGTGAGGTGATCATGTCTTTATCATCACAGTGTAGATACTGACTAAAAGACCACTGATGGTTTATGGATCCTTATAGAAATAGGATTCATCTTATAATAAGGTACGAGTAATCAGCAAGAACTATAATAAAATGCATTTCAATGAGATGTATATTCAATGTTAAAAACATGTTTGCAGCCTGTGTCCACAAAGGAAACACAAGATCTTTGCTATAGCAACAGCAATCTTAGCGGAGCTCAGATGGAAAAGAAAGCAGTGAAATAATTCCAGCTCATCTGCACTGCACTGTGATACACAGATAATTTGATTGAAAGTTTGAGTTTAGGACAGAAACTCATTTAGGTACAGCAGCATGGACCTCAGTGTACATCAGTTCATGTTCCTCCTAAGTCTGCTACCACAAGCAACCTTAAGGAAAAGGGAAAACGCTGAGAGTGTCAAGGACACACCTGCACATCAGACATCACACCCACACTAAGAATTCCCTGTGTTTGTACAGGCCTGCCTTACCTCAAAAAGGAGAGATTTTTCCTGTTTAACTCTGGATGGTATGGTCTGAAGCAAGAAACACAATCCTGTTCTTCACAACTCCTTTTTTTAATCCCCTCAGGTTCAGAAGAAACCGACGATGTGTTTGTTAACTCTTTACCACTACTACACTTATACTACTAAAAATAACGCACAGCACTTGACTAAATTTTTGATTATGATCTGAAAACCTGATTTACTATTTTTTTTGTATTTTTGAACGCCATATGAGGGCGGTCCCAGCCCACCAGAGCTGTACCTCTATGGCACAACACTGCCATTGCACGTTACTTGCCCTGAGGTGGCACGAGGAAATGTAGAGAACTTGGTGTGTTTCAGAGCTGCCAATGTGGCTGAAGGACCTTGGTCCCATTCCTGCTGTCCTCACACACATTCCCAGGAACACACCACTGCATCACAGTTGGATTTCTACTCAGAACAGAAGCTGCTGGGTTGCTGAGGAGCAAAATGGCATTTATGCAGTGTGGGCAATGAGGTTTACAGTGTCGATTTGCCAAAGGCTCCTCTGCAGGTTTCACTCATCCCAATATTCCACTTCCTGAAAAAGATGCCTGACTGATCATATTCGCTCCATGTATTTGGCAATTAAGTTCTTCTTCCTAGGATGAACTTTGAGAGTTATGCTATAACTGAACAAGGCTCTAAAAATCATTTACTAGTGAGTTAATATACAATACAGGTTTCACGAATACATTTTGCTTTCTCCCACTTCTTATGCTAATTGCACACTCAAAACCTTAGCAAGGTGGCTAATTGTCATTTTGTAAGGTGCCAAAGGGAAGTAAAATTAACACTTAAAGGACCAGATTTTCAAGTAGAAGACCAAAGGCTTCTATTTATTTAGCAAAGACAATATTTATTTCCCAGAGGATTACTATTATTTTTCATCATTAGCAAGAATAGTCACTTGCATTTCACACTACCTGTTTGCTCTATAGCAAAGAAAAGTAAAAAGAACAGAAAAGCTCAAAGCCACACTGACACTAACAGAAAAATAAACTGAGCTTCTTACGAACAGAATACAATGCAAGAAGCACCAAAACAAGGGACTAAGAATGCAGAATACCTGAATGGGCCTACACTACAGCAGTGAACAGAAGAGACACAGCAGTCAAGCCTTTATTCCCCAGCTCCATTCATGCTGCCAGAGCCCATCTCGCAGTGCTGACACAGAGTGCACTGCAATACAACCACACAAAAGCTCTGTGCTCTCACTCCCACCCTGACTGCCTTCCAGCAAAGCCCTCCTGTGAACACAACACTCCCAGACAGCTGTATTGTAAATTTTAACCCTGACAAAAACCACCAGCTCCTATTCCTGTCTGCCAAATCTTGACTAAGTCCCACAGATATATGCCTAGAAGCTGAGAAAAGCCACATGTTTGACAGCAACATATTGAATAATAATTTAATTTTGATTACATTTCCAACTGCCTTCTGGCTTACTTCTTGGTGAATTATCCCTCCTTTACTCAAGAGAAAGCAGGCAGCCTCTATCATCGCATCTCTGTCCAGTAATACTCATTTCCATCTAACAGGCCTCTTGCAACGACACAGCCAACAGTGGAAAACAAAAACCTGGATCACCATATGTAAAAGTCTATGTTAGTTACAGTAAAGCCAGCAGGTTTTTCACTCCGAGACAACACTGAAACCACAGGCTCTACAAGCAACATCTGCGTGCAGAATTAAAATATTCCTCTGTTCATTTGCTCTAGCAGATCTATCTATCATGATTTTATGAACTCTGTCATTCAAATGACCACTACCACGTATGGCCTCTTTTTACCTGGTGCAACCAAACAATGTTCTGAGTAATCTAAGAAAATTTTTTTAATGGGAGCACCACATAGTGAGACAAATTCTCACCCTGAGCTCTTCCATAAGACAACTTCTCATTAGATCAGCCAGCTACTACCGAAGTGGGGCTGATGTCAAAATGCAGGTCAGTAGGAAAATTCCTTCTCTGAACCACATTTAATGTCTTCTGTGAAGACTGGAGAGGCAACACTGACTGATTGAGCATTTGATTTTACCTTCAAGCACTTCAGGACCACATCAAGGGTCTCACACAAAAGAAGGCACAAAAAAAAAAAAATCAAACCAACCTTCCCCACACGTCTTCATTAGTTTACAGGAAGAAGGGTCCTTCAGATACACATTTCCCAACATAACATCGCACATTTTAGTCTACCCCGCAACAATCCTACAGACATTATAACGCACAGGAGGGCAATGGGAGCATACCCTGGTCTCCACTTGTGAGGTTCTAAAAACTACTACATTTAAATGAGAGATAATTTCTTCTCTTAAAAACTGAGCAGATGGGACTTCTCAAAAAGGAGAGCCTGGATAGTGATTTGTCTCCCCATGCCAGAGATGTGATTGTTTCTTTTTCTCTGTGACTGCTTAAGTTCTTAGGAGACAGCTATTACCCTAAGCAGAACTCTGCAAGACTTTTTGTTATCCCAGACTTGACCCATTCCTGAAGCATCATGCTATAATGACCTCCAAAAAAAAAAAAAAAAAAAAGGACAAAAAAAAAGGTCAAATTTGAGTGCTACACGGAAATTACTTCCTCTCGGTCTTTGAGCACGGCTGATCAGAGCCGCAGGAGAAATGAAATCACAGCCAAATCCTCTTTCCCCAAATGGAATCATGAGTAGACACTAAAGGCTTTCCTAACATTTCCTTTGGTTAGTAACATTACTGGAAGGGTTACAGTCTCTTGCCACCCTTCCATCCTTAACATTTTATTGCAAATTCCTTAGAGATTCTCTCACGTCCAGAGAATTCTCACTTTTCCTTAAAGGAAGCTCCAAGATTATTTCATACCATTTCAGTGGTAAAAACCACCTTTAAATTTTTCCCCTAAACAAGTGGAAATGTGAATAATATTGAATTTTTTCCCCTATTTTTTGAGGACCAAAATACAATTCGCATCATTTCAAGAAGCAAGGGGCCAGTCCTGCCATCATATATACATGTAATATCTATCTCAGCTCACCAGACTGAAAACCTGCCTCGTTCACGAGGCTGTTACATCAGTCAGGTGGGTCACATTTCTTACATAGCATGTTTAATAATCCCACTACATTGCAGAATACAAAACTGTTCAGTTCTGTTCATCTCTAGCTTTCCAACACAGAGTATTATTTGTTATACACAAATGTCATTGCATAATGTACTCTCATAACTGGAATTATGCATTTTTTTTCAAACATGGGTGTTAATGTCTATGTGCATTTACCCCATACCTTTCAGCAAATTTTGTTTTCATCACAGACACTGGAAGATGCACAGGTCTATAATGGAACAGACAAAACATGCAAGAAAGATGTTTAGGCACCAATTCTATAGGGGTATTTATACACTGATCAAAACTGCGTGACTGAACTATCCGTGCTGTTGTGCCAGAGGACATCTGTGCACTCTACTCCGGTTTTTCTATTCTGTTGTTTCTTTGAAGTAAAGGAAGAAAAGAGATTAATGCTACTGTGATTGCCTCTAATTCTATTCCAGAGATTTCACTAAGTTTGCAAAAGAAGTTAATGCTTTGAGAGACATTCTCTCTCCAAAATTCAATTTTAATGCTTTTCTTGCTTCTTTTTTCTCCTTGTAGCACGAGAAAGATGAGATGCACCAGTCCAATGGTTATTTAGCAAACCAGTGACACACAGAGTGCTGAACAACATGATTACATGAGAAAGCCAGGCATCTCTTTAATTAGGCTTTCCCATAAAGGCCCAGGATGACTCCCAATGAACATGGCAATTCTGTGCAGCTGTGCTTCAGGAGGCACAACAGCACCTGCAAGCTTGCCAAGATGGCACAGATACCCCAGCACTGGGTCCTAAACAGCACCCCGAGACAAGGAATGATGCCCATCTCTGACACACCAGCGACATGACACGTGCATGCTTTCAAATGCTGCAATAACAGAACTGTAGGAGTCCCTCAGTGGGAAAAAATGTTATACGACCAGTAACTGTATTCCTGTATTGGTTATTTAGAGAGAGAGATGCTCTAAGAGGGTCGAAAAGCACCCCAAACCCAAACATCAAAACATTTTAAAGTCAAACAACTAAACACTTTGAAAAGACTGGTTTTAAAAAATGCCAAATAGATTTTAAATCATTTTTTCCATGTCTGTAGTATGCATAAACAGTAGCACCATTTTAGATATCTGTCTTGGATTAAGGAATCTGTGTGTAATGAAAGACTCCAGAGTTATGACTTACAGAAAAAACATTTAAATGCTTATAAATACTGGAACTACAAAAAGATCATTTTCCTGTAGCTAAACTCAATCCCCAACCATTGTGAGGTAGGGTCCAATCTACATATAGATGCAATTGGAACTTAGTTTAAGAAGTGCAAACACAATATCCTTATTTAAGTAGTAAGAATCATTATTATCTAAACTCTTTCCACTCACATAAAATACACAATGGTCCCTCTTCTGAGGCATCTTAAGAGTGATAATAGGAAATGGAAAACAGTGGTAAGTTTTGCCTCAGAGCCTTTATAAGAATGATGGATATTTACATATGCTGCTATATAAACTCACTAGACCTGGAATAAGCATCAACATTAATTCTAAATACTTAGGTCTTCAGAGCTTCAGAATCCTGAAAGGCTGTGACTCTAAAAATGTTCATATAAACCATTACATTTGCAGATAATGATCATGGGTTTACGATCTGATTATTTTCTATCAGAGAAAACTAAAAAACCCACATAAAATCTCAAAGCTACGCTGACAATTAAAAACAAATCAAGATTAGTGGGAACAGAATAAAATGCAACAACTGCTGAAATAAGGAAATAAGCATGCAGAAAGATAGCTGGAGAGACCTACACTATAGCAGTGGACATAAGAGACATAGTAGTCGAGCCGAGATCCCGCCGAGTTGTCCATGCTACCCGAGCGCGGCTCCCAGCGCTGAGTGCTGCTCTGCAGCCACCCCAAAGCTCTGCTCTCAGGCCAGCCCAGGCTGCCTTCGAGCTGAGCTCAGCTGAGCTGAGCCCTCCTGTGAGCACCACAGCAACAGGGGAGCGCAACTCCATTGAGTTCCAGCAACACATTAACCCCCTCAGCTAGAGCACGGGGGCTTTTCCTTCTTCTGTTAATTTTAGTTATAAGATTTGCAGTGAGGAAAAAAGCATAATTCTTTTCATCTGAAACGTGTTACCAAAATCAAGTTCAGCTCAGTAAATCAGTGCTTTTGTGTAGGATGCGAAGGGAAATATCCTTTAACTTTTATTATTAGCAAAAATTATGTATTAGCAAAAAGAGTTACATGCAAATAAATGTGAAATATAGCTGCAAATGTTACACAGTTTTACAGTAAGTATTTTCCCTAGGAAAATACTGTAGAATTAATTAATTCTCCCTAAGTACTAGATGAAAGTAATTAAAATTGTTCATGCTTCACTTCACATTTATTTTACTAGCAATGTGACTACTGTTAGGCTCAATATAAATTTCCGTCATTACACAGAGACATCTCCTTTCTGACCCAGAAAATATATTTGTTCTCACTGCATGTCAGCAAACAGCATAAGAAAGGCACCTTTCTTCTTGTGATAGGAGCATGTATAACACCACGAAACTGCAGCAGATATCAACATGAAATGGTCATCTATCATTGCAGAGGGTCTTCCCTTCATAAGGGGTGAAAACCCCTTCTGTCTGTAAAAGGCACACTGAGTTCCAAGGATTATTGTTATTGCAGTTCTGAAGATGCTTCCAGTGACAATATCCAAGTTTAGAGAAACTGCTGTTGGTTATAATTTGAAGTGTCCTTTTCTGAGCAAGGAGGAATTTGAAACTTCACGGCAAAAAGACTTTCTTGACTTAATAGCCTGAGCAGATAATCATTCCCCTGGGACCCACTTCACTTTCAAGGCTGCTTGCTGCTCTCTGACACGTACCCAAACAGCAGCTTATTAGGCAAACAGCAAATGCTACATCCTTGAGGAAAACCTGACCTCTACAGATTAAAAATCACCCCAATTGAAGTTATTGTGGAGTAAGAAGGGGAACTCCTGCCTGCTGCATGCTCTGGCATTCACAAAGCAAATCTAGTTTTTCAGGGCACTCTGTTCAGATTTTCTGACTCAATCCAACTTTCTGTTTCTTCTCCCCACACCAAAAATTTTTCAAATGTGCTATTAGAAGAAGCTGTTTCTTTATTCCAGCTGGGCCAAGTTCTGGCCCCCAAACAGTGATGGGGCTGCCAGTGACGTTCTCATGAGATGGTTCACAAGTTTTGGTCTCATGAAACCAAACAAAATTCAGACAAAGGATGCAAATTTCAGATGTTAAAACGCTCAAGTCTTAATGACAAAAAAAGCCCCTATTCTCTACTTATTCTGTGGTCATTCAGAAGCTCTGATTTTACAGCTTTTACCCTGTCCCCTGAGAGGCAGCTGCTCCTCTCACCACAGCGCCTGGGAGAGTCTCATCAAATGCTGGCCAGGGCTGAATAAATATCTGGGAGAAGGGTAAAATTAAGGTGCCACTCATTTTAGTTATTACATCTACTGCTAGACCTTCGAGATGTAACCAATAAAATGTCTCTCTTTACTTAACCTTGAAATTAAATCCTCTGTGTGTCTCTCTGAAGCTACCATGTATTTTACACATGCACCTTGGTCAGTCTGTCTTCCTTGGCCACAGACTGAATCTTAGCTAAATAAGGTGGCTTCCAAGGGAAGATTTATTCCCACATGTAGTGAAAGAGTACTTATTAACACAACTAATGTGGGTCACCAGAAAACCTCACTGGACTTTCCTGAGCTTACAGATTTCTACCCTGAGTCAGGCAATTCTCTTCAACTAACTAAAACGGTGTAGATGGGTCTCTATCTTTTATACTACACTTTTTTTTTTCTGGAAATGCTTTTTTTTGCTGAAAATATTACTTTTTATGACAACATCCTAGTTGTAATATTGTGGAGATCTTGCTCTGCAGTTCTAAAACTTTTATATCTTGTATGTCAAGGTTCTTAAATGATTCTGCATCATTTTTTTGCCTATGTTAATGTAACTCATCCCTTCAGAGACAGCAGCATGAGGAGCAAATGTTTTGAACAGTTTTAGCAAAAAGCAAGGCATCCAATTCACTCTCTCAGATTATAACTAAAGGATAAGTAAAAAAAACAAAGAAACTCAGTAAGTGTAACTCTCTTGGGAGAACAATTGCCTTAGGCCATTTGACAGCTACAGGATTTCCTTTCAGTATTTTCAAAAGTACTCAATGAAACTACTGTAAACAAACCAACCAACCAACCTCCAAAACCCCAACAGAATACCACAGAGAGCATGAGGAATAAAGGAAGGCAAAGAAATGATCTACATTATAAAAATTCTGTTGGATTCCCATACAACAGGGAAAACGGCAACATCCATTAATTTCTCAACTAACAGTTGTCCTGAGAATTAAACCACATGGGATTTTGCCACAAGGAGCATGTGCCTTCTCTCCCACAGGGCTTGTTTGCTCTCTGAAGACAGGAAAGGTGTCACATGGCTAACTGCAAGAATCAGCAGCGTTATAAAACTGTGACTCAGCTCTTGCTTCATTCAACGGTTAGGAAGGGATTGTAAAGCTTGATAGCAGGTTGTTTTCTCCCTGTCTTGCATGGGAAAGGAGATAAGGAAAGCCAGGCTAGAGAATGTAGGAGCTGCAGGCTTTATTAGGTCCTTAGGAACCATGTTCTTCGCTAACTAATGAGTTCAGCTACGCCAAGAGAAAGTCACAGGTATCAGCAAAAGTACAAGAGCATTTATCACTCATCTGGCTTTAGACACAGATTGGAATAGGTGACACTGCCTTTTATCTGCTGGTTTGCTTAAGGATTTTGCAGCCTGACAACTGGTCTGCAATAGGATGAAGGTGTAAACAAGAATACAGTTGGTCTTGCTCTTTACAAATAGAAGAATTGGATGGCTGGAAAGCCTTTCCTCATTAGCCTGATAAAAGTACTTTCCTTGGGTTATTTGAAGCTTTATGCAAACAATTCCTACTATAGAAAGGTTCTGAAGGACAGAGCTCAAAAAATTACAGACAGACACAGCCCAGCTTCTGCTGCTCTCATCTCTCCAGCAGTCCAGAAAGCAAGGCTGCTTTGCAGTGCTATTATCATGAGTACCAGACACTGTGAAATCTTAACCAGTTGAGAGAAACTAAAGAAAAGCTGCTGCTGAAGTAACATGCCAGCCCTGCTTACAGGAAGTTTCTAATTTCAAAAAGAAAGTTCGCAGAACAACAAAAAAAGATAAACCCAGCCAAAAATTTCTGTAGTTGAGAAATTGGATTGTATACCCATAAATTATTCTGCCAAAAACCAGTTGTTAACACCACAGGTATTTGAAAACATTCATAAGCATTTGAGCTTTGAACAAAGTAAGTCTGGATGGAAGAGGCTGAAAACAGACACACCCCATTTTTATACCTTGTAGGGCCACAGGGATCCTCTGTGATCATTTATACTAACCTCCCTAACCCACAGGATTGTTCTCAGGGGCTTCGACCAGAAGAAATCAATTCTTTGTTGAAGCAGAACATCTCTTTTAGAAAGATATCCAGGTCTGTTTTAAAGCCTCTTATAAATAATTATTCTAAAAAATGTGACAATTTGGCTTTGAATGACTCACTGTAGCTTACAGTACTGAATCATATTATTTCTTTATATACTGGACCAAAAACCTGTAAGACTGGGCAATTTCCCAGCTGCAGGCTTCAGGTTTCTATGAAATTGCATTTCCACTTTTATTAGGCAAAGTTGAGTTACTACTGATTTGTTAGAAAGAAAAAAGTAGAA
This sequence comes from Dendrocincla tyrannina, assembly GCA_035047865.1. NCBI lineage: Eukaryota > Metazoa > Chordata > Aves > Passeriformes > Dendrocolaptidae > Dendrocincla > Dendrocincla tyrannina. The sequence goes on from JAWWMP010000023.1 coordinate 13,962,219, forward strand.
CAGAGGAAAAAGTGGCAGAAAGAAAGTAATAATCCCCACCCCCCCATCTACTGGCCTGGCTTATTTTATTACCACAGAAGCATTATTTTAATTAGAAAAAAGGTAAGTGCCATGCCTCAAATTCTGTAAGCCCTTGTAGATTCCTGGCAGATTCATGGTAATTTTTTAGCTGTTTTGAACTGAAAAATGCTTGTCTAAAGACCAAGGAAGAGTTAATTCTTTCCAGTTCCATCTTGCCCTCTGTCATTGAGGAGGAAGTGTGATCTGATAATAAACAAGGTACACTGACATGTGAAAACTCGGTGTTTGTTTCTACATTTTTATGGGTGAAACTTCAAAAACACATGTGGAAACCTGTAACACTGTGGCTTAAAACTTTCTTTGAGCTCCTTATGCTCCAACGCTTCTGCAATAAAGTCTGTAAAGGCCTTTCTAAAAATCCAGTGTCTTCCATTTTCCTCTCAACTGTTTCCAGTCTTTTTATCACTTCCACTCCCCATAATTTCCCCTTCTTTCTTGCTATGCTGGCAAGCCATTTGCTCACAAATCAATAGCAAGACTTGTGATGGACCTTTCCCTGCTTGCTGCAACTCTTATGCTTGTGGTGACTTGGGACACAACATGTTTCAGAGCTGCGAGCAGAGACATTCTTAGGATCAAGAAATGAAACAAGTAACTCACTTAACACAGCAACGGTCATTCTGCTAAACTGAAGTAGAAACCAACAGGATTTTTAACAAAGCAAATAGTATGTAAATCTGTTAACACATTTCCCCTCTTTTAGAAAGGGATTTTCATAACATATCCCTAAATTTTGGCATCCAAACAAAAAAAAATTATCAGAAACATTAAATGTATTTATAGTTTATATATAGTTTATACTCAGCATTAACTGAAATTCATGAAGTCCCAATCCAATAAATATAGTGCAGTGTATGATGTCTGGAATTATTTGAGAACAGCCTTCCATTTGCCTGTTTCAAAGTTCATAATAGAAAGGGTACCACTGGACAGCAGCTTTCAGAACATGCCCTTTAGATCACGTGTACTCTATGAACTGCTTGCTGCAGGCCTGTTGAGAGACAGATCTATTGTCCTGGTTTCCATTTGATAGCTTGTTTTAAGAGACAGACAGAAGTATGTGACATTAATGCAGTATGCTAATATTACTTCCTATGAAAGAAATTAACGAATGTGGAATTCAGAATTTGCAAATAAAAAATAGGAAATTTTTTCACCAGTAGTCATAAGTGGAAAAGAAAAAGAACAATGAGAATTAAGAAGAGAAATGGTACTGTATAAAAACCTCTTTACTATATTGTCATGCATATTAGGAAGCTCCCTGAGAACTGGCTTATAGCATTGTAGGAACACAAGAAATTAATTGTATAAAGCAAAATGATCATAAACAATAGCTCCGAACTTTATTTATCCAGTTCTGTATCAGCAACTTTGGACTGCAATGTGACAACCAGACTTGCTAAGAAATTTTATAACCATCCCTCCTGTCGGAGGAATCCGCAGAGAATAACTTTTTGCACTTACCTTGCTGTAACAGAATAGCAGGATTACGTTTTACTTTTCTGATGAATAAGGGCCAAAAGTGTCCCAGCTAAATAAAATCCTGGCAGCACTGCACAATCATCAATATTCATCTACCTGCTATTTCAAGTAAGGTCACAAAATGGTTAGTTAAAAATGTAAAAACAGAATCACCTGCAGAGCAATCGTGGTATTCTTCGCAGGATATTTCCCCACCAGTCCTTGTTCTTTGCGTTTCTTGAATTTCCTAAAGTAGTCCTGTATCAGGAAGGTGGCATAGAACTTCCCCACGGTTACCTCATCATCTGAATGAACAGACCAGACAGATCTCTCCCAAGTCAGCACATTTATCAAGAGCCTGTACACTCATATCTTATTTGGGGGAAAATGTGATGGGTGCAATAGGCACTACACTTCCAGCTCACAACAGTGGAACCTGGAACTAGCTTAAAAGCAATGTTTTAGCAAGCAGTTTTGGCTCAGTCACTTAAGTGAACTCATCCTTAATAAAGAAGAAATTACAATACTTTACCAAGTCTGGTGTACTTCTAAGTAACCTCCCAGTTTGAATTCTAAGTAATCTCCCAGTTTGAATTTTGTGTCCCAGATACTCATGTTACACTATCTTCTGCTATCTTAATGTCAGACAAGACAAGACAAGCTCTAGACTCTGAGGAGAAGCGACAGAGGTTACAATTTCACATATCTGTTTAAGATGTGGTCCTTAATCTCCCCTACACAGGTGATATTGATAATAGTAAATACAAAACAACACAGTTCTCTCCCACATTATGTGTTGTGCCAGCTCTGCAGTGCTGATAGGAAAGAAAATAACTTCCATGAGTTAATTTAGTACAATTCAAACGATAGGCAAACAGCCAGGGCAGTAAACCCAAGCATTTTTACAGTTTCCAAACTCAAAGTTTCCAAAGCTCAAGGGCAGGTCCCTGTGAGGACACTGCAGTTGCCTGTTGACAGTGGGTTAAGAATTCATGTGCCTGTTTTATGAGAGCAGTGAATGGCTCAGCAAGGCAGGTTTCATGTCTCACTGAGTAACGCTTGCCAGAAAACTAGGAATAGTTTTCCATTCAAAAACATTGCTTTTGTAGTCACACACTTTTTACTTCCTAGAGTTATATGACATGAAGTTGGCTATTTCCTTTCCTGATGTGCTGTCCAGTCTCCTAATGTTTTCAATATCCTGAATTAGCCATTTGCAATAGGGTTTCTAGCTGGCTACTGCCATATACGAAAGGAGCTTAGGCATCCAGGTTCCCTCTGGTGTTAGGGATCATCCTGATGGGCAGTAATTTCCCATCCTGGCACAGACAGGTCTCATCATATCTCACGCTCTGGGTTACTCTGACAGTCCTGACTTGACTAGATGGAAATCTAACATGTCCAGACACATCTTAACACACTCTGTTAGAAAGTACGGATTCTGTTTAATGTCATTGGTTTTCTCCGTATTTTAACTCTCTAGAGTCTTAGAATAGACTTGAGTTAGGCTTTTTGTTTTGTTTTGTGGGGTTTTATACACATGAACACATTCTGTTAAACAAGCTTCTCCTCCTGCTGAGGAGCCAATTCTCTAATCAAATGTCATAGGTTAACGATTAAAACAGAGTGTGCTTCTATCTTGTTTTATCAACAATATGTGCCAAAGTATCTCACTAATGATAGTATTTTTAATACTATTTTTACCTGTAATGATTGCTTTTTCTAATTTAAATTTAATTGGCTTTCTTCCTTTACAGATTTGCTTTCACATTAAAATAAGGATGGGTAATCCAATCCAAATTTAAACTCATTTTTACCTCTGTGATAAAATTTATCTTGAAATGAAACCTCTCCCATTCAAAATCAGCTCCTCTCATTACAAGGTCTGAACTGGGCTGTATGCACGTGAGAAAGTACAACAGGCTTTAACTGAGGTGAAAATGCACCTAGAATGTCTTCTCCCAGCAGTCTTTAAATGCGTCAAAGCAAAAATAATTATGATTGCTTCAGAAGATATTCGTTGGGAGACCAGTCTGCTGCAGGAAATAGCTTAGCACATTAAAGAGTCTGCTCTGCCAAATGGACAACTCCTCCAAGGTCTGAGTCCCCCCCCCAGCTCCTGCTAGGAAACAGGGAACTAGCAGGAACTCCACAGCTCTTGTGAAAAGATCACCAGTCTACAGATTCAGCTGCAAAATGCTTTTGAATTGACTCCACAAATCCAATTTCTAAACTTTTTGTGAACCTTTCCTTTGGTGTTCACCTGTAATCTCCCTTTGCAGCTCTTCAGGAACTAATGGTGCTTTGCATTAGGATGAGATCTCTTACACAGCATCTACTCTGAACTTGCCTGCCTTAGTTTAGCTGAATCCATTGACCTGCAACATAGCCTTGGTCAAACTCCCCAGAGAAGCCTTTCCCCATCCTTTATACTATTTCTTTTCAAGTATTTGAACAGAACTGTTAAGGAAGTGAGTCAGCAAATGGCTCCTAGAACAAATAAGCACACAGAAGTGACAGACTTGGTATAACATACTATGGGTTGCACTTAGAGCATGTCTCAGGCTATGACACTGCACAGCTACTGACTGTACCTGAGATGGCAGTACCTGGGAAACAGCAGAATGCAGAAATGCAGGGCCCTTGCTGATCGCTCTGGACACGCACCAGCTTTTGATAAAGGTATCAGATGAATCAGAATGCACCAGCACTGTGCTGAATTGTGCATGCCAAGGTGTGTGTGTATGAGCAAGGTGCACGCGTGTCTCCCAGGCACAGTCAGTCACACTGCAGACACGGGCACACAGGGCCTGACGCCTGGCCAAGGGGAGCCAGCCCTGACTCTGATTTTGGAGTAACACACATAGAGCCAGATACAGACAGGTATAGGGAGGCAGCTAAGCATAACTGACCACAGAATAGACACATGGCTAATTACAACTAGTGACAGCAAAAGGAATCATTTTAATAGGAAGCTTTTGGAAGAGGGCAAAAAGTACTAGGCAGGGTTAAGTGGGCTTTCAGGTGGAGACTGAGGAGTTTAGAGAATACAGCTGAATCTTTAGTAAGTTTATTTCTCTTACTCTCTAGTCTCATTCATACATCAGACATTTGACTGACACTACGTTTTTGAAAAGCAGTTTCACTTTTCTGTACTGAAAATGTGCTAAGTATTTACAGTCTAATTAAGTTATAGTAATAAGTTATTTAATCAGTACCAGGAATTAACTATTTCTAGTGCATCTATTTATAATTCAAGGCAAAACAATCTGATACTGATTATTTTCATTCTGCTCTGGAAATAAGTGTTCTGGAGGTATAGTCATGGGCACACAAAGGACGTACCATCCAGTAACACCAGCGAAAGCAGGACTGGAGAAAAAAGTTATGAACTACACCTCTCAATACCTTTAAGTGCAAGTGATTCTAACATACTGAATTTGGATGTTTTGTTGATTTATACTGGATAGAATTTTGTGTCTTGTAACATATTGTTACCGTCAGCTGTCACTTGTGTTAATTCATATACAATTTCCCACTGAACATTAAATATCACAACCCATTTCTACTGTACACTAAGCTATTTTACACTCATGTGGCATGTGAATGTAAAATAGCTGCATTCCTCTTTTTTTCTAGGTGGTTTCAAATATTTCCAGTTTTCAGGTAAGTCATATTAAGGTCCACAAAGGAACAAGCCAAACTGAAATCGAAAATTCATAAATTTGCATGACTTCCCAACATGTTCTTATTTATAGTGAGTTGCAGAAACCATACTGCTTCCTATCAATTGAGCAGATCCAGGTTTTCAGCCTTTTAGCTATGCTGAAGAGCTACATTTGCAGAATAAATATATAATAGCAATGAATTTTAGTATAGCTGAAAATAAATATACAGCTTATATTCAGCAATGAAATGAAGTTGAAGTTAACAGTGAATTACTATGTAAGATTAGTTCTAGGAATGTAATCTGTACAGGTTCTTTGTCAGATTGATTTAGGCAGGCAGAGCTCACTATTCTGAAGCATGCATCTCTATTTCAATTAAAAAAGGTAGGGGAATAAAGTTGGCAAGAGGCAACACTAATTCCATGCCACCACCCTAAAACAGAATTGCTTCAGAATATTCGGAAAGACTCATAGTTGAAAGGAACAGAGGCTGCAGAAAAAGCTCAAGCACATAGTTACAACAATAACAAAGCGATTCGTCTATGCCATGCAAGCACTTGGTGTAAGGCTAAAAACAACAGAGTAGAACACAAAAGTTGTTTTAAACGTGCAGTATCAGTTCCCCTTCGGAGAGTCAAACTGGCTCAGTTTTGGCCTTCATCCCCACTATTATAGCAGGGGGCTCCCTGCAGCCACAAAGCTGCTGCTGCTCCCTGGGTCACGCTGAAGAGCAGAGCAGGCAGGTGCTCCTCCTGCCTGGGCCTGAGCATCACCTTCCAGGTCAGCCTCCCCCACCACCAGCCTGGCCTCTTGAGTCTGATCACTCTTGAGAGCTGCTGTAACACTGGGAAGGTACAATAAACTACAAGGACCACCAGGTGATTACAGTGGATCTGGGTATGGGGGGGCCAGGTAAATAGAGCTTGGGTGTGGCAGACAGTGCAACAGATCCTGCACCTTTAAAACCTGAAAAAGCAAGTAAAGAACAGTCACCTAAACCTACACTACAGCAAATGAGTAAAAATGTATATATTGAAAGAGGCTAAATATATATATCAGGATATATATATTTACAAAGAGAGATATAACGCATATTTGATGTGTTATTTTGCAGCACGTAGGAACATCAATAAACGTGCCTTGCAGCTCTGTAGACACAAATGTTTGGTGTCATGAGAATTGAGATATCTCTTTATATGGGCCATATTCATATCTCAGTCATACTGGAGTAAATCTGAACCACTTCCATCATCTGCTGACTATGGACTGGCTCTGGTTTAAACGAGTGTAACTGAGATGATTTGGCCTCTTGCTTTATTTATGTAGCAAAAGAAAATTTTAAGCTGGCAATATTTTTTTTTGTTTTCTCCCTGAGGTATTCAACATATACAAGCAAATAAGCTAAAATGTAGTGTAATACAAAACATGTTGTTTTGATCAGTGCTTTGAAATCAAACCAGTTTATTTGTCGAATGATCTGAAATCAAGACTAGATTTAAGTCTAATAAGGTATTTGTCCCAAGCAAGAAAATAAACATAATATTTTCCTTTCTCTCTTTTTGATCTAAGAAGGTTTCACTTATCAGTCCTGTATGTATTGTCTAGTGTAATACGATATAATTTTCTCAGTATTTGTTATTGTTTGCTGCCCCTTAATGACATAATCACAAAATTTAATAATTTCTTTTCTTTGGTGCCTAACAATCTAGAAAGACCAACAGGCACAGAGAACAGCACAGTGCAAAGTTTATCGGACTGACCGCCAGCGGGAGGGACAACTTGGTCAAGCAATTTCATGCTCGTTTTCTTCCATATTTTCTTTATAACTGCTCTAAGTTCTTCGTTTGCTTGCTCTAGGTTACCTGCGGCAAGGAAACAGAAAAAGGGAGGATGGTAATTATGTTTGAACCAGTTGCAATGAATGAGCCTTAGGATATTAATTACCCGTATGCAATTAAAGACTGGGACAGGGATCCTCTGTGGTAAACCCAAGCACCGTGATGTGGCAGACAACGTTACAACAACTAGAGAGAAGAAAGGGCGTAAGACAGTGAGTTCCTGGGGCTTTCAAATCAGCCACTGGAGCACTGCAGAGGTCAACCAGTACTTGCAGACCTTGGCCTCACCCTGCCACTCCTGCTTAAATTGTCTGGAAAGTGACAACTTGCTCTTTACAAGCCACTTTTTTTTTTGATCCAAAGCTGAGTCTTTATTTGTTTAAACCACTGTAATTACTCAGCTGTACAGGCTTGAAAGTTCAGGCAACTGAGTACTGGGCAGTTTTTCATCTCTTGCAGTGCTCCCCTAAACAGCAGTGATGCCTAAGGGAGCTTAATCTAAGTTTGTTATTGCCAGTGGAACTCAAATTCTGCTGAAAAGAGCAGAAGGCAGAAAGGAAAGATGGGAGAAAAAAGTTTAAAGTATGACAATAGAAAGACAATTCTCTGAAACATACCACTATTTTTAAAATCTTTTCCCTCTGATGCAAATTACAGAACTCCATTCAACCCAGTCAGCACTGGTCTCAACCAGACTGGGGATGTTGTTTTCCAGTGTAAAAAACCTGTAGTTGCACCAGTGTGGGATCCAAGGCCCCAAGGTAGAAGGTACTGAGAAAGGAGCCCCTTGGTTGGGCAGGAAGGGGAACTCATTCATTCCTTGCAGTAGAACTCGTGCTATGCCCCTCCTGCACGTTTTTATCTGGTCAGATGAAAGCACAGAACAATTTCTGAGGTATCTCAGGCTCTGGCCTCACTATCCATTTCCTATAATTTTCTACCAAAGGATTCCACGCAACAGTGAATAAAACCCATGATCCAAAAGCAAACCAGACCCAGAGAGACCAAGGCAGCCTTACCCATATCCAAAAAAAATGAATAAATAGTAACTTATTTCATCATTGTAGCTTCTGACAAGTGCAGAAAGGCTTTCCAGTGAAGAACCTTACCTTCTGTCTTTATCTTTAGAGCAGTCCTAACCAGGGCAAACAAAGTAGCATTGAACATGACGGTTCCATCACTGTTTAGTGGCATATTCATGGCTACTAACCTCTGAAAATGAGGAAAGGAAAAAAAATGTTGATGCTGTTTTATTTGATAAATAAATGTTCATTTTGGAAAAGCTGATACATTCAACGAATAATATTATCAAGAGGTATAAAAACTATGTAAATTCTTCAAAAAAACTCCAGTTTTCCATCCTAGCTGTGTACAATAAGCAGCCAACACTGCTTCTTTCTGGCATTAATCTGGCACACTTATGCAAAAGCTAAAACTGACCAGTGACCATGAGATGTTTGTTGAGGTAATTTTAAGATATTGCAGCTCAGCTCTTGAGTATGACTGTAAGTTACAGTGTGCAAGTATTAAGAACAAAAGCAGTTCTTTCAGGGCATGCCCTCCAGTTGCAGTTATGCTCCAGGTTTCCCAAGGATTCAGTTAATCCTCATCAAATTCACACATTTTGCCTTGGCAGATCCTGTATCATTTTAAATTCCCATTAGTTTTCCATCTTCTCACTCCCTGCTACATATTGAACTACACACCATTATTCACCTCAGCTTGGTTTATCACCTTGCAGCCCCCACCCTAAAATCTCATTTCTAAGTTTCAGTTGTGTATCAAAACTTAATTGTCACCTAAAGCAAAGTACCACCCTCTTCTCCATGGGACTGAAGAGAAACCAGCAATGTCACTGGGCTGAAGCAGTCTTACACGTGACACTGGGCCACCAGAAATGCTGGGATGAGGTAGGTCAGAGAAGTGACAATAACAGACTAATGACAGATACACAGACTGATCCCTTTCATTCTGATCCTCCATGAAGAACTTTACATTGGTGGTAACTACTCCAATGAGTACACTGAAAGAAATTACCTTAATTTTGCTGGTTTAACTTAAGCCTGAAAAAAACCCAGGAAAACTTGAGAGGGAATGAAACCTTGTCAAAAGACAGGATTACCGTGCACACATGACAAATGAGGGGCAGAATTGCAGGAATGAACGAACTGCAAGAGAAACCAAGACAGAAAGCCAGGTAAAACCCACCTTGCAGGCCACTCGGTGAGGGCATAACTTGCCAAAACCAAGAGGTGGCTGGATGCGTCTCAGTAACGTAACCACATCAAGGTGCTTTATCCTTCCCCTGGAACCAACATACATCAGTTACTAAACATCTACTCCCCTAAAACACTGTCAAATAAATTATATCAGAGAAATGATCTTACTTTGCTTCAGGGTCATATTCTGACCATATCCTTTTGAATTCATCCAAATGATGGGGACCCAGAATAGACCAGTCACGCGTCAAGTAATCAAAATTATCCATAATGACAGCCACAAATAAGTTTATAATCTAAAAAAAAAAGGAAGTATGAACATTTTGCCCTGATTATTTTGAATTTAGTTTTTTTAATTCAGTACATAGTAGGTTAAGAATTCAAACAAATAAAGTGATTTTTGGCAAATATCAAATATCACAGAATATAATCGCATTTAACTAACTGGAACTCTATGAAATAATGACATGACAAGTCTATTATATTCAGTTTTTGACACAGGCTGCAAATGGTTTTGTTTCTCTTCCTTGATTTGCCAGATCCCACTACATTAAATTGAAGATGGGTAGATCTCAGGAAAAAGTTTCTGTGTAAAAGGATTCAACTTCATGCCAATAAGACTTCTGTATGCATTTTGTTAACACAGAAGGTGACATAAGGCAGCAGAATGTGTATGTTTACAGCAGGTCACAGAATTTCCCTGGACCACTCTCCTTTTGCAAGGAGATCAGTACCACAAACAGAACAAATCAACCAGCTTAGATCAGACACCTGCAAGGAGGAAAAACATATTTCAATGATTATTTTAGAGCAAATAATTCATTATGTCATGGAATTGGGTGAAAATTGTGCTGAACTCACCAAAAACGCACAGAGCATGTAAAAACTGATAAAATAAATGATGGCAAAATTGCTTCCACATGTGTATTCCTCCCCTGGATTATAATCGGATTCCGGGTCACAGCGTTTTCCAGGCAAACATGCCAGCATGATTTCCTGCCAGGCTTCTCCAGTTGCACACCTTTATAAGGTCACAAAGATAAATCGAGCATTATTTGATCAAAACAGATTAAAGACATATTCATTTTTTAAGTTCTGACCAAATGCCGGGATCTGTACAAGGGCAAATGTGAAGACAGGAGAGCATTTCAGAGCAGAAACTAATTTTTTAAAAAAAATACAGAGCAAGTTTTAGAACTGGCAAGCATAGATCTGACATTGCAGACACATTTTATAAGGTAAATTAATGTACCATAAGGGTTTCACGTAAAACTTTGAAGCCCAAACTGTGATTTACAAGTTAAATACTGCAGTGGAGCTGCTGTGTGCAAAAGTGATGTGTATAAAAATCTGTCATAAAAGCTGAAACGATCTATTTGTAAAATATTAACTGCCTTTTCTTCAGCATGGTTGAACAAATGCTTGTCTCTAATTTCTGCTATTGCATTTTTTGCAGTTGTGTAAAGCCTATGTACAGACCTATGATTTCAACTTTTTAAAAGACAACTACACCTTTATGACATTTTCAGCTGTGTTCATGACCTTGTTTCAAAGGCAAAGGTGACTTAGATGTCACTGGGTGATGCCCTTGGTCTCAGATGAGGAGTGACCTGCTGCTTTTGCGAGCCAGGAGAGCCACAATGCCCAGGAGCCAAGTGGAGGTACAGAACCTCAGGTAAGGGACCTCCCCAGGTTGTTACTTTTAAAGGCATCCCTGTCCCGTGTCATTCTCTCTCCTTGCTCCAGGAATCACTCCTGGCAAACTTTACCTTCTTCTTAAGCTCCCCAGGGAGGGAGATTCTATAATTTTGCCCCCCAGCAGGATTTAGCTACATTTACCATCATAAAAGTTTTCCCACTGCTCATCTGATACTGCCCTTCTACAAATTACACCCTCTGCCTTTTGTCAACTCTTCAGTAAATGTAAAGAACCGTTTATTTCTTTATGTTTGAAACAACTTTTCATTTCTTCCAACCGTTACATTAGTTGTACTGGTGAAGATTTCAGTCTTTTTCACCTTTCCCAGCACTCCCACAATGATATCAGGGCTGTGTTTGGGCTGTACCTGAAGACAGTAACTGCACAAATGAGGTTTTTCACAACAGCTGCAATGGGTTTAGGTCCCTTTCACCTCCTTGGAACCCTGCTGTGCCAATGGACACGTGGCATACAGGCACAGGGAGAATGTGCTTGTTAAGCTGACTTGATTCTCACCTGAAAACATGTTCTGAACATTTCTCATAGATAAGTGAAATGGGATCATTAAGTAAGAGCTAAGGTTTACTCACCTGAAGAGAAGAAGCACAGCTTGCGGGAAAGTCTGAAAATTGTTGTTTCTGTTTATTTGGTTGTTGTCCCTCATGGCCACTTTTCCAAATACCTACAATAAACCAGGATTTTGACTTTCATTCCAGTGACTTGTGCTGTCAGAGGCTGTAGGCCTTGCCGTCTAAACATGCTTCAGGATGTATGAAAAACACTTTCACAAAAACAATTTCATTACCCTTTAGATTTTTCAAGATAGCGATTTATCACCTATACAGAATAGTTCAAAACAGTTCGGTTTGGCATCAATAAACCCTCATAATACTACTCCATATTGCTGTATTTCAGGTGAGAAAATATCATTTGTTTTAAACTAGCACCCAGAATCATTAACTGACACTTAAGATCTACTGCACTAAGTACTGTACATACTTGGAGTAAGAAATAACTGCTGTCCTGAAAACCTTGAATCTAAACAGGGAAAAAGAGCTGCCAAGTTGGAAACCAAAGCACAGGGAGCCTGAGTATCCTGTCTCAGCCAGGGATGGAGAGGAGTTCAGTTCTTCAAAACCACATTGCAATTCCTCAGCCACAAGACCATTCCTTTTCTCCAGTACAATACTTGATTAATTACCTGCATTCCAATGACAGCATAGATGAAGAACAGCATGGCAATCAGGAGGGCAACGTAAGGCAGAGCCTACAAACAGGGCAGATGCATAGTCTTTTAATAATTTCACCATAGAATTTCTATTTCCATTTTCAAAAATAATTTCTCTGTACAACACAGACTCTTCCAAGGTTTTTCTTCCTCTCTAAGTGCTTGAAATGTTATTACCTGTCACTCTGAAAACTCTGCTGCATACAATGAACTCAAGCTTCATTGTATTTTAAATTATTTCTGCCAGCAATCCAGAGGGAGGAATCATTTTTAGTGTTTTTAATTTTATTTTCATTACTGATTCTGACAACACAAAGATACTTCATCCTATACAGTTACAGAGTTTTATTTACTTCACCTTCATCAATTTTCGGGAGCAATGATTCAAGTATCTGTTACACATGAAATTTGTTTTATATAAAAAATGCCTTAAAGTCTTCTTTTCTAGTCATCTAATAAAGCATGGGGAATATGAGGTCTATGTACGTCAAATTTATTCTACCCCTTGTAAATGCAGCAAATATTTTTTAGGAAGAACCACAGAGACCTCACAGGAACAGCTAATATTAAATGACAAAGAATGATCCTTGGACCCACTGAAGTAACTGGTGAAGTTTATTTTGGCATTACTATGCAAATATCTTTAAATATGCCATTATCGATAGCACTAATTTTAATGGGTTTTTTTTTGCACTCTACAGGGTATTGCTTCATGAAATTTGGTGTATAAGTGGCTGCAATTATAAGGCAAATTTAAATAAATTTTGCTAACCTGGAATGACTTGATAAATGTCCATAATAATGTTCTGATTCCTTCTCCTCTGCTAAGCAGCTTCACCAACCTCATCACCCGGAAGAGACGGAAAAAAGTGATGGAGATCCTAGCGCTGTCCTCAGAGTTCTGAAGAGCATCATGGAGAAGTCAAGCCAAATACAAACTCAAACATGCAACACTTCCAGCAAAACAACATAAAATGCAAAGGTGGAAAAGGTAAGATTTGAAAATGTATCTTGAGGGCCTGTTCACCTTGATAACCATGATATGAAAGGAAAACTTTCATGCTGAAAACACAGGACCTGTAGAAATGCTTCACACATCACATGCATTTCCAAGTTTTCTGGTTTGTTAATAGGGTCATATTGGGTTTGTTTGTAGTAGACTTCAATAGAACATTGACAATGAATGCAAACCACTGCATAACACCTTTGCAGTAAGACAGTTATGAAAAATACAGAAAAAATTGGTGGAAAAAAGACATGGTAAAAAGAATAAACTCAAGTAGAGGTAAAACCACTGGGGTCAGTTTACTGATCTTACCCCAGACTCATCAGTTGTGACTGTTTCAGTTGGCTTTGGCTTTAAGAAATTAAGAACAGTAAATATTAAAATCAAATAAAAGATAAAAAAAAAATCAGCTTAACCATAAATAAAATGTAGAACATTTTTCATTTCCAAATGCACATGAACATTTTTCAACTCAATGTACATCCTGAGCAAAACATTACTATCCTTATTAAAACCATCCTCTTAGCATTTTGTGTTGGCTGACTCACCCTAAAACATTGCTGGCTGACTCATACTAAAATCTGCTTGTATAAAACATGATTAAAAGACTCCAAGGAAAGTAAACACAGAATATCTGCTCCTATGTAAGCCAAACAAAGCTAGCCATCAATTTCCACAGCTTGTATGAAATTATTGCAGTAAGCCCAATTAAAACTCCAGAACAAAGCTTTGGGGCCAAGCTTTTTCGAGGTCCCTTCTCTGCTGTGCTCTTTTTTTAGATGAATTTCTCCATCACTGGAATCTAACCCCAACTGTGTTTTATCTCACACCAGGAGCTCCCTTGAAGCAGAGTTCATTCACTGGAGATGACTCAGTGATGAACACTGGGTGTTGCAGTGCGTTATAAGGACACATTTTCACTCTGCCCAAGTGACAGACACACATTTTTAGCACAATGCCATGAAGGTTAACACTTCCCCAGCAGTGCAAATGGGAAGGCAATACTTGAACTCTCCCACTACCTACAAAGTTCTCATATGCCTGAGCTGATGTAACAGGACCAGGCATGGAGAAAGGGCTTCAGCACTTGACTGAACCTTCTGGGACAGATCTGGGCAACCTTCAGGAGCTACAGGGAGGAGGGAGGCACACACCAACTTCTTCCCAGCAAAGCCAAACTCTGTGTCCTGTGAAGAACAACCTCACTTTTCTGTCTTTAATCTCTGTATCTGACTTTGGAGAAACTGTCCCAGTATCCTAAATGGTCTGATACTTTACAAAGCAGCTGGCAAAGCTAAAAGGACCAACATTCTATTCTTGCTTGTGCACTGAAAGATTTGCAGCAGCTTCTTCCAAAGTTGAACAGAAGCATCTTAAAGACATTTATAGCACTAGAACACATGGGATTCTGGACGTTAGATTCAAGTGATGGGTCTTACCCTCTTGCCTAAAATACCCTTCTTTTAAAATCTTTAAACAATTCCTGTCACACAGAGTGGCAATGAATGTGATGCCCCTCCCAGTGCTGCTTCCAACACTGTGGGTGCCTCTGTCACATTCAATGCCACACCTCTCCCACTAAAATCAAGATAAAACCTGAGGAGAAGGAAGGGAAGAGAGGAGCTGATTCTGCTGGAAATGTATTATACAAACATACTGTGATAAAAACAACCATAAGAGGTAGCACTTTTTTTTAAACTGGATCATCTTTAAATTACTAATTGTTTTCTCTATTACCTTTTTTCAAAACATACATAATATCAAGGTAACACAAGGGGAAAATGCAGTAAAATAACTGTTTCCTGAACTACATGCAATCTACATATAGATACATTACTGCCCTGCCAGGATAGCACTAGATTCTGAAACCAAGAGTCTTAAAACTGTTTAGGGAATTATTACTAAATTTATGCATTAAATTAGCCCAAACCCAGATCTCCTCATTAAACTTCATGATTTGTAAAATCAGCTGGAACATCTAAACTTTTTAAGCACTTCTATAAAGTACACAGAAAATCTGCTGCCAATGAAAGACAACTGCTTCATTAGAAATTCCCTGCATATTTCAACAACTTGAAATAAATCTGTCAAAATATAATTAAGCAAAAATTCATTATCACAAACATCATAAATATCAAAATATCACAAAACATGGAAACAACCTTGCAAAGCTCTCTATCTACATTCATCCCAAACCTTCACTAGTGCACATGGCCCCACACTGCTGTTGCCTTTTTAGCAAGGAAAAAAAATCCTTCTAATCTGAAACTTTAAAGAAAAGGTTTCATTATACCTTCTGCAGATGAAGCCTGAAATGTCATATTAATCTCTGGTGACTGACTCATGTTGAGCTTTATACTGTCTTAAATAGTGAGCAAATTACTTAATTAACAGTCAATATTTTGCATCATCAAAGATCCAAGTATTTGACAGATACAGATGAAATTTAATTACAGTACCATCACAAACTGAAACTTAAAAATGAACTAAAATACTGGATTTGGCATTTGGGAGTTTTTCCCACTAGCTTTTATAGGAGCAGGACTGGGTCCCAAATAAGCCAGGAACAGTATTGGGAGAGATTATAACAGAAAAAGGATACTTTGGTCCAACATATTTTTACTTAATGCCTTTCCTAAAAGAAAAACTAAAGAGTTTTCATTATGACTTGCTTATGAATAAAGCCCTCAAAAAAGCAAAAGTCGGTAATGAAAAGCTTTTCTATACATAACTATATAATCATTATTTAATTCTCACTTTTGAAAAGGCTGAGATCAGATTACCCGCCCTATGTGAACAGTCCTACTGCAGGTGCTCAGGGATGATGATCCCTCAAAGTTTTTTTGGCTGAAGGTCAAGGAATTTGTTTCTGTGTGCCCAGGACCGAGCAAGGCACACTCCTCTCACAAATCCCTCTTTCTCAGCTTCTTTGGACTGAGCAGTCCTGACTGCCTGTTTCTGATGGCTGAGCCAACGCTGCTGGGAAGTGTCAGGATGTCACGTCCAAGAGATTGCAAATTACAGGCACTGGAAACTGCAGGCCAGTAATGAAAAACACTCTGTTCACAGGAAATAAATCGTGAAACAATACCAAGGTGGAGATAGATGCTAGAAACAAACTATGAACAGGAACTCCTCATACCAGAGGAGGTTTTTCTACTGCAGCTGAAAATACTCAACTTCTGCCCATCAATGACCAAGCGTTTTGGTTTGATATTTTAAAATAAGCATATCTAATTTTTCATCCTCTTTGGCATTTCCCTCTGATAAGACAGCAGCCTTTTTTATTTTATTAATACCAATTATACCTCAAAGAAAACATTATTCATACTTATTTGTAAAGGAAATGCTCATTTAGGAGACAAAACCAGTTCATGGTTATATGTGTCCATCCAGCTCAGATCTGGGAAACGCAAGTAAAAATAACACAATCTTCAGCACTACTAACAAACAAATTGACAAAACCAGAATGTCTGCTTCTTGGAGAGAAAGAAAAAACATACCCTACCCAAACACACAGCATTGTGTGCAGGGTTGGGGTGTTCCAGGCCTGTGCCCACGTAAGGAGGTGGCACATTCTGGATACGCAGGGAAAGCATTAAAATAGACCTGAGACTAAGCAGGGGGCAGGCTGAGCAGAGCCTGTCTCTGTGGGTCACGTCTGCTGACAGGAATGCAAATAAAACATTTCCTGTAGTCAGACAATCCACCTCCAGCCTCCCCTTTCCCCTCACCTTCCACCCATCATTCCAATGCTACTTGGCCCCAAATCCTTTAGGACAGGCTGGTCATTGTCTTTTGCCCCCCATGGGGCTGTGTCATTCACAACAGGTGACAGCTGTGATTTTGGGATCACATTTTGGTAACGGGCACAGCTGGAATAAATGAACATCTCCTGCCTTCCCTGCTTGGCTCACAGAGACCTGCAATGAGGTGGATGAGGGCAGAGACTGCCTTCATTACTCTATCTTTTCTATCAGCCACGTGCCAGCTGCACTCAGAGCCCGGGTCAGCACAGCGCTTCAGAACCAGGCAATTTTAAGCCAGTTCTTAAATACTTCAAACAGGCAGTAACACATGATTTTTCCTTTTTAGTTAATCAAAGTGCAACCAAACAACTCTCCTCCCCAAACAATCCCAATCCTCAAAAAAGATCAACCTCGATTTCTGACTCACTGATTAAAATGTTTGCAACCTGCTACCAATTTTGGTCAAGCACTAATGCTGCTTATGAAAAATTTAGCACATTTCCTAAGCAGGAATTCCTCATTACACTCTTGATATTGCAACACATGTTCAAAATAAACATCCTGACTAAAAAGAACCTCAATGTCAAAACTGTGAACACTGTGAAACAGATTTGCATCATGCGTTGGAAGCAAACTGTAGGTCTGTGCTTAAGAAAAAAATAGACACGGTGAAACCCAGTGGATATTAGTATATGGTGTTGGTCAAATGCTTCTTTTGAAGAGATTGTGCCAAAGGGTCCAAGATTAGAATGCCAGGACAAATGAACACATAATGACAATGTCATCATCACTGCAAATGCAGAAGGAAGCACCTGAATGACAAACACACATGGTGACAGGAGCATATACAGGAAAACATTCAGGTTGCCAAAATATCTCCAGAAATGTGTACTGCACATGTGGCACATACAATTTGTTCACAATTGAGAACAATTACTGGAATTCAGATGTGCAAGCAAGCAATTTTCTCCAGAGTCTTATCAGTGTTCTTTATATTCCCTGTTCAATGTGAACCAAATGCCCAGAAATATAATTTAATAAAAATTTTGAGTCAATGTGAAGAACCACAGAGAAGGCAAAAAAATACCTTTTCCCTCATAAAATATGCATTTAAAAATCATAACTAACATGTTGATGGCATTGGGTATTATATAGCTAATAAATACTCAGATGTGCAATAAAGTAAATAATCTATTAATGTTAACACCTTTATGAAAGCAGTACAGAAATTTGTCTCCAAATTAAATATTGCAACAGAGATTTCATATAGCAGTAAGATTTCAAAACAATGAAAGCCATATGAGAATGTAGTTTTCTGACCTATCATTAAGTCCAAAAAGATACATTTGCAGAAGTCTGCAAAATATATTGACAGAATCCAAAAATGTCAACAGCTAGCACAAAAACCTAAGTTCTAACATATGATATGGACTCATAAAGCGATATTCAGGCTGAAGTGGGCTGCTCCTTCTCAAAGCTGGAATCCAGATTCTCTTACAGGAGGTAGAGACGAGGCTTTTACTCCCCTCCTCCACACAACCCAGGCCAGCTGTCCCACCAGGTACTGGCTGAGTGGGCAACTATGTAAAAATAGGCACCAGCCCTGCCAGCACACCCTGCAGCAGCAGCAGCCCAGCAACCAAGAGAGCATCAATGGTGCCCCTTCTTGCCAACTGGCACAACAGCCAGTTCTGGGTTTGCCAGCCTTTCTCAGGATGACTCTGCCCCAGCCACTCCCAGCTGTCCCGACAGTGCTGAACAACCCTCACGTGTTTACAGGGCTGGTTCAAGACACACAGGTTTTCCTGAGGGGCTCAGGAGGAAAGTATAAATGCTGTTCCTTTGCCTTATTTCAGCAAAGAACCTGAAGTTTATTTAACTTCAAGTATAAAATTAGTCCTACAGGGATGGCATTAAACATTTGCACAGAAGAAAAGGAAAGTGAACTCTCCATTATTTTCTTGACATTTTGGCAGCACGTGAATGGTGAAAGAAACTTAAATAAAAAAATGTGAATTAAAACCTTTGTAACAACTACTGCAAAAATGTGATCATGCTTCTAAGTCATTTCGTGTTGGTCATCCAAATGGTTTCTGAGCTGACAAATAAGATCATTATCTATACAGTCAGACCAGACAAGCTTGTCTGTTATTTCCTTTTAACAGCTTACTCAGTTATTCAGATTTTATTTCCAATTTATTTCTCTCTCACTGTCATAAGTTATGTACGTCCCTCTTCAAGAATGGGCTGACCACACTTTGTATCTCACACTCATTACTCTGCTCTTTTAATTGAAAACAAACCATTTCTATGACCACACAAGATCTTGCATGTCATGTGAAACTTTTTGAAAACAAAAGGCCACAGAGCCCAAAAGTAATTATATAAGTTTTAGTAGTGGTTTTATTTTTTTTGTTGCTATACCATATATATATTTAATTATATATACTTGCCTCTAATAATTTCTAAAAATAAAATGAACATGAAAACCAATTAGGTTCATAAAAGAAGGTTGAAGGAAGGGATGTTAAATCAAAGAGTAAATTAAACAAGCAACCACAGAAATTTTTTTACTGCCAAAATATATGTTGCTCTGAGGTGGTTCATTTCTGAAGCTGGTCACTGATCCAAGTCCTTGAGGATGCTGAGCAATCCTGTAAACTGCTTAATACATTAAACACTGACTTCCACAGGCACTAAAAATATTCAAACCACTGTAATTTCCTGGATTATGTGCAAATGAATGGAAGGTTACTGGACCAGAAGAATCAGCCTCAGGGCAGCATATACACTATAAAATGTTAAAAAAATAAAACGAACAACAAGAGAGATGACATAATTTCCAGAATATAATACTGAGATCAAGGTGATAGATAACTGCACAGTCCAACCCTCCTCTTGAAAAAACTGGGTCAGACTCAAACTTGTTGTATGGCAGAAGGACTTGCCAGACTGTGCACTGGAGCTAAGAATGAACAGCCAGGCCATCAGAATGAGGCAATTATATATGCAACCCTTAAAGAACGCTTAGTTTGTACTGAGTACATTAAGTATTCTCATTCTTTCAAGTCTTCTTTTCCATTGATCAATTCAGACGGTTGTGCTCATGCAAACAGAACTGCAACCAGATCTGAGTTGATGCCAGTGCTGTCACTGCTTCAGACCAGCCCTCAGACAAGGCTGAGTTTCCTCAGTTCAGGAAGTTTTTATAGTGGGAATTCTCACTGGTGCTGTTTCAGTGGCGCTTGAAAGCCCAGTGGAAACAAAGCCTTGTCAGCACCACAGCAAAGGGGTAGATTTCCCAGGATCACTGTCAGTGGTAGATAACAACTACAGGTGGAATGGCACAATTCAGAATGCCAAAAAATTCTAAATGCTAAGGAAAAGATTCTAAAATACTGAATTTGAATTACAGAAATGTACAAAGAACTAATCAAGTAGGAATAATTCAGTAGAATCAATATAATAAAAGAAGTCAAAATCTAAGAAATTTCCCTAGGTGCTCAGCAGTATTAACTCTTTCATGTTGAAAATGGGAAATCAAGCCCAAAAATATATTGGAAACGTAACACATTACTGACTTGAACAAACAAAGCACAGAAAAGTGGAAAGACCAGAAACAGACAATACTTAGTACACAAATAGTCTGCTGTGCAAAACTAAAGAAATCAAAGATGAGCCTTTTTCCTCCAGTAAGTTTTTCACGAAAATGGAGAAATGGCAGCGTGTGTACTTGTGCTGAAGATCACTACTTGATCTCCAGAACATTTTCAAGACAACTGTGAGAGTTCCTAAAATGACAGTGTTCTTCCCAGCTGAAAGCTCAGCAGTGATCATTGCAAGTAATGCTGTCAAATTAACACTGTCCATACAGTGTTAAATGCAGGGACATGTGCCTTGGTCATGGAAGGACATTTGAGTTATCTTTCAATCTCTTCAAGGTCAAATACATTTTGCAGTTATTGGGAAAAGCTATTCTAAATGACAGAACATTTTACTCTCCTCAGATAATATGCTAATCTACACTACTGTGAGGGGAAACAGTGGGCAAATTGTAAATATTTGAGCTGAAAGCCCAAGTGCAAACTTTTCAAAACAAATCAAAAATATACCAGAGGCAGCTTTTAAAAATTGAGTCCACGAAGAGTAATTATACTTTAAAAAATGTCTCAATGGGACACTGCAGTTCTGTGCTGACTGACCCTCCCTGTCAGCTCAAGTTCCTTGAGTTCACAAAAATATCCATCATCCCTGAGAACTGAGCAAAATCAGTCTGAAATCTAAAGGCCAGGCTAAGGCTCTCCTGCTCCCAGGTTATCACATCACTCCTCTGTTTTCTCTCCCGTAATGCAGTCAGGCATGAGATTCTCACACTTTAATACAAGATCAGAAAGCAGTTTTAAGGTGAATCTTCTGTCCAAACATCTATATGTGTAATGGCCATCAGTCAAAATTTTGGTGAAAGAAGAAGTTTTCCCAGTACTTTAACAATTATTCAAATTTCAAAACACTTGCTGCAGGATTGGAAAAGCAAAAGGAATAGGAAAAAAACCAAACATTGTATTTTCCACAGCATGGAAAACCTGACTTTCTTATGTGCCCTCCTTCTGCTACCTCATGACACACGAATGCTAACACCACTCTAACCCCCAAACCTCCCATAGGAAAAGAAACCATGATTTGTTAAACTGAGGCACTGAAACAACTTACAGAATCTTGAATTATCTTAGCCAAGTTACATACAAAAGCCACTGGGCTTCAAGGGAAATAGTAACAGAAGCATAACTTCTATTTGATATACAATTTTTAAAAATGCTTACTGTACATACATAGAAAAAACATAATGCCTATTGTCTCACTATGCTGTGTACATGTGCAACTATACAAGTATATAGATAAATAACAGCTTGTACAAATATCTGTATCAATGTTTTGGTCTTTGATTCCAGGATTAAACATACTTTTCTATAAAAGGATTTTTTTGGGGGCATTAAGTTTACATTTTCTGTATTTCTTGATGACAGCAATTACTTTTTAGTGCATGAACAGTTGCTACTTACATTAACTTCTGTTATAGCAATATCAACGACGCTACCAACAACAATTAAGGCATCAAAAGTGTTCCATGCATCAGTGAAATAGTGCTGTTAGGACAAGCATTCAGCAGAAAGAGAGCAAGAGAAAAACACAAACAGAAAAAGAGAAGAAAAGGACAGTGTTATAACACAGAAACACTCTGGGCTTCTCTGACGTACCACTATACAATCTAATCTTTCCCTTTCATAGCTCAAAAAAATTGGTAGAAAAAAAAGGCTATTTATTTCCCATATCAACATAATTGACCTATGACTGGTCTGTACTCAAACTTTAGAAACATCAGATCAAAATCTGTGACTTGTCCAGATGATGGAAATAGTGGGGAGACAGAGAAAGAGAAGTAGGGACTGGGGAAAGTAAGCTGGGATATACTCACATCAGCTTCACTGAGAACGACGTCTACTATGCTGCCAATAACGATGAGGGAGTCAAACGTATTCCAGGCATCACTAAAATAGCCCTGAACAGAGCAGGCAGGGTGCAAACGTTTGTGATTACACATGAAATGTCAAATATTTGCATACTTCTGTTTAGTTTTGCATAAACAGAAATTAGTTAAACAAAACCTGTGGTCTAATGAGAAAACAAAACAAAAACAAAACAATATTGCCTACTGAAGGAAAAGCAACATATATGTGCATGTGTGTGTATATATATACTTTATATATATACATGTACAGACACACACACAGACACACACACACACTACACATGCATAATACACCATCGGAGAAGCACAACAATGGCAAGCAAGCCATCAACCAAAACTGGTTTTGGACTTCCAGCAAGGCTGAAAAATTCTAACATATGTACCCTAAGGAGCACAAGAAGATCCCTTTTATAATATTTCTGCAAGACCAAGCCAATTGAAGCCTCCTTAACATTAAGGATTTTGTGATAGTCCTATCTAAGTGACTGGTAAAAATATTCAAAGGGTCAAAGCTCATCACTGGATAGACATGCACAATTATTAATGAGAAACTGTGCATAAATATTAGAGAACTGACTAAATCTTCTATTCATAAACTAGGTTTAATTAAAGCCTGATTCTGTATCCAGTGAAGTCAGTGCTAGGAACCACAGCAACCTCAACCATTTCTTAATGCTTATGATGCAGCCAGTCCACATCTGAAATTCATGTTCATAAATTGCTTAATCACCCTTCTGGCATTTTATGGCTTTAAATAGTCATTCCCTGTGTGTTTGTTACTGGGACAGTGCTGCAAAGGGTTACACAAAGTGCTGCCATTCCGTTAGCTGACTACTGGCATCAAAACTGCATTTTTGAGCAAACAGGTATTTCGGAACAAACTTTGAGGTAAATTCCAGGATCCATCTGTCACTGGGAACAAATCAAGGTGTATTATGCTCCTGAAGACAGCTCTATGGAGACATGAGATGTAGGTTTTCCGCAATGTGTGGATTTTGCCTAGCTATTACAGAAATCTAGACTTGCAAAAATTACTGAACTTGCCCTTTACCATATTCAGATTTATTAGTTTATCAGCCCACCATGACTAAGGAATGTGCATTACATGACCAAAGTTGAAATGTACATTTTGCATATGTACATTCTGCTTTCTCGGCAATTAATTTTAAAATACTAACTTGTCAGCCACTACTGAAGCTCTAAGATGATGAATTTAGCAAGAAGCTTAATATTACAAATATGTTGTTTATGCCTATTATTGCACTTTACTATAAGTTAATGTTTTAGCTGAGGAGTTAAAACTCCTCAGCTAAAATGTGCTAACATTATTACATATGTTAGCACAGGAAAGCAAAATCAGTTCCAAAATATTATGGAATTGGGCTGATCTTTTTTGTCAAGATTTTAAACTGTAAGAATTCTAGTAACTTCACAGTTTAAAAGCTAAAAAGCTCATTTTGTATGGAAATTTGCTCTTGGAGCCTTTGAGAGAGCTGCTACAGTAGACAACAGCTCTACAGTCTGTTCTAGGACAGGAAGCACTGAGCACTCAGGAAAGGCTCATTATGTTTCTAATGCTACTCTCTTTTAGCCCTTTCCAGAGACAAATTGCTATAATTGTTCCTTTATTTAAGGAAGGGGCTGTAAGAGGAAAATAGATCAGTGTACATTCTCTCTCCAGCCATCAGCACCACATGCTTTGGTGCTTCAATTCCACTGCTGGGGCAAAAGCAAGTGTTCATGGATTTGGCCTCCTGAAAAACCCCTCGTCTTCTGAGAGCTCCTGCACAGCTCCCTCTCTCACTCCTTCCTTACTCCTCCTGCTTCATGAGAACTAGTCATTCCCAAAGTTTTACTAAATATCATGCTGAACCACCTCAGCAATAATGAAATTTATAATCCTAATGAGATTGGCAGCTGCCAACTAAAGAAAGGGAGCTGCTCTGACAATACCCTTCCTGATCATTCACAGTCCTTGTTTCTGTCTTGATTCTAAAATAGCAATATTTATATATATGTATACACACAAAATAAGAGACTATTGGCAAACAGCAAACACATAATCAGCACAATCCTGAGGTGTGCTATCCATCTTCCTCTAAAATGGGAACCAAAAAAGGTCCTCCAAATAAAGGTGAATTTCAGCTATAGAAAAAGTGACTTCACTAGACATGCTACAATATAAAGCACTGAAATAAAAAATTCACATTTTGATTCAATACAGCTAAAACACTTCACAGCTAAAATACTCTATACATTTATTTATTTAATGAAACCTTTTCCATCAGTATAGACAAATATTGTTCAAAGTAATATGTAAAGCAAAAGCATACAAATAAACAAAAAACTAAGAGAAAATAAAGATGGTTTTGGAAAAGGGAGGAATGGACAAGTCACAGCAAATAAACATCATGCAAATAAGTTGTTTTCACCACTGCAATGACCCAAGATCAATTCACTTACTAGCCATCTTTCCTTTTTTCTTACAAAAATCTGATGTAAAACGACATGGAAAATCATTACAAGTTTAAGCAACAGCTAGCTATCATGAAGCTGTACAGACAGTATGTGCTGATGTATTCTTTCAGATTCCAGTGCTGTATTTAGTTTTGTGCTGCACTGAACCACGCTAAGCACAGATTTTAGCAAATGGGAAGAATAATGTGAAGAAAAAGGCCTGCTCTTTTAATTTATATTCTGCAAAATTTGTTAATTGAGAAATGTTGAAGGACAAAATCACAGATCCTGGGGAATATAGAGGCATAGAGAATTAACACCAAAATATATTTCTATATATCCTAGCATGTAAATATATTAGTCCTTTTAGTACTCTCTTGAAAATTTTAGGGCCTTATTCTGCAAAGTACTGTGTGATCCAATCTCCCAGCCCAGTGTGCCAGACACTCAGCATCACCTTTAATATCTAGCACTTATGCAATTTCTATATATTTCAGAGTTGAAAGGCAGCCTGCAGTGCCTTGGTTTTAAACAACACCATATCATAGTAGGAGTATCAATAATTTATAGTAGCCTGAAGTTTACATGACCAGCGAAACCAAAAGATCACAGTTTACACAGGATTTTTATCAACATATTAAGGGGACACTGTCAAGCAGATGAGATAAAAACTAACAGGTTTATAACTATTCTTATTTTTACAGAGTAATGGAGTTTTTATTTGATGCAATTTTTAAAATGCACAGAATTGACTAATAAAACTATTCATTCTGTCAGACTAGTCTAAGAGACTCACCAGTGACATAGACATAGAAGGAATTAATCAGTCTTCCCTCACAGACCCTAAAGAAAAACCTTAAGCTGGGTTTCAGACTGTTCCAACTATTATTGAATCTTAATATTAGCTAAAGGAATTAACAGTACTTTTAAGCACGTATCTAGTTTAAAATTTAGTTTTAAGACATTTATATTCTGCTTAAGACTGCTAGCTGACTTGTGATTATTAAGGAACTATGTAATATATGTTACCAAGAGGTGTCTTATTAAAGGGTATCTGGTAATTTAAAAGGTTACAATTTCCAAAGAATAACAGGAACAACCTTAAAAATATTTAACTCTCTTCCCTTCTTGCTAGTTAGTATCTTCCAAAATTCTTATTAAAACCATGGTCTTTTACCCTTGTCCTGCTAATTAACAAGTTTAAAGTGTTCTGCAGCTATGGGGAACAAAACTGAGGAAATAAGGACCTTCCACTGGCAGTGTCTGCCCTTCAGACTCTCAGGGTTCTGATCCAGGGATCTCTTACAGTGAAAGCATCCAATCAGAAAGCAAGTTGCAACAATTAAAACTCAAATTGTACAAAGTCTTCAAGACCAGTCTTAAGACATTGCATTTGATAACGAGTAGGAAGCCCACAGTACAAATGGAGCACTGTGATTTATACACTTATGATCAGACCACTGTATTTTGCATTAGCTGCTTTTCTGACTACAGCCACAAGTGCATGGAGAACCATACAAGGAGTCACAATCTTCTTTCAAAGAGCAGATGATAAAATGCAGCAAAGTCTTCTGTGCAAAACAAGGATATAGAACAGGAAATACAGATCAGGAAACACAACCAGCAACTCATGACACTGTGGTCCACATATCTGAGCTGTCTCCTCTGGGGCCTCATACTGGGTTGTTTTTAATGTGAAACCCTTAATATTTAAATAAGATAGCTGACACAAAAGTACAAATAAATTCATTAGGAATGTGCAATGGACTGGACAGTGCAGAGCAAGACTACAGGAGAGTGGGTGAGCATTCACCCCCAGCTCCCATCTCAACACCAGCTCTGAAGCAATGGATAACTGGTTCACCTCTGCAGGCAAACACCAGCCTCTTTACATCAAGTAGCTCAGGCTGCACAGCTGAGCTCAATACTTAATGCAAGCCCAATAAATAGCTTTGAAGGCTGAGAAGTGCTTGCACACCTCCTCCACATTGAGCTCTGGGCAGCCAGGCTGGGTCAAAGCAAGAACAGGAGTGCCCTACGGCCCCCCAGGGCACACTGCACACGGGGAAGGGCACCCTTCTCACCGGCCCCAGGTGCAGACATCCTGCTGACTTTAAAGGAGGGGCAATGGAAAATGAAAAGTACCAGCCTTAGATGCTGAGATCAGTGAACTTCAAATGACATGTCTGGTTTTTTTTTCAAATTCCACATGTAGCAAGTGAACACACTTGACTTATTTACACAGATATATGCCCAGAATAAACATTGACTTCTTTGTACTGAAAAAAAAATTTAGTTTAGTTTTTCATCACTAAGTTCTGCACTTCGTAAAGGTAGTATGGGAACTGAACATGAGCTGCCACATACCTTTCTTTTTTAATATTAGTGATTAGAGTTATCAGTTTCTCTGGTAAATCTACTTTTGAAAATGTGTCTACATCATTCATATTGACAGTGTCCCTTTAAGGCAAGGAATCAGCTACTCAGTGGGGGGCCTTCTACCAAATATCGTGCTGAAAATGTAAATATAACTGAAAACATAAAAATCCAAAAAGGCTGTTGAATATGCAAAATCATTTATGTATATGTTTGCAATACTTGGTTGCATTTTATATGGTAAAGAAATAATTTTGCATTTTAGAATAGGAAACACAGCATAATGTACAGGTCTTTAGTGGAGATTAAATCAGTGTAACGTAATGAATGTAGCACCCAGAACAGGAGACACTGCAATGCTGGTATCAGGAAATGATTGAACTGATTAAAAAAGGGACATTTTATTACCTCAGAATATTCCAGATTTCATCAACCACTTTGAAAGATTATTTTCTGATATTTGCAATTCATTTCCTGGAGTTACATTTCTATTATGATTTCACTAATAGATAAATGTAGGAAATGTTGGTTCTGTTCTTTGAACAATGCACAGCTAGTGTGAAACTCATTATACTTAATTCCTGTGGTGATGACCTAATTAAAGCATATCTTAAACTTACCTTGGGTTTGAATGCAATCAGTTTCAAAACCATTTCAACAGTGAACACTCCTGTGAAAACCATATTCATAATGTCCATCGCATCATTAAAGAGCTTAGACTGCCCGTAGTGCTGTGAATGAAAAATAAAATGCTTACAAAAGTAAAAGCTTGAAAATATTAAGTGAAAGAAAGGCAGTCTAGGAAAAAAATGGCAAAAACACAGCACAGGCAAATATTTTCTAGTAAAATTTAGGAAGCACACCTATAAACATACAAAATTAGCTGTATATCTCTGGTCAAGTATGGAATTGTTTAAATCTTTTCTGTTTAGGCACTGAGCAGAACAAAACTGTCACTCGACATCCTAAGGGAATCTCCAAAGAGATGATTTTGAGAGGAAAATTGTTCCTTAAAAAAAGGAGCATTACACTGTTCTCATTTTCACAAGTTTTATATTCAACATTTTAAAATAACACAACCTTGTGTTACACTTGCTGAGAAAGCCTGAAGTACGTTAGTCACAAGGACATGGTGTACCCAAGTTACTGCAAAAAGCAAAATGGGTTTGTAAACTGAATTGCAACCATTCTTTTTCTTAACAAAATCTGAAACATGAGGGAAAGAAAGAGACAACTTCAACATCTTACAGAAAAGCACCATGACCGCAAGTGCTTTTTTTAAAGTTTCACTTCAAAGAAAAAAATACAAGTTGCCATAAATTAAAGGCATTATACCACCCATACCCTACCCTGCAATTTATGCCAACTGCTTCAAGAGAGCTTCCGGGTTTCCTACCTGCATAGCCAAGCAAAGGGTGTTCAGCATGATGAGGACAAACATGATGTATTCAAATCCAGTGGAATTCACCACATACCAGAACTTGTACTGGTAAGGATTTTTTGGAATATATCTACGCAGAGGGCGTGCCTTCAAGGCATACTCTACACACTGACGCTGCAAAGCAAATACATCAAAAACGTATTTAGGCTTTACCTAGCATGTAATCACCTGGTAGTACAATTATTAAGTGCAAATTGTTAAATAAAACTCTCAAAAACAGCCTATCCACTAGACGTAGGGGTTGTTATTATTAAGTGTTAATAAAGTAGTCCTCACCTAGTGTTTACCATTGTATGTAACCACATCCACTACTCAGCCCCAAGCAAAGAATCAAAGGATGCTCACGGAAACTCTCAAGTGTATCATACACTGCAGCAGCACACAGGAATATACTATCACCTATAGGTATATATACGTGTAGCACAAAGCATGACTATTAATAACTTGACTATTAATCATCTATAAGCCATGTTTTGCCTTTACTCTGTTTTCAAACACCCGTGTGGCTGCACATCATAAAACGACATAGTCAGCAAATTAAATACTGAGATGTTATTCCCAATAGTTCAATTAAACTGCCCAGCAAAGTCATGTCACACAGGCAGGAACCTCATGGACTCATCTCACAATCTGCTAGTGCCCGAGATGTCCGTGTAGGCTGGGCCTTGCCCTTGTCCCTCAAGGAATGCCCACAGCACTGACTGATGGGGCAGGATGAATCCTGCCTGAAATCCCATGCCTGGCTTTGTTTAAATGAAGAGCATTTGACTCTCTGAAGAATGAAGAAATGAAGAGCCAAGAATACCTGACAAATTGTGACTGGTGACTGAGGAGTTTCTCAGTCAAAGGATTAAACAATAAAAGGGGACAGATTTTTGTAACTTTTATCTCAATATTCCCCGTGAATTTCTAAATAAATTGGAGTGGGGAGTAGAACATTTTGAACACTTCAGACACTTTCAGACTACTCAGAACACAAAATCTATTTTCTGGTTCTTATTGTAAAACCCATCTCTGCCTATGGATAACCTGCCAAGTGCTGTACTCTTCTTAACGTGGCACCGAAAAGTGAGACATTAAGAAGACAACACGTTTAATGGAATATCTTGCACAACAAAAAAGACTGATAGTTGAGCTTACAGAAAGAAGAACATATAATAACTTCAATACCCATCTGATAGAGAAAAAAACCAAATTAATAAATACTAAGGTAGGTATTTGGTGCCCTCTTCTGACCCAAAGCAGAAAGAAAGTTCTTCATGCATATATAAAAAAGGATACTTTCAGAAATTAAGAGTTCATTATTTATTTTAACCTGATTTTTGTCCAGCTCACAGTTCTTGTACTCTTGTTCTCCCTGTTCTTGGAAGGTGACAATCACAAAACCAACGAATATGTTCATCATAAAGAAAGCAATAATGATGATATAGATGATGAAAAAAATGGAGATCTCCACTCTATAGTTGTACACTGGTCCTACATTCTCCCCATTTGAATCAATGGCTTTGTACAGCAGCCTGAAAAACAAACAACATTTTACCTTTATTACCACTGAAATGAGAAAATGGTAAAATGTGCAGACTCAGAGGACAGGTTTCAGAAATGGTCTCCTTTTCCTCGATACTGATAGAGCTTGCAATAATGTTGAAAGCAGAAGAATCACAGCACACACTGTTATTTTCTGAAAGAATCACAGTAATGACCAGATGGTGGTTGTTTTCATTTTGTTATTTCCCCACATCAAGCTGTTCTCTAAGACTTTTCTCACTTATGAAAAGAGCGAGTGGCAGTTTGCTCTTCCTGCCTGAGTTTTTAGTAAAAGTTTTACTCAAAGGCCTTAAATTTTCAAATTCTTATAATTTAAAGGGCATCAGTGGATAAACATCTCAAACTGTTACTTCCATTAGAGCTGAGGAGTAGCTCATTATCATAAAAATAGCTGGGAGATTGGGAATCAAATTATATAGAAAAAAGTTCACCTTTTCTTACTCTCCCTAAAATATGAGAGCAGTGCACAGATTCAGGATAGGAGGTTTCTCACTTTCTTAATAACTTTCCATACCATCACTTAAAAGTGCTTTTTTGCCAAAAAACACCTGATAAATAGTAGCAAACTGTTCTGGAAAAATGCAACCATCTTAACAATGCTGTGAAAACATGGAGAAGCCACTCACGCTGGCCAGCCTTCGAAGGTGGACACTGTGAAAAGGGCCATCATAGCAGACAGAACGTTATCAAAGTTGAAATCACTGTTTTGCCAGACCCTCTCTTTGACCATGGGATTATCGACATCTCCATCTTTATAAACGATGTATATCCCTCTGTGGGGAAGAAACTGTCATCAGTGAAATATTAAATGAAGCTCAGAGTTACTCAATGCACTATTCCAAACTGTCTCTCTTGTTCCCTTGTTGCACTTGTTTCATTTCCTTGCTAACCTGTGTTTGCTGGTGGATTTAAGATGACAATTCCAATTTACACAAACCTACATGGCCTGACACATGCCTGCCCATATACAGTGTAAGTTACTCAGAAGTGTCACATTCTTAGACCAAAGATTTTCTCACCGGCATTCCTCAGGATTCTGTTTTGCCTCATCAGTGCACTTGTAGAATTTTCCCTACATATAAAAACAAAAAGCAATGACAAAATGCAGAATATGCAATATATACACATTTATACTGGGATTAGTTCAGAGTGGGACCAACCCAGTTCCAGCAGCAAGTAATCAAGAATTCAACTCAGCTTTGCTTTGCTTGATGCAGTGTAAATTCTGAGTGTCCACGTACCTTGAACAGCTGCACCCCAATACAAGCAAACATGAACTGCAGCAGAGTTGTGACTATCATGATATTACCAATAGTTCTAATAGCCACAAAGACACATTGAACAACATGCTGGAAAGAAAGAAAAAAAAGTATTTTAATAGAACTTGTCACAGAATACAAAACACTGAGTTTGTATTATTTTTTAAAATTACTTTTTTAGGAGGTTGTCAGTATTATACATAATGCTGTAATTAGACTTGCTTTCTAGAATGTGTAAGTCTGTTGACACAGACCCATCGATATCAACTGACTAAAAATTACATAAACACTATACATAAACAATTAAAATATTGCACTGACATCTCGATTCATTAGAGTCAAAAATCTGCTCTCAGTGGCAGTTCCTCCACAGCCAAACTCCTGTGACTGGGCACACTCTGGGCTGTTTAAGGTCAGATATGTTTAAGAATCAGGACGTGATTTACACCCTTTCTCTCCAAACTTCTGCAGACAATTTTTCTTGTGCAAAAATTTTTAACCAAAAGGCAGAACTAGAGAATCAGACTGACAGAAATATAACTTAAAAAATAAAAATAAACACCTTAAGTCCTTTGGCTCTGTTTATTGCCCTTAGAGGCCTCAATACTCTTAAAACTCTGAGGATCTTCACGACTGAGATAGCACTTGATCTAGGAGGGAAAAAGAGTTATTCTGTTACTTTTAAGGCAGCTGTATTACCAAGAATAACAATGTTCTTGCAACTTCCTTAAACATGAAACAAAAAAAAAATAAAAATCAATAAATGTATAAAAGACTTTTTATTCTTTATTGATCTTTTATGTAAACACTAGAAAATGGTATCAATCTCATAAATAACATAATTATTTTGATTTCTGAAGCAACTTTGGAATTAACAGCTCAGAAGCTTGTCTGACACTATAATGGAGCAAAATAGTCCCCGAAGTATTTTTCAATTTTGACAAGCTCTTTTGAAGGCACTTTATACATCCTATAACTCAATCAATGCCTTAATTTTGAAGTATTTGGAGATCAAAGATCTCAAATCATTTACATTTTCTTTAAGAGGCTAGGACTGCATTTTGAGGCAGTAACAGTGGACAGCCTTTTAAAGAACATACTGTGAAACCACAATACTACCACAGAGTTCAAGGTGGGGGGCAATGGCCTGACACCCACCTTTGCCCTTTTCCAAGTCACTAAGGGTTTCACAGATGATTTTTAATAAGGCACAACAGCTAAGAGAATCATTGAGCACCTTTACACTTCTATTATGTTTAGTCTGACCCAAACAAAGCAAAGAAATCTCTTCATTACCACTTACAGTTCTGATTAAGGTGTAGCTTCTCCCCCCTTCAAACACTGTCTAGTTAAATATCTCTGCACATTAATACTGAAAGACTGAACTCATAAAATTAGATTGAAGATGTGGCAGTAGCATGAGAGAAGGTCTGTAAACCTCCTGGAGCTTCAGGTAATATTTGCTATACAACACAGTGCCATGATCTTTACCTTGGTCTCTTGTTAATAGTAATTCACCCTTAATAGTGGTGAATTACAACACTCTCCATATCAAGCACCACCTCTTGCCAGTCCCAGCCCTGGATGCTGACACTGCACACCCACACACCCCGGGGAACAAAAGAAGCTGAAACACTGACTTCAGTATAAAACCCCAAAGCAAAAATAAATCATTCACATTATAAGCATAGTACTTACTGAATACCAAATGATACCAGAGAAACACCCACAACCAGCAAATCCAGCAAATTAAAATAATTCCTGCAGAAGGACCCCTTATGAAGGAATGCTCCAAAAGCTGTCATCTAAAAATAGAATTGTTACATGCTTAGTCTATATTTCAACTTATTCAAATTCACATTTAGGCTGTTTACAAGACACTTGCCTAGAGTGTGAATGCATACAATACTACCTCACTTTCTAAAAGCTACTAAGATATAAAACAATCCTACTATGTACATTAAACCTTCCACTCAAATCAGAAAAATTCTGCTCAAGCAACACCAATAAATATGTTAATTGTTTCTGGTGTAAACAAATGCTTTACTCTGTGTAAGAACTGATAAGGCTGAGGTGATGACACTGAATTGATTTGGCATTTGTTAGAAAAATTACTGAACTCCCCTCCTCCCTAAAAATTCCATGCTTACTAAACTGGAGGGTCCAAATTCTGACTCCTAATCATTCACACTACCTTGAGAACTGAGGGGGCCGAAAATGGGCTGCCTATAGGGCCCATGGGGGTCTGTGGGGCTTATGGGGCTGGTGGGGCCAGCAAACACCTGAGAGTCAAATCTGGTACAGAGCCAGGACAAGACTGCCCTAAGGCAGCATTATACAGCAGTTTACCTTTGGCTCATGGGAGACAGGTAGTGAGTGGGAATCTTGGAATAACCTGGAACAACCCATAGATGGTTTTGTATTATGTATGAATAAGGGTCTCCAAATTTTGCTGTTCTGTGGTAAACACCAAACGTTACTCTCCCTGTTGGACTCTCTCTTAATTTTTTGTTTTCTATCCCTAGATTAAGATGAAAGAAACACACGAAGTGTTATCTTATGAGGGAACCTGTATGCATCATTTGCAGGTTTCATTAGGAGCCAGTGATAGAGGCTCTCCTAATTATGGCTGCAGAGAGAATCTGAGCAGATGTTCTCAGGTATCTCAAAGCTGAATGCGGTTCCTAATCTATGGATTAGAGCCTTACCATAACTGCGAGTTAAGTGCCAGTTAAACAATGCACAGAGGAATCCAGTTAAGCCTTAGAAGCACAGAATCACCAGCTGAACAGAATATTTCATAGGTCTTTCCATAGTTATGGATTAAGATTGAAACACTGCAACTAAAAACTTGTAACGAAGACCTGGTTACCTCTGAAAAATACCTAGTAGTCAGCTCAGACACATGGATTGAATTCTTTTCAGACTCAAGGTCCTCTTAAAAAGAGGACTGAATACTTAGCTATTCACTGGTTTCCACAGGTAAGAAAACTCACTGCCAGTTAGAGAATATCCGATATTGACTATGATTTTAACCCCTTTACTTTCTATTCTGTTGTGTTCCTCAAGGTGTAGTAAAAGGTTTTATTTCCCTTCCCCTCACAGCAGGGTACTACAGCTTTCCAGACTGTTCCACAACACGTGACAGAGCTACAGGCAATGGGGGCATCTCAGTCAACCACTGTTGGGTGCAGAAATTTGCAGCCCTTGTACATGACGAACCATCACTGTCAGCAAAATCTACTGTTCTGTAAAGGAAAGAGGCCTTTTTTTTAAGTCTGCCTCTCCTTCTCATGTTAAACCTCATTTTATCATGATCAAAATAATAAATAGTCCTCCAAGCCAGAAGACTAAAAAGGCTAAAGCTCTAATGTACACCATGGCATGAGAGATGCAACACAGTTATTAAATTTCCATTAAATTCCAAGTTCTTTCACTTACACCTGTATAGAGTATGGCTACACTTGTTAAAATCAGTGGGAGTTCAACACTAAAATAACCCTGAATACCAAATTTACACCGACAACTACTCATTTTCACTGCAGTATGTTATCAGTTAGCTGCACACAAAGTTTCATGTAAAGTCTCCCACAAAAATAAAGCCAGTTAGTGACCTAAAAGTACAGGTGAAGTGTGTATGTCCCCATCTTCATATGGAGACTCCTACTTCAACCACCACAAATCCCAGTGGGAGTATTTGACCAGTCTCTATAGCAAAGCTTAAAAGGGTGTGGGATTAGCACAGCAGGGCAAGGCTAAAAGCACAGGGCCCTAACCGGACCTTTGCTCTGATGCTTTCACCTTTCCCAGGCACTCCAAACAGGAGGGTAAACTGGATTCCAATGTCATAAGAGAACTCTTAAATGCTTTTAAACTGATGTTGCAGCTCTTCTGTTATTCATATACTCCACACCATGTAATGTGGAAACCCTCATGTCTGGAGCACAGTAAGAGCACAGGGTGACTCCCCACATGCTCAGAGTTATTCTATTTTAAGGTTTTGGGATATTTCCAAGTTTTTCCACTGCAGCTGATAATATTGCCTCTGGTTATCCTAATTTCACTTTCATATACTTTTCCCCTGGAAATTAAGGAATCCTGTTGTTACTGCAGGTCTGCTCTTGAATCTTCTCCTTGCAGAACCCCCGCAGCTTCTGCACAGCTTCGCTCCTGTGGGAAGCAGAGCGCAAACCCAGCCCCCAGGCCAGGGAGGACTCCAGCCACAAGCAAGCCAAGCCAGTGTCTGAGACATGTTAGTAAAGCAGGCACTGTGTGTGTGCACCTATCATGGTCTGGCTGTCCATTGCATTTTTAGGGCACAATTGATTTTCCTTTCCACAAGGATGTCCTGCAGGGCAGAGCTTGCTGCACAAAGCGGAGTCAGAAGCACCAACACGTTTGGTTATGATGTGGCTTCTTGTTTCCTTGTGATGTTTTACAATGTCAGATTTCAGCAGCCCAGGCTCTAGAGCTTCCTGCTTCCCTTGGATCACTCTTAAGTTGCTCAGTGCCAAAATCTTTTGCAGTCAGCAGGAACATTGCTTTCCTAACACATCCAGTTATGCCACACTTTTTAATTCTTCTGTCTCCTAGAGAAACACAAATGGAACTGCAGGAGCTGGACATCTTGCTGCTCAGAGCATGTGGAAGTTTACTGACGCTCTGCCGCCACAGGAATAGTGGTAACATACTTTTTATGGCTTCTCAAATTCAGAGTTGGGAACTAATGCTACAGCTCTTTCCAGTGCTTCACTCTCTCCTTCACTTTGGCCTTTCTCTAACAGCAAAAATCCTGGGTATTTATTTTAGCATGCTAGAAAAGTTATAAGAATAATCAATTCTATAGCAAGCTCCTCACTGCTGAAAATGAGAAATAAGGGGATAAACACAAGCATAAAAGTAATCTTTTACTTACAGTACAGCTTATCTTGTAAACAGCCCAAATATTGCATCAATTAGTATTAATCAAATGGCATTGTGAAGAGTATGCACAGCAATATGAGCAAAAGCTGGGAGAAGAGATTTTGTTAAGCTTAATCCTCAACTGGAAATGCAAAGTTTATGTACAGATTCTTAGTGTGCCAGCAATTTTTAAGTGTGTGAATCAGGGTTACTCAAACAAAACCTCAGAGTGAATAAGCACAGCATGAAATGTTTACGAATCACACATAAATCTCTGAAAGAATATTTTGCCAATTTCCACCAAAACATTTATTTCCTTTTTCAGCATTTTGTTACATGTGAACACAATCCTCAGTTAAATGGAGTCTTTGCCAGAGTAAGGCTCATACATCGAGAAACTGAGTAACCCAATGAATATTCTTAATAATCAGTACACAAACTATACATTAAAATGCCAATTCTTGGCTCATGCATGGGTAATACATTTAAGCAAGCATATATATGCCTGTCTGAGTGTTTAAATGTATGCCCAAGATAAATGCAAAGTATCTCTTAGTGTATAGATAGATAAATGCAAGATATCTTGCAAGTCCTATTGCAAGAAAATAGTTATCTACTATTTTAGCTCTGTGGATATAGTCCAGCAAAAGAAAGGAGAAATTACATGCTCCCTCCTTATAAGACTGATTATCTCTTTCAGAAATGCCAGAGCAAGGAGAAGGAAAAGCTCATGCGCAGTGAATTATTTTTCCCTTTTCTGACAACTCTAAGTTTAAAAAGGGTAAAAAATGAACTATTAAACTGATGTAATGATAAAAAAATCAGCTTCTTCATGCACCCAATGGTAAAAAAATAACCAATCAAAACTATGAGGAACTGTCAAATAAAAAAATCCTCTAGTTTAAAAAAGGTTTAGCTTTGATCGCTTAGAGAAAAGGCGAAGAACACTTCAAGTGCCTTTTCTTGGCAGGTGACACACAAGGAAAATCCTTTTAAACAAGCTTCCTTTAAAAACCTGTTACCTTCAAAATGATCTCAAATGTAAACATACTAGTGAAGACATAATCTGCATACCCTAGGATCTGGAAGGTAAACAAAAAGTTACAAACATTATTGCTAAAGCTGCTTTTGAGCTAACAAGGATCAGTTAACAATGCATTACCTTTAACAGGATTTCAACAGTAAAGATGGCTGTGAAAGCATAGTCAAAGTAACCAAGTATCTGCAAGGTATAACACGTGCCACAGTAAGAAATCCATCTATTAATAAAGTTTTACAATTTAGACCACATGCACAACAACACCTGAATTAATCTAAGTAGATAGATGGAGAATTTAGACAAAGTAGAATTCCAGATACTGTGCAACCATTTTTATTTGCTTAAAATTTTAACAGCTGTCACTGTGCTTAGGTATCAGATTCCACCCCGTACAAATTGACAGGACCCAAGAAGCAACACTTTCTTTCAATTCAGACTTTCCTCTATCAGCTTTCACAGATACTTTCTTCAGCCTTTAGGAGAGATACAGAATCTTAAACAAAGAATAAATACTTAATAATAATGTCTGGGTTTTTTACCAAGGTACTGCATCACAAAATAAAGCTTCAGTGGATATTTCTAGACTGCACATCATTCCACATTCTGCTACATTATATTGTTCCTGTACGGGCTTGGCTTGAACGTCTCAAAGCAAATTAACAAATTACTTAATTACTTAAAATCAGCATTACAACCCTTATTCCTTGAACTTGGAAGATAAAGCAGTGATCTACTTGTAGGAAATTTAGGAGCACCCACACCAGAGGACTGTGGATGTGGGACTGGCCTCCCTGCTGTCCACATTTCAAAGTGACCCCAGCACCCCAGTTAAAGATCAACAGGCCCTGCAGTAGGGGAGAGTTTGGCTTCAAGGATCCAGCAACCCAACCACCCAACAACTGTGCACAGAAATATGCTGCCCGTGGTCCACAGCTAACAAAAGGGGAAGGGGAAAGAAAATAGAGACAACACATACACACAAATAAGTATTAACGTTAGATCAAATAAAAGGAAGCAATTTTTCCCCCTATCCCACTGAAGATCACATCCTTCTGCAGCTTGCTATGGCTGAAAAAATAGGCAAATATTAAAACAACAAGGATTAAATCAATAAACAATTCATTCTAGAGTTAATATAAAATATTTAAAGGCATTCCAGTTTGTAAACTTTCATTCCATTGCTGAGTTGGCTGGTGGAAGGAACATGAACACTCAAGATAGCAAAAAAAAAAAAAAAAAAAAAAAAAAAAGAAAAATATGCAGGTCTGGGGCATGTGCAAATACTGACAACAAGAGGGCAATGCCTTCCTGAAATCCCTCACACATTTTGTCTGTGTCCCAAACACAAATAATCCTTTTATTCCCCTCCATTTACATTTTCCTAGTGCTCCTTTAGTTACAAAAATAATTATCAGCCCTTGAAGCCATTTCTCTAACAGCAATTTCAGTATTCCCCACCAGCTCTCGTTTTCTTACCCATGACTGTGATTTATTCCTAAGGTTACACTGGTCCAGTTCTACAGACACGGGAAGCACACAGCTCTGCTGAATAGTGCATGAAGAGTGTCTTTGTGCTTTGGCCTCCTTTTATCTCTGAAGAAAGTTTGAGCTTTTTGGTTTTTAGTCAAGTTACTGAAAAAGTGTTCAGAGCATGCCAAAAAGAGGGCTTTTCAGAGGCTGCAGCTACTTAGAGGGATACAACCTCCACACCTTTCCTGTAAGGGGTGACAGAGTTTCTCTAACCCCACGGCAACCTCTACAAATGGATCTGTATCTGAGACAAGGGAGGCCTGAAAGTTCTGCCAATGTACCCCAAAGTCCCCACAGAGGGTGCCAAGGTGCATCTTCTCAGCTATTTCCCACTTAACTTAAAGCAAACAACTCACAGCAACGTGACAGGTTTGCCTCGCTGATAAAAGGGCAACAAGCCTTGTGGTCATGAGAGGGATTTATTTTTGTTTCTCTGTCTAATAACTGTGCATTTGAGTAACAGCCAAGTCTTCAAGTAGATTAAGAACTTCAAGTGGGGGATTCAGGAATTTGTTCTGGGAGGACACAGATGTTTACTCACCACAAACTACAGTTATTACCGAGTAATAGAGACATTTCTGAAATTGGTATTTTAGAAATATTTTGCTTCTACAAGGACAACTAAAAAAAAAAAAAAAGGGGATGCAGAAACACTTCCAAATTTACAGGTGTGTGTATAGGCTGAAATAACATTTGTCTCTGAATCAAGGCGAGAGCTGGGCATGCTGTAATCCAAAACGTGAGTTTTGAAAAAAGTGTAATTTGTTTTGTTTCTGATATGGCCAACCAGGAATCCAAAGATCTCAGATCCAGCATGGGAGTACTCAAACCCCTTAATGTGACCACACAAGATTCCTTGAAAAAAGAGGGAATAAATATTGTTAGGAAACCAGGCCCTCCGTACTCCAAGTGTCCCAAGACCATATAATAGAGTCAGTGAAGGAGGAGAAGAGAGGACAAGCCATAGTCTATTCCCAATATGTGATAAACAGAGATAAATGTAACTGGCATTTTTAAATCAGTGCCGAACAGGGAGAGGCACTAACAGTGATTCAGGAAACAAATATCAGGTACTCCAGCTGCAAAGCATGAAAAATATGAAAATTATAGGTATTACACTCAGCTTGAATACATCCTGATAAACGATAACCAAGGGAAATACATTATGTAAATAATAAACACTTCTAAAACTGATAATGTTCCATCAATAAAGTTAATTGACTTTACAGATTTATGTTTTTTAAAGCAAAAAGAATATAAATGTATGGTTTGAAAAAGGAATGATTTTTAACATAAAAATTAAAAATTAGGCACTAGTCCCAAAGGATTATTATCCTGTGAGGGTATTTTTATCGTCAGCCATAAAAATGAAGGACTTACGTTATTTCGAAAAGAGTGGCTGCGAATTGGATCTTCTGCTGCCAGGGAAACACTGCTCAGCATGATGAAGACAAGGATGAGATTGGTAAAGATGTGGTGATTGATAAGTCTGTGGCATCCCACTCGAATTCTGAAGAAGAGATGCAAAAATATACTGTGTGTGCACAGAGAATTCAGCAGATGGTTAATATACAACTCGCTTTCTGTTGCTCTGCCAGCAGTGACAGAACAGAGCAACAATCAGCAGCTAAAAGCAGTGAAAATGCTGAAGCTATTGGCTGGGTTTCTAAGAATGCAAATAAATTCAAAATCCAATTCACCTGTAGTGAAAATGCACTTGTCAAAGGAATCTGAGAGAGGTTGGTTTTCAACAGGTTATGAGTGTCACTACAAGTTCCAGTGTAGTGACATTCCACCACATGTTCCAGGCCAATGTCAAAGGGACCAACACTAGAAGACAGGTCATTTCAGATCCCCAGTTTGATTTGATTCCTACCAAAGTTGTCAAAATTACTCATCCTGTGAGATGCGCCTTAGGCTGCAGATCTCACTGTGCTACTTAGAGACAACTCAAATCAGAATGTCCCTGAAGATTTTCTTACAGAATCAGAGGACAAGTGGGTGTTGAAGACTCCAGAGCTGTGAGGTTTCCGCTACATGACATGAAGTGTAACTGTACATGAGCTGAGAGTCACTGAGCCCAAGGTTATCACAAAGCCTGTTGAGAGCCCTGGCAGAGAAGGTCAGGATTAAACTGATCAAAAGGCAGGATTGGGTTCATAACTGACTAACACTGAAGTTGTCTCAATTCTGCTGAAGAATCAGAAGGTTCTCAGGGAAAGTTTGTTCTCCTGTTATTAAGGAGATGATTGGAGTATAATGTATATAAAGGTGGCCATTCTGGCCTGAGAACACACAATTTTAATTGAAGCCAAGAGCAATCTGACATGTTCCACAAACCTAATATGTTTGCATTCAAGATACATGTTCTTAAAATTACCAGTTTAAAGAGATCTCTTTCCAGTTCGTTTGCAAATTCTGAGGAGCTTCAGGCAACACATACAATGAATAAGATACAAACCCAGAACATTGTATCTTGACCATCACACCACCTTCTAAACTTCTGATGACCTCGACTGAAGAGACAACATTCTCCCCTGCCAAGTAACTCCAACTCATTTCTAAAACTGCTCATAAAATTGCCATCTCTATTTGTCCCAGCTATGTTTAGTCTGTAGGAACTGAATTTAGTTCCCTTGTTCACTTCCATCCAATGGTTAGTAACAACCTTTATTGACTAGTCAAGCTTGCTTTTCTTCAGCATTGTAGAACCTCAAATGCCCTGGAGTCAGACTGGGGGGGTGAAAGATCTCAATTCCCTGCAAAATCCAACTATTACTGGTTTTGATTTTTGAAATTATCTGTCTTTATCTTTGGTATTTGTTTGAATCCAGGAAATACTGTTACCCTA
Organism: Dendrocincla tyrannina; assembly: GCA_035047865.1. NCBI lineage: Eukaryota > Metazoa > Chordata > Aves > Passeriformes > Dendrocolaptidae > Dendrocincla > Dendrocincla tyrannina. Next base: position 14,004,098 of record JAWWMP010000023.1, read on the forward strand.
AGAGAACATATACATCCTTTCTCCCTCTTTTTCCTTTTGTCTATTTTCTCTTCTTCCCTGTATTGCTACACAAAGGTTAGGAGGGTTACTAGAAATTCCATTTCATGCAGAAGTTGCTTAGATCTTATATCACAGCTTTTATATCCAGTGACTAACACAGTAAATAGATACTATACATCAAATGGCACTTTCCAGACGTGTGCAGAATACAGATTATATGTACAAAACGCTATTATCTCTAACAGTGGGAAGAAAATTAATGTATTTTTCAAATTCCTTTCATTTATGAAGTAATTCTGAAAATTTTAGGAGGGGAGCCAATCTCTCTTCTGCTGAAGACACTGGATCTCTATCCCTCACCTCCCTGGAATGAGGTCTGTTGCTTCACTGCTAAACCTTGATGGACTAAATCAGTAATTTTCAAAATGATATTTACGGATTGGTGCTGCTGAAAATGAAGAAGGCACTCCCTTCAGGGATCGGTGTGATCTTCTCTTTCATGTTTAGCTCTGATATCCTACGGGGACGTGGGCCTGCTGGTACCTCTGGTTCATCCTCCTCATCTTCTTCATCTTCACCTACTGTAAATGAAACACTTCTTTCATTATAAACTAAAAAACATTGAGGTTTTGGTCATAACAATGCAAAAGCATAGCTTGTATTAAAATATACATGACTTAGGAAATAAATGTGTATTCGTAGCATGGCTATAAAAATCCATGAATCAATATATGAACATTCACAGTTTTCACAAGCTTATATACATGTTGTGGTGCGTATATGGGTGTGTGCGTAAGTGCCCTGAGTGCACTGACAGCCTCATGTGGGGACTCCACACACTCCCTGCACGTGGCTCTGGAGCCCCAGTTCAGCCCCTGAATGCCAGCCCCTGCCTGAGCTGGGCCAGAGGGGTGCTGAGCTCTCTGCACTGGCTGGGCACTGTGTGCTCAAAATTTAGGGCAGATTCCTCTAAGAGGCATCCAGACCGTCAGGCAGAGCTGATTTTTAGATAAGTATGTTCACTGGACTGGAAGAAAATTGACCAAACATCATGAGCCCTGGAATGTCCTTTTTTGCCAAATGTTTTTGAGAAGTTTTGCTCTCACATCCAGACAGTGTTACCACAACAGTCTTGAAGCTCTCAGCATTAACTCTCATGTGCTGTTGGTACTGTCTAGGAAGCTGCAGGAAAAGATAATACTTAGCAGCTTACATTTATCCACTGATAACAGAGCACAGCTTCACCAACTTCAAAGGAATTGATTCGATGCTCAGCAAGACCAAGTTTAGGATATTTTAGCAAACAAACTTCAATGTGTTTGTCTTCTAGCTAAGTATTCACATACCTGGTACATCACAGGGTGGGTAGGGATCTTTATCCTCCTCCTCTCCCTCTCCATATTCACCAATTGTCACCTGCAGCAATGAAAGGGATGCACAAGAAGAGATTAAATTTGTATATAGCCTGGAGTATAAAGCCCAAGAGAAAGCAAACCAAAAAAAGTCTCTGAAGTCAGAGAAGTGATCCCTACATTAAGTCTCAGTTTTCTGAAACAGTCTGAAACAGGGTAGCTCTGAGAATGGAGGACAGCTGACAGTTTATTACATATTTTTCAATGATGATTTTTCTATAGTATCCACGGGTTTCTGGCTGTGTAGAGGATACTACTAACAGGCTTTGTTAAAAGCTATGAGAATGTTTGAAGATTCTTTTAAGGGTTCACTAGTCTCATTGGATTTATCAAAAAAATACCTAGAGAAATCCTAAAATTGCATCACATTTTTCTAACATTACTATTTTGTTCTGTAAGAACTTTCCTTCTCAGGATCTACTGAAATCAAGAGGATTTTTTGGATTAAGAGATATCGTGAGGATGCAAAGCATCAGAACTAAGGTACCTTTGCCTGGAAAGAATGTTGGGATGATGAGTTCGTAAAAGAAATTCTACAATGCACAGTAGTCTTGAAAAGTACCCCTTAGCAAAATCAATAAAACTGCTTCTGAGAAAAGGCACAAATCTTAAAATAAACACCTTACTATCCTTGGGCTTCTTTTGGTCAGCTTCTGTCTTCTCACTTTTTTTATTTTCCAGACTCTCTTTTCTACAAAACAATACAATAACAGTTACAAAGCATGCCACGTACAGACAGACAATTTTAAGCGAACTATACCAATTCTATTAAAACTTAATTAAAACTTAAACTATTTAAAACATTTTGCACAGTTGCAGGTGCCAGAGCAATAAAAGCTACTGCATTTGAATGATCCATTTAAAAGATTACAATCTTGAAAATAATTCCAAAAGATAATCCCTAAAAACTTCAATACATGATCATTGGTCCTTCCCTGAGGGATAAACTGTGCCCTTGGACTCATACAAACAACTTCCATTGACTTCAACAGGCTTGCACTGTTTTCAGTGGAGGGTTTTCTTCTTGTCTATATAAGGCTTAGAGAACTGATTCCACAGGGAGCTGTGCACTGGCAGCAACAGATACGTTCTTTGCTAATTGCACAATAAATTCTACTGTTGCAATTTTTAAATATCAGCTGGCTTATCATTATGTCCTTAATTCATCCCAACTACTACCTACATTTTATCTTAAATCCTACTATTTGGGTATTATTTCAGTGTCTAGGTGAACTCACTCATTTTTTTTTTCCTGAGTCAAATAAATTGTGATGGTGGTAAAGACATTTATACAAAGAAAATCCTTATGAAAGAATTCAGTACCATCCTCCTTCCCTCTCCCACTTGTTCAACATGCCCATGATTTTACCTTGCATTCTTTTTCCTTTCCTTTTCTTCAGCTTCTTCTTTCTGAGCTGTATTTAGACTTTCAGCATCTGCCAAGTTATCCACAGCAATGGCCAAGAAGACATTTAGCAAGATATCTATTTCAAATCATTTTAAGGACACTATGCCTTACTATACTTGTTTGGTTTATTATCAGCATAAACACTCACAATGTGAGAGATATAAAACACATGTTCCCAACCTACAGCATGGAGCTTTGTGATGCTGGAGTGTAGTGCAAATAACATTCATTTAATGGACTAGATAATACTGGCTGTAAAGTGAGCAGAGATCTGTTGGGGTCACAGATTTTAAAATAGCAGAATACTTGACATATTTTTTTAAATAAATGAAATTCAGCTTCATGCTAGCCTGAGCAAGTATCAAATCTGAAACTGTCTCATAAGTGAAGATAGTTCAGGCATTTTGAAAAATTCATTTTTATAATGCCTTGTCTACAAAAATCTGTATCAGATTCTGTACCTCAGTCCACATCAGTTAAGTACAAATGCTGATACAAATACCACACAGTACAGAAAATAGAATAGTTTTGCCCTTTTATCACCTCCTGACCTTTTAAGAACTTCTGAAAATGACAGTAGTTTGTTTCTACATGGGGCTAAGGAAGCATTTCCAGCACACTGAAGAGAGGGAAGGGGGATGTTTCAGCAGACAATCTCTCCACATCTCCCAGTGCAGACTTCCCTCCTCTGGTCCCTGCACTGCACAGGGGTCACTGGCTCCCCCGTCACCATGTGTCACAACCAGAAGGGCTGTGTCAAGTGTCAGAAGAACAAAAAGTCTATGTAAAGGACCCAGGCCATGCAGAAAGTGCCTGTGTGCCCATGGCCATTTACTGCCTCCTGGAGAGAGATACCCAGGCACACAGCCCCCTTCGGAGGTGCCTCCACTGAGTGCAAAGGATACAGTTACCACAGATGAAGAGGATAATGAAATATATACAGACTATCATGCCTGAGGATGATGGACCACCGTATGCCATTATGCCATCATACATAACAGCATTCCAGTCTTCACCTGTCAGGATCTAAGGAGCAGACACGAGCAGGCTATTAGTAACTCAACATCAAAAAATGCAGCAAACACATTTCCTCTGACCACAACATGGCTAACCTTGTGTATGCATAAAGCAACATCATATTCTACTTAAAATGTCCTTTAAATGTCTGTTTTAAAATGTCCATATTTCCTGAAAGCTTGGGTTTAACTCTAGTAGCTTTTATTTTATGCTATGCCTTGGTATCATTGAACTTCAAAGGGAAAAATAATAAAAATAAGATTTTATTAGAATTTGATTCATTTAGGGTGTGAAAGTAAGAGCCCTGCTTTTCAGTAATGCCACATAGGTAGCAATGCCAGCAAAAGTTCATCACTTAAAAATCAAGTTAGGATATGTTTTAAGGTTTGGGGTTTTTTTAATTTTTTTTTTTTTAATAGTGGCCACAAATGTGTACTACAATAAAAATTCTGAGTATTGCAATGTAGGCTACAATGGTACTTTACATATTTCTAGGTAACTTCTTAAAAATTATCAGTTCCATCCTGAGAAAACACGTAATACTGACCCTCCTTCCAAGCAACTAAATGGTTAAGAAAACTAAATGCATGACAATTTCTGACATTCACTTTTGGAGAACTAAACTTATGCCGCTGATTTTCGTGGTTGTTGAGCAACCAACAGGCTGGGCACTCCTGAGTGTGTTCTGAAAGTGAAGGAAGCCTCACTCCCTGGAAGATGAGGCAGCCTAAAATCTGAATAAAACGTAACTCAGATGAGTTGGAAAGCAGAGTCTTAACTTTTTATAGGGGCAATGTCAGGTCAAACATGGACACTCTTCCCCTCAAGGAAATTTCTCATTAATATTTCCTTATGTTAAAGTTAAATGGAAAGATTTTTTTTTTGCTTGCTCTGGGGAACCACCAGATGCAATTTCTACTAAAGAGGCAGGAAGTTGCCAAAAAGATGAATTTTGCAGGGTCAGCTTTGAACTTTCATCTACAATGTCTGGAACCAAACACTGCAGCAAAGTGCAGAGCTGAGTGTGAAAATGGCTGGAAAATGAAACCAATCAGCCCAAGTCCAGCACCCAAATTGGGAACAATTTTTTTTTATTTTTTTTTTTAAAAAAAGGGGCACCACAAGTTATTGAAAAGTAAACTCTAAGGACCCACCTTTTCACAAGTAACAGACAAGTTGCCCTAAAAATTTTAATAAAACCTGACAGCATCTCTAAGGAAATTAATGCTTATTTTTATATAGTAGTAAATGATATGACCTACATGTAAATATGCACTCTCACACGGCTTATTATTTTTTGCTGCTTGGGAATACCTGAACTTTTATATAGCCAGTGAAGTTAAAGAAAAGAATTTGATCAAAATAAAACCAACATTCCACCTCCTCTTCTAGTCATGTGTTTGATGGACAAAGGAGATCTAATTTTGTGAAGTAACATGACAGCTATGTTGCATAGATCGATCAAATAAGATATGAAACAAATGGTTCAAATGGTGCAGAGTTACCAGAGTACAGAATTTAATGAGCAGAATGCTACTTAAAGTAAACTGAATAAATCGTATTCATGATTTTACTTTCAGGCAACATGATCACTTAGACAGTTTTGTTGATCAAAGGTAAAATGTTTCATACGGGATGAAAGAAAGTTACCTGGAATACAGTTAAAAGAGCTTGTGGAAAATTATCGAAGGTGCTCCGTTTTGTTTGAGTTTCATCAAAATTAAATTTGCCTCCAAACAGCTGCATTCCAAGCAACGAGAAGATTATGATGAAGAGGAAAAGCAGAAGCAACAGTGAAGCAATGGACTTCATTGAGTTTAACAAGGATGCTACCAAGTTGCTCAGGGATGCCCAGTGCCTATAAATTAAAATGCGTGTGTTAACACACACCAAAAAACCTCAAACAAAACAGTAAAAGAGCAGTGCATGATGAAGTATTACAAAATAATTGCTGATCACTCTTCAGCTATCCTTAGAATTAGCAGTATTAGATAATCTTACCTTGTTACTTTAAAAATACGCAGGAGACGAACACAGCGAAACACTGAAATTCCAAGGGGTGACATGATTTCCAACTCCACCAAAATGGTTTCAACAATGCCACCACAAACAACGAAGCAATCAAAGCGGTTAAAGAGAGAAACAAAATAAGCCTGTAGGCCCAAGCTGTACATCTTTACTAACATTTCACAGGTGAATAAAGCCAGAAGAACTTTATTTGCGATATCTGGAACAAAATATTAAAAAAAGAGAAGGTTCTGAATCGCCTCATAGATTCCATTTTTATTTTAACATATTACAACTATGCTTTCTACATTAGTTTGCAGCCTTTTGCTTAAGCAGTACTGTTTTTTCATGTTGCGCTGTAATTGATGTCTAAATGGCAAAAGTTACACAAGGATGCAAAGCTTCCTGCCACCTTTAAACTATTCATCTTTCCAATGTGCTGTGCAGGTCACAGCTCCTCGACTCACAGCTTTAGTCCATGTTGTAACTTAAGCAGCCAGCCCACAGCATGTTCTGCTGTGCCAGGTACCATTTCCTTCCTCAGCTTTCAGGCATGGTTTCCTGATAAAAGCACAGGTATTGACAATGCAGGATTGCCAGCTCTGTGCTGGTTGACACTAAGCTGTGTTACAGCTGTGCAAAGCAAAGACATTCAGTCATTTCTTGTATCTCCCTTTGGCTGGGCTCATCCCTCAGGACAGCAAATAACAGAACAGCAAAGTACAGAAGTAGCCACTGACTGAATGCAAGTACCCATAGTGAAAACCAGGACAAACAATTTCAGGTTGTACCTTGGATCTGGGTCAGCCAGTCGGGTTGATTGTAATGCTCTGAGGAGATAGTTAACGTGTTCAGAAAGACCAAGACAATAACAAGCCAATAAAACGTGACAGATTTTACTGCAGCTCTACATTTTCTTCTGTTAAATCGGTTCCAGCGACGCCAGCGTCGACTGCAAGGTCATAAAAACAGGTTTATTATTATATAGAAGACACATAGGAACTTAAGAAGGGCTTCCTCTGGGCAGAAAGCAGTGCAAGTACATATGTGGGAGCAGGTGCATTTTCATAAATACGTGTACAATATTTCAATAGTTGCGTAAATTATTAACAGCTGCAGATTAGGGACTGCTACTGTGTTATCCCTTTTTTAGATTTTCTTACAGACTTCTAAATGCAAACCACAACTTTTGGAGACTAATTGCCTGTGACATAGATTAAGCTGCATTTAACATTTCATTGATAACAAGATAGATCTGTCTTTCCAAGGCCCCATACACTTAGCAGCAATAAAGAAAAGTAAATGAATCAACTCAGAATTCAAATTAAATTTAGTCTGAAAATGTAGGCTTTGAGTTAAACAACAGATAAAATTCTGGCAGGATTAAACAAGGTAGGAATGTTGAGGTCACCTTTTAGAAGTCTACCCTGTAACATTAGAAATCTTATTCAGCAAATCCTAGAGATTCTTACTGATGTGCCCTGAAATTGTGTTCAGTAAGCAAATGTTTGTGAAATAAATAAAAGTGACAGTAAAGGACAAGTAGAACCCATACCTAGCTTTGAGCTGGATTCACAAGTCAGGGTGTATCTTTGGACTCATAAAACTAGATTTCTCTGTTTCACTTCTGGGAACTAACTGTTTTCAAGCATTAATTTGAGTTTTCCTTATGCACCTTAAATTTGTACTTGTAGTAATGAAAATTAATACTGGTTTCAGTTATCAGTACAAAGCTGTTTCTAGCCTTTGCAGTATTCTAACCATATAAAGGAAAAACATCCTGTCCTGACCTAAATCAATGTGGTATTCAAGAACATTCTTATCTTGCCAATCCCCTGCTAGAAGGGCTGTGTCCATGGCCACCATCAGGATGGCTCACCCCCCAAGTAGGTTAAACAGGCTGGTTTTTGCACTTACAGAACACCCTCTGATTGAAGTCAATGAGACCAGACTAAGATTGTTGGGATACCTCTACTTGTGGAGTCAAAAGCAGGCTCTGACCGTGCAGCTCTGGGTGTTCTGAAGCCAAGGCAAGGAGAATACACTGCTGCTGCCAGACAATTACTGGCTCTGTATCCAACACCAATGTCAGTTTTACCAGGGTTAAAAAATTGGAATTATTCCAGTTGTTGCCAAATGTTGCCCCATCTTCTTGACTGTCCCTTTTTTTTCCCCACTGATAATTTTATGTGAAAAATATTTACCCCATGGGCTGTCTGCAATGGCAGGAGTGCCTTTGCCCTTCATGATTGGCTCAGTCAAGCACGCACTTACTTTAAATCAGAGAGCTTTTTGTTCTTGTTGTTCCTCCACGAAGCAACCTAACTTTTTTAAACAGAAAGGGGTATCTCTTCTGTGTTTGAAATTATCCTTTCTAATTACTAAATATATGTCCTATAAGATGGGATAATAAAATCAAAATAAAGAACATATTGGTTTTGTACTGGCACATCCAGCTTCTACAGTATCAGGCCTATTAATTCTTAATTTTGCTTAGAACATTTCCCTTCTGCAATCACACTTGAAAAATAGAAGCTCATATTCCCAAACGCTCCTTGTAAGTGAAAAGAGAGCTACAAATATCAGCAAAGTCAGGGAGTTTGATTTCCAAAAGCGCTCCTGGATACTTTAATTTTGTATTTGCTGGGAACTGCTAGGAAGAATTTTCACACAGTAAAATTTAAAGTACAGTAAATAAAGAGTAATTTTAAGAAATCATCATGATGTGCGAATAGTCACAAGGAAAAGTTGATTATGAGAGGAAAATACTGACCTGAACTTGGATTTTGAGATGGTTTGACTAGAAGAAAAGGAAAATACATTTTTAAGAATGTGGAAAAAGTAATTAACACAAATCCATTTTCTTTAGACTTTTGCACTGGAATTACATACACATAAAACAAGCTTCTAACAAAATGCATCACAAACGCTGACATTCTATTGCCTGTTATTTATTCTCTGAAATATCATTCCTAAAGCTTTACAAATTTTCAACGTGAAAGGAAGGAAATCTCCTTTAAAACTAAGTAAATAGACCTTGAATAAACATGTAAAAGCTGCTTGGAAGTCATGAAAATCTGAGCAAATAGTGAACACCACAGGATACAGAAATAATTCCCACACAACCAATTATTGTTTCAAAAAATATATATTCTCCAGGTCATGCACAATTTAACAGAAAACATTCCATCCTACATGTCATCGTGAACTTCAGTTCTTTTCTTACACCTTTGAAAAATAATTATATTTTATAAAAGCTTTCAGGAAAACAGGACTCCACTGCATGTTGAGTTGAATTGCTTTATCTGTTCTTACCTTGAGAATTTTAGGAGTACCTTAAAACTGTAATAATTGCTCTAATCTGAAACTACTGAAAGGCAAAGAAACCCGAAGTGTCATACAAAGCTCAACTATTTCAAAGCAGTTTGGGCTAAATAAACGAAGGTTGGGGAAGGTTGGGGAAGGTTGGGGAAGGTTGGGGAAGGTTGGGGAAGGTTGGGGAAGGTTGGGGAAGGTT
>JAWWMP010000023.1:14013558-14052993 GCA_035047865.1 Dendrocincla tyrannina
GGGAAGGGAAGGGAAGGGAAGGGAAGGGAAGGGAAGGGAAGGGAAGGGAAGGGAAGGGAAGGGAAGGGAAGGGGTTTTGCGACGCTGAGGGCGGGCACTGCAGAGCCACCCCACTCACCACAGGCTGCCACAGCAAGGCGGGCTCTCCCCCTCTCCGCTCACGTTCTCCGTGTTCACCGACTCGGTCTCGCTGGTGGGCATGCTTGCTGCGGGGAGACAGGAACTGCCTCAGAGCCAGCCCCAGCCACGGCTCCACACACCCCCCTCCATCGCTGCCTGTGCCAACAACACCCGCGCTCTGCAGGCCTCTCATGAGGGCTCGGACACGTGAGGAGCAGCAGATGAAGTCCGACACTTCATCGGTCCTCTCGCAGCAAAAGAAGGCACACAGAATCCCAGAGCATGGCAGCTGTTTTGTTTCTTTTCAGTGATTCAACATAACTGTTGACAATGCACTCCAGAATACAAAAGAGAGGGTGTTTTTAACAGAGCGTGCTACCCCTTGTAAAGAAATAAACCTGAGCTGGATGTTGTGACCTGCCTTTTTGAGAAGGGTTCTGTTAACACTTGAGACGTGCTTGGCAGGTGAAGTGTTGCTAACACACCTGCTAATTCCAAGAAATATCCAACTTCGGAAAGCAGGAACGATCACACTCTGGTCATACTGACCACTCCGTGCTTTTACTGACATGAATTATCAAGGCAAGAAGCCAGAAAGCAAAGTAGAAAGCTTGTAAATCCTGCGTGAGCAGCAGGAAGGAGCACTGGGAATGGCAGAACAGGTATTACAAATGATGATGAGAATTACTCCTAATAAAAAGGGGATGATTACAATTGTTACACGTTGAATTACTGCACATATAGTGGACCATTACTGAGTAGTTAGCAGTTGCAGCTAATGATTTTTTAGACAAAACTTATTTAATGACAGGTCATCATCATTTATCAATAATGATATAATCAACTGTAATATGGAGGGAGGACATCTTATGTCAAAAGGTGTTAGCAAATGATGAACAGCCAAAGTTCTCAGTACTTCCTAGGGGAGAATGTGCCTGCACTGCAAGCAAAACATGAAAGAAAAGGGTAAAATTAATGCTGCAGGTCTATACAGTAGAAATAAAGTAGGAAAAAATAAGAGAGCAGAAGAAGCACTGAAATTACTCCAGTACCGCAAGAACAGAAGAAAAGCAGAGCATTCTAAAGGTATTCTGGGGTGTACCTACCACTGTTTTGATGGCTTGCTTGTTTGGTTTATTTTGTTTGTTTTGTGGAGAAGGGTTTAAGCCAGTGTTTGTGCACTGAGAGTACCAAAGGCAGGAGGGCTACACTGTCTACTGCTCATAGGGAAGTCTCACCATTTGATAGCCCAAAGGAGGTTTAGGGCAGACTTAATTACACACCATAGAATACAAGCAAGACTCAAAAATCGGGCCCTGAATTTCCTGATTTGTCTACAGATGAGGTAGAAAATGAGAAGTGTGAGTGACAGTCTCTCTGCACAGACTCTGTATTGCCTCAACACTGACTAAGATACACGGGAGAGGTAAATGGCAGTGCGATTTCCTTGCCCATCAATTCCATCCCAGCTCAGAGACTGACAGGTCTATGCAGGCCAGATGCTCAGCTACTGTTTGCAACAGCTGAGAATCTGTCTCCATAAATGTAAGTCACTCTTATATGATATGCTAAACAGAGTGGCATAACAAAGAAAGATCCAAAATATCCATGCAGGTGTTCCAATAAACAAAGCTCTTCAGGCAGTAAGCACAGCAAAACCTTCTTTCACAAGGTTCTTCTGTTTTAATGATTCTTTTAAAATATTATTGTAATTGCTTTATGTATGAAAAGTCCCTGGTCAGCACCTGCAAGTGCCTCAATTCTAATATCATTCTACAGTTTTAAAAAATCAATATTGCTAGTCCTACGTGAACTTCACAGCTTACGGACTTCAAAAGTAAAGAAAAAATCTTTGATATCCAAATTCAACTACTAAAATTTCCAAGGGTTAAAGAAAAAAAAAATCACATAACTATTTCAGACATAGCCTCAGGTCTTCGGAACTAAGAATTTTTATTTTAAGATGCCAGGGTCTTCTGCAATGAATACAAGGGGTTTCCCTGTGTGGTAAAGAACCGAACTGGTTGCCTTGTGCTGGGTGACTCACATGCTGTGAGGAAACACAACATTATAGTCACCTAATGATGAACATTTCAGCACTTGTGGTGGGCAACTGCAAAATATGAGTGCAGAAGTCTGGTTTCACACACTGCTATTAAGAGCTGCCAGGAAAACACTTTCACAACTACTAGGTATGTGCCTCTCAGTTGTATTTCAAAGTTATCAACCCTTCCCACATCCAAATGCAGTACACAGAATTCACTTCCTCCTACAGTGTCACTTAGTGTCACATAAACTACATTTAATACTATTTTAAAAATTATTTGGCATGGAAATGTAAAGTAATATAGTTTTAATTCAAGTCTACCCAGACTTGATATGTCAGCACACAATAATACTGTCCTTTTTGAACAGGACTGCATGAAGGAAAACAAAGTACAAAGAAAAAAAACCTTTGTCCCTATTGAAGTGATTGCCAGTTCTGCTAATTATTAAATATAGTCAGAATGTTACTGTCTGTTTCAGACACGCCACGGCTGTTGCTGTAGCTCTTAAGTGACTTGCAGGTGCTGTGTTACAAACAGAACAGGAAAAAATAGAACCACAGGCAGTTCAGTTAACATTGGAAACTCAGCTGTCATTACACTGTAATTTCTACGTCCAAATTAACACTGGACAGAAGTCCTGAGAAAGGTGTCGTGTGGAATTCCAGCTCCAGCAATGCCATTAGGTCTTGAGGCAGAAGAAAAGAGCAGCAGCACTGCACACCCACATCCACTCTGCTAATGCAAGCAACCTGCCAGGGCTCCAAAAGACTCAGTTTCATGGCACAGCTTCATAAGGGCAGGTGGTGTTCAGCAGGCAAACACCTCAGGGCATGGGAAACTTTTGGAAGGCTGTGATCTCAGCATGGTCAGCTTTGAGATCTTTAAACTGGCACCCCAGTATTCCAAAGGAAGATACCAAATTTACTCTATTCTTTATTCACCTTTTGCCCTTATTTTACTGGCATTCTTCTGGAAAGATTATGTAGATTTCTAGATCTAATAATCTCTTCAATTATGCTAAACTTACTTCAAACAAAAGAGTGCTTGCATTAGGCAATATAAGCAACCCATACAGCATGCAGCTTAATACTTTCCTGAGTATACAGAAAACAGGTCAAATACATCAACTACTACATTTTAATTCTGTGGATAAGAATATAACATGAGAAAAACAATCTGTTATGTTCGCTATTAACTCTAAAGAGTTTTCAGACTTTGGAGCAGGGGATTTCAAACTCCACTCCAGGATGTAACATCACTAATGCACAGTGAAAAGCAAGCCAGTGTCCATCAGCAGTAACATGTCCTAGTCAGCAGGAGTTAAAAGAACTAAATTCCATAATCTGCAATATGACAATTTAGTGTCACTGTAGAATCCAGAATTACCTGAACTACTGAATTGCAGTGCCAAGTATTACTGTTAGAAATGTTTTCCTCTAGAATGTATATAATTAATATTTTAACCTGTGCATTTTCAATCCATGGGCTGATTTCGTTTTCACTCTGGTGAACCTTGGGCAGTTTTCTGGTTACATGTGCTGAGGTGGAGTGACCTGCGCAGCTCAGCAGTATTGGTTACTGCAGAGAATCTTGAAATTATTTTAAAAGGTATTATACTGGAAAAATTTTAGATAAACCTTGCAAAAAAAAAAAAGTAATCTTCTGTCTGCTAGTAACAGTCAACCAATTTCTTGAGCCCCAAAATTCTCCTAATTCTTTCTCAAATCAGAACATGAATTTTTTCAATTCTTTATACCAAACCTCTGAGATACTCTATTAGGAAAACAGAATGAGAAAAAAAATCCCAAAAATGGCAACATCATTGCAAATTCACCTCAAATTTTCCTAACTCTGCTGTATGCCCAGAAAACACATCAGAAAGAAGTGGGACTATCTATTCTGACGTGAGGCTCCTCAGGGTAAATTCATTTTAAGGGAGGTCTGCTTGGAATATGTTCTACATAACGGTACGGCAAGAGATCTGTTTTCACATGGATTTAACGTTGATACAATCAACAATCATTCTTGTAGGCTCTCACTTTTTATAGGCAGCCCTTGGAAAAGTAAGGTTGACTGGCTGCACAGCAGTGGGAGGAGAGCAAAACAATCAGTCTTCATTACAGTAGCATCACTGAACCAACCACTTGGAGCCTGAAGGATGACACCATGAACCTTGGGAATGTTGCATACTCTCCAGATATGGTGCTTTTAATGGAAATAGAGGTAGAGGTAAAACAAGAAAAATATTTAGGGTTGTTATTTCTAATTCAGTGTCACTCTAAGTGTGAGCTACTCAGATCACCATAATAGTCTCGCAGACACAGAAAGAAAAAAACTTAGGTCACTGATTTGTACTTTGGAAATAGCCTGCTCACATAAGTGATACCTGCCCTGCAAGACAGAGCAAACCAAGTCAGTGCACATGTGCCTGGGGACACTTTTGGCCAGCAAGGTCAGGCATGAGCAGTGTGGCAGGAGTGGCTGCTGGCAAACTACAGCAAGCATTCAGCCAGTTCCAGGCTGCTTTATGAGAGCCATCAGAACCTGAACCTGCTCATTTAAGGGCTGTGTTGAAATACATGCCCAAAGAAAAGCTTCAACCATCTTTCAGCAATTTTTATGGCAGAACAATTTCAGGCTGTAAAGCTGTGCAAGCTATTAGACAATATATGGAGCAGTTGCACAAATAACTTCAAGCAGACTCGGTATTTGTACAAAATGAGTCCACTGAGTCCTAGCAATTTCTGACTTAACATTTTGCACTCTCTAAAGTAACTGGATCAGATTTTTTAGCCTCAGTCTGGGTCACAACAGTGATTCTTAAGACAGCAAGAAAGCCAGTTGCTCCAATAACTGTGTTGCAGAGAGGATTAAAACTACATCTCCTAACTACTGCAACTGTGGTTATGGCAAAACAATACATTTGCCACTATTAAAAGAGTACAAATTTGAAAATACATGTCATATTCCAAAGGCCCTCTCCATTGTGGGCAGGGAAAAACTGAATACACAGAAATTACAGAAACAAAACTATCAGTAAAAAGAGGAGATACAGTAAAAGCTTGTTATGTTTTGTTAGATTCTACATCATAAGTATTAAAAAGAAATAATAAATACTGTCATCCTACTCTTCTAAGCTTCCACTGTGATGCATTATAAAGCTTGTCAAATACCTCTATTAATTTCTTCACACCTACATTTAAAATACCATTTTTATCTCATTTACCTGACTTCTGAAAAAGCAAACCCGTGCTTCAACAAGAAAGTCAGAGCCCAAGACACTGCAGGGAGAATCCGAATGGATCAAACACTCTGCTCTGGGGAGGCTGAGCAGCAGCTCATTTCACACATGCACTTCAGGCAGCAGCAGGGTCTGCATGCAGGGCTCACATGCTGCAGGGGAAGAGCCGCGGGCACAGGAAACGCAAACAAGGTGTGCTCCTGAAAGCTGACACATCAATGCAGGATCGCCACAAAAGAAAGTTCAACTGCAAATCAGAACACGTTTTACCATGTTTATTGGAAGAACGGCCAAAGCAGCTAAGTCTGCTTTTCTTCTTGTCTTCCATTAAGTCGGCCAGTGTAACCCCTGGGTAAGCACATGTAATCCCAGCGGTGACACGGGAGGTGGCAGCAGTCGCAACGCAAAAAATAAAAACGTGTCCGTACACACAACACAGGCAAGGTTAGGCAAAACAAACTGCAATCACCGGCAGCACAACTAATCAGAGCTAAATCCCTCTCCTCTCACGGATTTCCGCATTTGGAGCTGATGCTGTGAAGGCAATGGAAACTTTTTCGGTGACTTCAGGGTAAACAGCTCATCATAAAGACTTTCAGCTTTTACTAAAGGCGTATTTACAATTCTCATAGTTAAAAGGTGTTTCATTATTCAACAGCACTGAATACTTGCCCAATATCAGCAACAGAGAGGTACAAATACATGCGGGTTAATAAATGACTTAATGACTTCCCTGGTTAGAAATTTTAAAATGTTGGAGGGTTGCAGGAACCTCAACTACAGATTTAAAGGATTATGTAAGAAACCATTAATCACTTACTTAACAGCCTTTGAAATCTCTATCTTTTCCTGCCACAGAGATCCTCTGTATCCTAAACCCAGAGCTCCTCTACATTGCTGAAGAGCACTATGGTGATCTTCTATCACCATAAATCAGCAGTAATCTTGATGACCCAGAGGTTCAGATATTCGAAGCAGGAACACAGTTGCCTAGAAGCTGCAAATTATGATTCTGACTATCTTGGGACCCAGCTCTGCTTCAAAGACAGCTCAAGAAAAACACCACCACTATATTCAGACTACATTTATCTCCTAATCTTACCACTCATGTCTTGAATGCAAGGAGGTGGAGCAACTTAGCAACCTTTCCTCCCTTACTGCCCATTGCAGCTGATATTAAAAATGAAATTCCAAGCCACATATTTAAGCACATGTGCACAAACCCAGGAGGACTAGGAGTTTGTCTATTCACTGGAAATTTCCACTAAAAACATATGCGTGCCTCAAATTAAACCCTTAGCATTTCTCTTAAAGTTCTTTTAATTATTTTCCTTCTATTTTTACTCTGCAAGCCTTCTACAACCCTTAACTTAGTCTAAAATTATGCCTAAGTTAACAGCTTAGACTTAAAAGCTCTTTCAAACTCAGCAACTATGCAAACAAGTAAGTTTTATCTCTGTGACCTAGGAGCTAGGTTTAGGAAATGCTGGAGCAAACGGAGGTTTTGCAGCCTATTAACAAATAACAAATTTGAACAGGATGCAAAAAGTTCCTGGGATTTCACCTGTAACCCAAGTCCATGGGCACCACAGCTGACAGCACAGGTGTCCCCTGCTCTCTGACCATTTGGCATCACCTGCAATTCTGTATCACCTACAGTTCTGCACAGCAGCCTTGTACAGAGCGTATTCACTCTGTAGGATGTACCACCTTTTACTTCTCAGTCTTAACACTTTATACCCAAACCCCCAGTTTATCGCTTCCACAATATGTTAGTAGCAATAACTAAGTATAGTGAACCCTGGATGTTTTGTTCTGCTCTAGACAAAAATTCTGTTTGTGCAACAGATTTTCATATAAATTATTCCTTTCCAGCCGATGCTGGCATCAACATCAACCTGTAAGTTGCCTTCCAGCCTCTCATAAAATCATTATTTCCTTCCAGTCAGTATCACAGGTCCATTCTCTGCTTTTATCGTGAGCTAAAGAACTAATAAAATTCTGAAATTCAAAACCAAAGATTTTGAAAAACTTGACTACATGCAATGCAGAGATAAGTTTAAAACCAGATAACTCAAAATCAAACCACATTTTTTGCCATTTACTACATCTTAAAAGTACTATGGTTTAAAAGAACAGTACATAATAAATTAGCAGCACTAGAAAAAAATAAGGGTAATGATGGATTATTTCAACACAGAAAATACTGGGTTGTCTTTGACAAACAACTTGTAAATGCATTTCTTTATAAATACTCACTGGTATCTAAACAAACAAATACCATGACTCTCCAGAGTGTGACATTAATAACAAGGTGCTATTTAGCATTAGTACACATGTTGAAATTTCAACTTTAATCTTAGGTTCAGTATTAAATAATAAACCACATTCTGAATCTGTGTTCTTGTTTATGTACAGCTTTAGAACTTCTCATGAAACTTTTGTAAACATAACAAAGAGGCTAAAATAACCTTTGCTAAATTTTGACATTGAAATACTGCT
Organism: Dendrocincla tyrannina; assembly: GCA_035047865.1. NCBI lineage: Eukaryota > Metazoa > Chordata > Aves > Passeriformes > Dendrocolaptidae > Dendrocincla > Dendrocincla tyrannina. The sequence continues at coordinate 14,021,470 of JAWWMP010000023.1, forward strand.
GGTACTAGAATTTTCTGTTATACAGAAACCAAATACAACTTTTACAGTTGCTGCAATATCATGAAACTAACTTGTTCCTTTACCTTAGGACTCAGGTCAGAAGCTCAAGAGGGTCACTACAGCATAAATTACCTGTCCCATAACAAACTACAGTCAAATAAATACAGTGTAAATAAGTGATATATCTTAGCATCGAGTAAAAATCCCACAAGACTCCATTTATTTCATACTTCGTTAAGTCTCAAAAAAGATTTTATATAGTTTTCTTGAATATAAAAAAGAAACATCCACAATGTCATTTTTCTACTTTAAAAAAAAAAAAAATCCTCACTATTAGCACAAGGTTAGTTCTTGATTGTAGCTTTGACTGTATTTTTAAGCTCTTTATATTATTATTATTATCATTATTATTTCCATGCATGCACCTACAGGCAAACACATGCTCTTCTTGACTAAGGATTTACAATGATGCTTAACAGTACACAGCTTGCACTAACTTATTACGGAACACAAGTAAAGCCAAGTTTATAAGCCTCAGGAGTAACTGAATGCAGACAATGATTTATTCATGGACATCCCAACCCAGAGCAGAATTTTGTTGTAAGATCCCAAATTATGTTCCATGACTCAGCATCGCTATCTTAACAGATAACTGCTCTGCTAACCAACACTTCTGCAAGCTGAAATGAGAAAGCCCCATCAGACAGGCCACATTCCCCCCGTGGATCAGTCAAACTGTGCCCAGAGAAGGAGGAGAGGGAAGAATACGTACTGTTCCGCTTGCCTTCCTCATCAGCCTCCTCATCATTCTCAGGGTCGATGTCTTCGGCCTGGGTAATCCAGTCTAAATAGCCCTTCAGATCCTCTTCAAGCTGCTGTTTTTCACGTAGCTTCTGAAAGTCCCCTCGGGCCTTGGCTTTTTCTCTTTCTTTGGAAAATTCTCTATTAAATTCGGATAAAGCAGAAAAAACCCACTGATTGACAAACTCCCAGGCATTTTGATCTAGGTCTTGACATTGCAGATTAACACAGGGACATAGAAAACACACTGCTGATTTGAGAGCTGCTTTGAAAACAAGGTAGAGGTGCAAAGAAGTCATGGCAAATCCCTACCACGTTACATCACAACTTTCAGAGCTTTTCTGACTTAATCAAAAAATAAGCAGTATTTCTGACACTTCCCAGAGGGAAAGGGTCCATTCCCACCTATTTATTCTGGGCTCTTCTATAGTGATCTTAAAATCACTTTTATCTACAAATAGAAACTAACTGGCAGTAACAAAGTAATTTAGAGTTGAGTACTCATTTCAATGACAAGAGAATTCTGGCAGTTCTAAAACCCTTCCTCTTCCAGCCACAGTTCATTGCCCGTGCCCAAACACAGAGCATTTCAGAACTCCACTATGAGGCTCTCTCTTAAGTGTATCACACACAGACACCTGTGCTGTTTGAGACCTGGGTGTTTGGTCTTTTTTCTCTGTAACAGAACCTAGAAGTCCTTTCTCACAGACCAGAAATGCATCCTTTTATATAAACTTTATCCTCTATCTCATTGCCCCGATATCAAGACAATGTATTGGAATGTCTGTCTAGTTTAGTTTGGGATTTAGAGCAATCCCTAAATTATCATGGAATGATGATTAATATAATGAAGTCATGAGAAGGAAATTAGATAAAATGGCCTCTTGAGTTCTCCTACAACCTGAATTACCCTCTAAATCTATGATTCCCTTAATGATAGGACTCCAGACAATCATCAGGTATATTCTTCCACCACGGCATCTCATGTGCTGACATTATTATAATATTTGGTGTGATTCACAACTCTGAAAGTGTAACTCCCCTCATTAGAAGGATCAAACATATTCCAATTAATCCAAGTATCAATACACAGAATCAGGGGCAGGCAAGCATCTTTTGAACTGTATTTTAAATCTGTACCAATTCAGTATTTAAAACTAAGCTTGTTCCAACTAACATGTTCATCATAGAATAGTTTGGGTTCCATCTGATGGCACTGCAATGAAGCTGAAGAATGCCAGTGCTTGCTTTGCATTTGCTACCCTTCACCTACCACCCAAGGACAAGGTCCTGCAAAAGGTCATCTCGTCCCAGAAATGCTTGTGAAAGAGAGAGAGCTCTAAAGACCTCTCTGAAGGATAACTGTTTCAAAAAAAATAATTTCACAAGCCACTAAGAAACTGTTTGGTTTATGGAATGCTGGGTTTAGAGCATTAGAGACTGTCCTTTACACCTGACTGAGGCAACACACTCGTGACTCTCATCCCAGAGGCAGCACTTGGAAAAAAGAGCTATCCTGGGATAGTATGAAATCACAGGAGCAAGCCTTGCTAGCTTTTACTAAGTACTCGTGTCTTTTTCAGTTAAGTCCTTTGTGTGTTTCTCATTAATTCAAAGGATATGCAAGCATGAGGGTAAAGTAAAATAAAAGTTGCTGTTATTATATAGAAAGAAGTGAAAGAAATCATTTTAAATGAAGCAGTTGGCAAGGCAGCTAATTTGAACAGCACTTTACCCATGGCTGAGACACCTTTTAACTCTGACTTTACATTAAAATGACTACATGCACAGAATTAAACACAGTTCTTTATATACACAGCTAACTCTGACCTCTCAATACAGCACTGAAGTCAGACAATGCCTTGTTAAATGTGTTGCAATTTATCAGTAGGGGGAGATGCAAGGGTGCTTATTTCCATGATATTTAAAAATTTTATTTTTTAAATCTGACTGTAAGGAAGTGTAGAACCTGAGAAGACTGATTTTTTTTCAGGAGAAGGAGAGATCTGGCTCTATGAGATTTGCTTCTATGATAGCTACAATGAAGCGGCATCCCTCAGGTACATATGTACATTGTCCTTTTAGTGAAATGCCACAAATAAGAAAGTAGAATTTAATGGAATTGGAAAGTAATTACTTTCCTATTAGCAAAACAAAAGCATATTTTTTCCTCAAGAAACAAATTATTTGAAAAAGATGATGGGGTGAAAAGAGGGAGAGATGTTGCCTCTTTAAAACTTCTGACAAAAACATTTAGACAAAATGATATTTGACTATTTAGATAAGGACATGTAGCCATTGGCTGCTCTCCTGGAAGGAGGAATAAGACAGCTGCTGGTGCAGCATGTCATGGCTGTGGAGTGCCCAGCCTGGGTCCGGGGCAGAAAGGAAAAGCTTTGGGCTCTGCAGGCAGCCCAGAACTGCCATGGTTGGACTGATGGCCTCAAGTGGCCTCCCCGTCACCAACCCAGCCCTCCGAGCAGAAGCCTCTGAAGCTGACAGGCTCAGGAAATTGCATGTTAATTGCAGTAAGTGGACTTAAGCTCTGTAAATATTTGGTTTCACAAATGCCTGTGCTAAGAGCTAACTTGAAAATACGTATTTCATTCTGGTTTGGTAAAGTGGCCCAGATCTGACATTTCTAAGGGTATATTGGGCAGGGGGTGCTTCTTCTGCAGGAGAAGAGAGACATCACTTGCAAAATAAAGCATTTTATGGAGATTGATTTACATAATCTCATTTACATTTAGTGATACCTAACCTACTATATAAAATGCAGGTTTTATTTCTGTTGCCCAAAAATTCCTCGTGTCCTTGCAGGAAGATGATCTCATTTCTCTGTTTAGGCACAACACCATCATCATCAATGAGGCAGAAGCATATAAAATGCAGGGCTTGAGTTCATGCTTCAGTACTCTGGGGCAATCATGCCAGATTATTCTTCCTTCAACAGAGTGAAATAACTCCTGCTGATATGCATCAGTTGGAAATGGCCTGATGCAGTACCTGCTGGGACTCAGTTACAGCTCTCTGCTTCACACACCTGAAATTTCAGGCAGGGCCATATTAACCAAAAACCCTAAACCAACAATTTGTTTAAATGTGAGTATTTGGAGTGCTCTCCCTTCTTCTGCAATTCAAAGACATGGTAACTACAGAGAACCCTGTGCCGGCCTCCCATCACCTGAAAGGTTTCCCATGCTAAAGACTAGATATGTCTCATAAGGGGACCTGGGCAGCACCAGGGGTGTAGCTGCATCTCCTGCGCAAAACTAGCATTGCTGATACAAAATAAACAGCTGGTTTTGATGTCTAAGCATAAACCAGGACACAGGTTTTTTCATTAGCCATATCAATGTCCTTTTGTGTCACTGCAAATGCAGTGAGACAGATAATTAATCTCCTGCAGTGTGGCACTTGCTGCATGCAGGGTCTGGGATGTGGACAGTGTTATGCTAATATTATATGTAGAGCTGCCACCCAGACATGCCAGACTCTCATTTATTCACAGAGAACAGTCACATAATAACAAAAATGTACTCGTATGAGTACAGTGTTGGGGACCAGACTCGCAGGAGAGGTTTCACACAGTGGTAACCATACCAACCAAATAATTAGCAAAATTAACTGAGAGAACTGAAACTGCTCTAAGAGTACAGCTAAGAATGGACAACAGCTCACAGCTGGGTGTAAAGTGTAACAGATGTCGAGAGACACAAAAAAGGTTAAGTAACACCATATCTTTAATTACAGGAGATTTGTATACATCATTGTTACTCCTCCTTTTGGCAGGGGGGGAAAAAATTTGTAGGCTGAACACTAGAATTATTTCTGTAGTACAAAAAAATCCTAGCAGCAATTTTCCTTAAGCAAGGAGCACTGGGCTCTTGATGGGGAAATGCAAACTGGTATTATCTACCGCTAGTTATTTCTATGTAGCTCATTAGCAACTGACAAAATGTGTATTCCATGGCTCCAGCATCACCTCTGCGTAGCAGAGGGCCTGCACAGCCTTTCTGTGCCAGGGTGTGCATGAATGCTATGGGATCATGTGTGGGAACAGCAACACATTTGAGAGAGCAACAAAACTGAGACCGGATGTTTCAGGCTGTTACTAGACCTGCACATTAAGATGTGCTGCTCCTGTCCTGAGTCAAGACCCATCTGGCTCAGGACATACCGGATTTCTTAGAAAAAGATGGAGCAGTACCGAGCACAGGACCATATCTGACCATCTTCCTCGCACTGGGATGTGCCCTGGCAACACAGCTCCTGAAACTCATGTAGTTTGTCACCTGCCAGGAGCTCAGCAGCATCAAACAGAGCTAACCCCCAAGAAGCCTTGGTGGGGTAAGTTAAGAAAGGGCTGGAATAAAATCAGCTCCCGCCCAGTTCTTATTCAAGAGTACTGAACTACCCCTACTGACTTTAGAGGCTTCTGTCCAAAGCAGTCTGTTAGTTACTGCTGTATTTAGGTGCAAGTAATTGCTGATTAATTATTGCTAGTATATTCCATTGATCAATCAAGTATAACATTTCCTTGTTTTTTATCTATTTGTGTTTGAGTTTTACTTTTAGCAACCACACATCCACCAGAAGAGCCTGCTTTGGCTCATAACTTGCTGATATCTAAACCAGAGTCCCTTCTCTTTGTTTTGAATGCATATTCTGTTTAACTACGGGAAGGAGTTAAATTTTCAGCAATAATTTTTACTTTACTTTTTTTCACTAGACCTTCCTGCTGCTGTGAAAAGGAACATTGTCAAGACCAGTTCATTTCCCTTTGGCTGAAAGGTTATGGATGACAGTTCACTGCCGTTTTCGATTTGGTGCATCATTATTCAAATGTCTTTTTTATTACTTTTTCCATCTATACTGCAGACAACAGTTCTTAGGTGTATCAGCTTATCTGTACCAACATATTTTAGATGACATTAATTGACAGATATTGCTGTGAGATTAGTGTGGATGAGCACACATCCTTACTTTTAGAATCATTATGTACAAACATTGCAAATATTACTAGGAGAAAGAAATTGAAAAAATTAACATTCTCTTAGTAACCTGCAAGCCTACATGCAGGAGGATATAAGGACATGTCAAGGCTTATGTTTTGGTGCCCTTTTGCAAGGCAATAGATTCAACTTATAGATTTATTAAAGTGTATTTGAAAGGTCTTATTTGTTCCCATGGCTACCCAAAGAAACACTAATGCCTTGAGCAGAAAATGCCATCAGCAGAAACCATCCCCTAATGATAAGGACTATCTTCAGGAATAGATTATCATGCATCATTAAAAGCCATGCCTCTTGATAAATAAGTTATGAAGTTTTATAATCTATTATTTCCTCTGTTCATAGCAAAACAGTTTAATGCATGCTGAATTACTGCTATGCTTACTTTAACTTTTAACATGCTTTAAAGGTACTTTCAGGATGGACGAGTATCTCTCAATTCTCTTAATTTTTAAGGTTTATCTTTAATTCTTAACTTCCTAATAACCTTGTTATTTCTAACTTAACTTGCAATTTCAGGTCACTGTCTCATGCACTAATAGCCATGATATGCTCTGGTTGTTAATCCTGGAGGAGGCCAGTCCTCAGCTCCCAGTTTCTGTGCCGAGTGTTTCGTGCCTTCAGAGACCACAGGGTCAGTTTATACCAACCCTACACTAAGAGCAGGTTCCTGAAGGAGTCCATCACCCTCCACAATTGCTGGGCAGCCCCTCCGTGGCAATTCCCGTGCCATTCCATCAAGTGTGACATTGCCCAAACATGCAATGTCTACTCCTTATACCATAACCAGAGGAAATTCCACAAAGTAAAGAAGGTACTTTGGTGTCTTTTACAGACTGAACCTACTCCCCGATACTGGATCAAAAGACAAAACAATCAAAATAGAGTGACCGTATCATGATCCCCCTGCAGTTTTTAGGAGCTAAAACAAGTATTCAGGGCCACAAATTTGTAACATGAATGAGCCAAATGCAGAGCAGCCCAAGACTGTGGAAATGTAAAGGTATCTGGATACACGTATAGCAGCTTTCCAGAGCTGAAAGTGTTTTGCTCTCTATTTCCCAAATACTGAAAGAAATGCTAAAGATCAGCTGAATCAGGGAAGATTCCTAAGAAATTCCTTGTGATGAAAAAAATAATCAGCAGACACGTTTTGAACCACACTTCCAAATACATTTCCAGATCTGGAGCTGGATCTAGAGACAATTTTTCTAACAAGCTTAGGGATGAGCTGTTTGTCAGATCTGCTCTGAAGCCAGTGCTACAGTGTCCTCCAGAGCCCTCTGCTGAAGCTGGACCAAGAGCCACCACCAGGCCTTTCCTAGAGCCACACTTCTACTTGGATCTAGAGCTATTGCTAGAACACTTTCAGAAAATAAGTGTTGTGCCAATTTTAATGCCCTTCCTTAGAATGGGACTAGGTCCATTTCCTGAGTCTTTTCCAGAGCTGGATCTAGGTTCAATTGCCCAGCCATTTACTGGAGGTGGATTTAGAGCATGTTCTGGAGCCCTTTCCCACAGTTCTTTCCAGAGCATTTTCTGGAGACCTTCCCTAGAGCTGAATCTAGAGCCTATTTCTGGAGAGCCTCTCTAGAGCTGCCTCTAGGACAACTTTCACAGGTCACTGCTGGAGCTGGAACCACTTCTGGTGTATTATTTCATGCTGGCTCTGATTTCTGAGATGGAGCCAGAGCCTGAACTGGAGCTGGAGCCAACTCTAAAACCTGACATGTAGTCTGTTTTAAGAACGAATTTTCCTGCTGAGAGCTCTACAAACCAAAATAGCTTTTCAATTAAGAATTCACTTTTAGACTGATGTGAATACTTCTAGTGTCTGATACAGAGTAAAAATTTGAGTATTTTGAAAAGGATTAATTAACTCAAGCCTATGAATTCTCTCCATCCTTGTTATTCAAGGGAATATTTAGGATAAAATCTCCACAGCATCCATGCAGAAATTACAATATTTACCACATGCAGATTACACACACACATTGTTTCTATTAATTTACACTTCTGCTGTTAAAAATACAAACTCTGTTTTTCAGAACATCACCTTCAGCAGGCAAGACTGACATGGATCACCAGGAAATACTCACCTTCAGAACCAGCTAGATGTAAAGCAAAAGATCTGCCAAATCATCATTCTCATCCATTTGTACAGTATCTAAACACATCCAACATGCAGTGCACGAGAGGCATTACCAAACTACAAAGGGGCAGATGGTCACAGAGTAACAAAGGAGTACAAAGAATGACTGAATATTTTAAACCCACAAACAGATCAAAACAGCAGACAAATTTAAATGTACACAGCACAACCTGATATTACAGGAAGTAACACTTTCATACAGAAAAGGTATTGGGCATTCAGATTCCACTTTCAAAACCTGTATGCAAAGCCATGCTTTTCAAGGAAGTTGGCATAATTTTTGCATTCTCAACATTTGATCAGTTTAGTGAAATTTAACTTTATCATAAACCAAGCTTCATGCTATGGTTTGAAGAGCATAAAATGTAAAAGAGAATAACTCTTAGGTAATAACCACAAAAAATGCATGTGTTACTTATTCAGTGTCTGGCTCAAAATGAAAAATATTGCCTTTCTACTAAAGAATATAAAAGTGTCCACTGGATTTCACTAGCATGTCAATTTTACCCATAAAATTTAGGCTAATAGGTATAAATAGAACATCTGTTAAAAATATTTACTATTTATATACAAATATTATTTATATAGCAATTAAAAATAAACCAGAGTCACAGTATTTCACACTGTCCCTTGTTTATCAGTTTAAAAACATATGCCAGGACATTTTCTTCCCTCATGTACCAAACATGAATTTGGTATCATCAACATCCTTCAGGAATACTCCCTTCTCCTTCTGCTTTCAGCATCAATCCTTGGTAATGTTGATATATCACGTGTCCAGATTGACTGGTGTCATTTTCTTCAGATAGAAAACAAAAACTGGGAGTTTTAGAAAGGCTCTCTCGTGTATTTAGAATTCATACAACTCATCCAGCACCCTGAGCACTCAAGTGACCCTGCAGTTGGGTAACACTATGGCAGAAAAATAAATTTAAGTCATAAATTAAAGATTTGATGAATTTAAGGAGAGTTCACATGACACTGGACACCAAAGGTGAGCCAGCAAGGGCCCTGAAGGGCATTATTGCTCTATGGGCCACACCATACCCAGGGAAGCCAGGGGACACCTCTTTCCCTGCACTGGAACAGCAGCTAAAGAACCACTCCATATTCCAAGAAATACCATAATACCATCATAATGTTGCAAGCCTTATATAGTATTTTAAATGTATTCAATCAAATGTAGAGCTGAGTCATGAAGGTCTCTTTAAATTTCCATGGCTTCAGCAGAAGAATTAACACATACAACAGAATACCAAATCTGGCATTGCTTTCCCTATAATTTATTTTTAAGAAGAGAAAAATCTGAGCCAGTTAAAACTTTGAGTCATGGAAGGAAAAATAGGAGTATTTATCTGTTACCAGACACCTTCACATGACAGGAAGAAAACTAATTGGTGCTTATGACCTTCTTAAGGGCCAGGGAAGGAACTGTGAGAGCCTAATCCTCTAAAGAGTTCAGTGCAAAGTCTGGTCACACAGCGACGTTAGGTAACAGCATGAGAAGAAAAACAAATTATACTGCAACTACTCTCATTTATCTGTCCTTCTCTTTATTATTTTGTTTGTCCAGTGCAGCTGAAAGCTAGGCCCTTGTTTATGAACAATTTACACATTTGTCCTTGGATAAAACAAAGCTGATGCAACTGTATAAATCAGACTTTACAGGATAGATCTTGGGAGGAAGAGACTAACCCTAAAAATCAGCAATGGGGTTTAAACACTGCCCTTTGGCTTTTAAATACCCACTTGGTAAGGCAATTCTGACAGTAAGGTAAACCTATGCTTTCCCTAGTTCCCTGTGTGTGACGGTAATCTGTCACAGATAAATGATTTAAAATTTTAAAAAGCACTTTGTAAAACCACTCATCGGATAAAAATGCTCCTGAAACACAGTTCCATCAACAGCTGGAAATTGTGTTAGTTTATCTGATTTCCAGGAATATAATTATGCATTACAATTTCTTTCAAATCTAGCATACAGTGTGGCAAAGAAGTGCATGGGGCTGCACACACAATCACAGCCTGATGGCCCCATCCACTGCAGTGTCAGGCTGCTCTCTAGTCAAGAGAAAACTTTCTGTTGGCTACCAAAGATGGCCCAGATTGCCTGAGTTATATAGCAAACAATACTGTTCTGGCAAAACAAAAACTAATACATACAACTATAATAATTTTCTTTTTAGTATTCAAATACTAGCAGCATCTTTTATATATTTATCAAAAAACATCTTGACCATAAACTGGAGTTTCCCAAGCTCAGGAAACAGTAAAGCAAATAGAGTTGCAACCTCAAGTAAGGGGGCTTCGTATGAAGAAAAACTGGCAAACTCTTGCTATAAATTACAGTTTTAAAGAACATTATACAGCTACAACTGACATGACTGCAGCTTTCTCGGCTGGAGCCTGGAGCTCACAAACCAACAAAAAGCTATGACAACCTCCCACTGACAACCACATTAAATTGATACTTGATTATTGATAAAGGTATCAGCCTCCTGGGGCAGGTTCTCACAGCACTTCACAGCTCAGCAACTCAGGAAGCATCAAACACTTTGTGTTAGGGTAACACAGCCACGCTCCTTCTCTAAGACACATCTTGAAGCACTCATTAAAAATGTTCTGCAAAATTTTGTGCTACATATGTGACTGGTAATCATAAACAACACTTCAACTATGTTCTGACTCTTTGAACAAAAGCAAAAGTTTGCCTTTCGGAAAAAAACACACTTGTATATAACTACAGGGCAGAATATTTGTACAGGTGCACCACCCATCTCTGTGAGCAAAAAGCTTTTCCCCACAGCAATATTACAGAATAAAGAGGTTAGTGCCTCATTGAATGAATATTTTCGGCAAGCATGGTGAACGTGATGTCAAGACAGATACAGGCAGTAGAATCACACAGTTCAGTCCAAAGAGCAAACACCAGTAGGATGCCATCAGAATCTCAAGTGCATGCAAAAAAGCCATTGCTGAGAAGCTTCAGTAGATGCAGAGGCCACCTTACAAGTAGCAGTAGCATACACAACGTTAACTCAACTGCTTACCCACTAAGTACACCAAGAACCAGGTTAAGTACGAAAAATGAGCCAAGGATGATAAGACTAACAAAATAGATCCATGGCCATTCACATCCTATTGCATCATTTACCTGTAAAACGTAAGGAAATAAGTTATGATTCAGTCATTTATTAAACAGCAGAGTCCTTTGTGCAGCTGCCAGATCACGTAGGTTCAACACAAAGTTTATGGCTTATTTCTAAAGAAAAGGAATGAACAATTGTTTAAATTCACTTACCCAAATTTTGTTGTAGAAATGATGCCTCAGAAGATGAATTGAAATAACATTTAAGTGAGTGCATGAGAATTATAAGCCCTTTTTATAACTTAGCCACAAGGCTGAGCATGAAGACTATATACTGATAGGTCTAAACTCTGATTTTGGTGTTTGTGTGTTGTTTATGTGATAACTACAGAAAACTTTTTCTGTTTTAATTAGAGGAGGAAGTAATAGAGGTTTGTTGAAAGATGTCATCACAACTGAAGTCTCACCTGCACAAGACAACCTGTGTGTTCTTGGCAACTGAATTCAGGACTCTGCCTTCATGATGAAAAAGGTGTCTGCTTACCCGCTCAATACACCAAGAACAAGATTTAGTACGAAAAATGACCCAAAGATGACGAGACTGACAAAATACACCCATGGCAATTCAAATCCCATAGCATCATTCATCTGCAAGAAATAAGATGATCTTATAGAGCAGATCACTATATTAACAGCAATGAAGAGTCAGAGAGAAGGAGAATTTGATCATTCAGGTTAGATAACATTCTATGCATTCCTTCAGTAATGAAAGGAGAACAATGTGAAAAGAAGGCACTGGCCACATTCACTTTGCATTTCTAGTACATACCCTAAAACAAAATGCTGAGTGAACCTAGTATTCAGATCAGAAATATTATCAAACACAAACAGAGCACTGCAACAGTTCTGCTCTATAACACGGAGAACAGGAATTCAATTTCAGATCTCCAAGTAAAATGTACATTGAAATATCAGGACATTTAGTTCATATATATCCTATCTACATGAATGATCACTTGAGCAAATAAACAACAATATGTATCTAACCAGTACAAGCAGTATTACTTTTTCTGTAACATGGAATTTCAGTAGTTTTTTCCTGAAATACTAGCCAGGTGCAGTCAAATATTTTAAATTAATTCAAAAAGAAATAAATGAGAATGAACTTGTGTAAAAGCATGAAGGCAACTTCAGAAAAATGGAAAACTGAAAACAAATTTTAGAAACATAATGGAAACATTCCAGAAACACTTCTGAACATAAATTATATCAAGGTCAAGGTTGAATAAAGATTAATCAGCACCAACTTTTTAAAATTTTCTTAAAGTGAGGCTGAAGTAACTGCACTGTAAATACACTCTTTATAGACTCACACAAGGTTTTCTATAAAGAACTCTTCCATTGTCTATTCTGAGCCAACTCATTATACCTATTAAAGGATAACTTAGCAAACATACCCATGGAGACCTAAAAAGGCCTATTCAGAAAACAGGTATTTTAAAGCAGGGAAATGTGCTTGTGTGTGTAGCATTCAGGTGCAAAAAGACATTTTGGTAAAAGATTAAAGGAGTTGATTTGCCTTCTGATTAAAGACTAAGACAGAACTTGGTTAATATATGAGAACAGGAAAGTCTCCATCCTCAGAAACAAGATATATTCATTTGAAAGGATCAATGCTGGCTTCTCACACAAAGTGTAGAATAAAGAGTTAAAAGACACAAATTCCAAATGTACTGGAAGTTACAAATAAGAAACTTAAGCAATAAAATACCCTTGAATTATGCTAAAGTAACAACCAGAAATTCAAGGAGACATCTCATCTCAAATCCTAAGTGAAATGTCTGGCAAGCCTCGCCCACTCTGTGGCTCAGGGATGTCCTACCCCAAAGGAGGTGGCACATTTAATGGCTCCCAATGGACTGCCCTGTCTCTTTCTGAGGCCATTAGGCTTTTATTCTTCACAAAGCTCCTGTAAGGACACCACTCAGTTCTTGCTCTTTTGTACCCTTTTACAGATCTAGTCTTACTGCTTGAACTTCAGTTCTAATTAGTTTGTCCACTACATTAACCCGAGGACAGATGAGATGATGGATGATAAGAAGGACAAAGTATTTTTCATATCCCTTAATTCTGCTTCACCATAGGGGTGGATGTTTACTACACAATGTCTATTAGGCTCTTTATATTTACATGTGTATGTCTGTGAGTGTATGTCTGCAGTCTTGAAGAATTATCTTGTGCTGACAGTCTGAAACTGCCTCAGCTGGCATTTGGAGAGAATTATCTTGTTAGCTGTGCTGCAGCTGGAGTCAACTACCATTACTGTGCAGTGTAAATGATCAGAGACCAAGACTGAAGTGAAACAGGGAGAAAGTCAAATTTATGGCAGACATAACCCTTAGCACTATACAGCAGCAGATGGCACACTCCAATCTAAAACATCAATTACAAATCATTAAAACCTCATTTATCCCTATCTGTGGTAATTGTGAGTAAAATCCTCACATGCAACTGCATGCAAATCAAGGTCTTACTTCTCTGTAGACCTGGTATTTTTCTGAAAATTGTTGCAAGCTCTCTGTATGTATTAATTAATATAAGCCCTAAGTGGGCTTACAATGCAATAACACCTCTAATTCTGCATTTGTACCATCACAGATACAATGTGCTGATCCACAAACCTATTCTGAATTATTTTCCAACAATGTTTCAAACTGCTTTAAATTTGTTAAGTTTCTTAACTTCCTTAGGTTTCAATTTTACCTTCCTCTTTTCATAACATTCCAACAGACACACAACTGGTGGGTTTACTTATTGCTACCTATAATCTACTGAATCATCTTAAAATTTTTTAAGACTGACAGATTCAGTCTCTTGACAGGTGTAAAGATCCTTCAGAAATCATCATTTTGTGAAGTGGAACTCTGCATTCTTCAAAGCATACAATGGAGGTTCAATAAACCTCAGATCAGGCTATTTATTCAACTTAGTGCAGAGCACACGAGACCGCTTTTCAAAGCCTTCTGGCTTCAGAGGTTTTGTCCTGAGGTATTCTTGGCTGAAGTGGAGTTAACTTAAAGCTGACTTAAACAGGTTGTGCTTGAAGCACAGCAGCCTCCAGGTTGGTTTGTAAAAGCATGTCATTTTATATTCAATCTAATCTGGGTTCTGGAGACAAAGCATTGATTCCCCTGACAGTCTCCTGTTGGCCAAACTCATCTTTGTTGTGCTGCCAACACCAAACTGAGCAGGGGTGCACTGAGCCCACTGCCTTGCTAAGCTTTTCAGCTCAGCAACAACTGGAAAATCAGAATTTCATGGCTCAGGCATCAAGGTTGGCCTAAAGAGAAACAGACCCCTTAAAGAAATTGTCACAGTACCTACAGAGCCTCCTAACTGCTTAATCACCTTTTAAATTTGGCCTCTGTCTTCTGCATGTCAGCTGTACTACAGCTGCATATAGGACACCTCAGTGAACCTCAATTTCTAAGACATCACTTAAGTTTTGTGATTTGCTTTGCTCTGTCTGAACAGACCTCATTTTATTCCTCCTATTGTTTTTATCCATACTTAGCAAATGAAACACAAAAATTTGGTACTCACACAAGGCATTTATTCTTCAAAACATGATTGTTTGTAAACTTTTACTAAGACCGTTTGGAAATTAGTTTCGATGCAGGTCTTTCTTTTTCATTCAGATACTCCATATTGCATATAATGCTATTTTAGCTAATTCCTGTTAGCGGCATTCCATTAATCAGCTTACTGTCTAACTAGGGGGAGGGCAGAAATCAAGTGATTGCTCCAAGGAAAGCCTTGATGCCAAATGTGACTGCTGAGAAATCATTTTCTTTCTCAGACAGCTACACCAGGTTGAATCTGCTGAGCAGAGGGACATGCCATAGCTAAACCAAGAGTACTACCAGCACTACCTCCACAAAAGAGGAACCCAGAGAAGGTTTTCTATTGAGGACTCTATCAGGTTTAACAAAATCTATATTCCAAGTATATAAAAATGCAGGTGCTTGATTCCTTCATGAGTTTCAGCATGTTACTTTAGGAGTAACCATTTTTATTAGTGCTTCTGCCTATTTATCTACGTTGCCCACACTTGTTTCACCAAAAAAAATTTATAAAGGTATGCACTTACTTGGGTTGTTAAATCTAAGGGCTCAAAAAACTATTGAAATTAAGTGACTAATATGATGAACAGTGTTCAGTTTTTAAATACTTAGCTGCCATGTATTAAAATGAACAAAGTTATAGTAGCCATTTTAGTGATACATACTAAACTTCTTTGAATCTGCTATGCCACCTATATAGGTAGCAGAAACATTATGGAACAGTTGGATGTGTTTGATATTTCCCATACACAGGACACAAAAAAATGCAAGCGTAATAGCATATGCTATTCAGCTAGATGGGATAAAATTGTTATCTTAGTTCATGCAGCAATACTGACCAAACCCCCAAATCTCAAGGGAGTTCTGAATTTATTTACTAAACTGTTATCTTGGGACAGACTGGGAACTAGGATGGTTTTTAAATAATTGTTTGTTTCTTGTGGCAAAGTTCTTGGAAGAACCTCTAGCTATTTGACTAGTGGAATCCTTAGCACTACCTGAAGTCTAGCCTGTATTTCTAATCCACTTTCTACCCATTTTTATTTGAAATTTCTGGGGAGAAATAATAAGTTCCTTTTAGTATTTGCAATGATCTGTGACAAGAAATTAGTTCCATGCTTTGACTGCAGTACAGGTCAGCAGTCAGCTAAGACTCAGATATGAGATAACTTGTCAAAGTCAATCAAGTTCACTTCATGGGAAAGATATTTCCCTGTGAGGTAGTTTAAACTCCTCCTCAAGGTGGGTCTGTGTTAAGATGCTAATTGGAAAAAAACTATACTACATGACCATCTCCTTTGATCCAAACTCAAACTCTTAATATGTACATTCCTTGGCTTGGTAGCTCTGGTTCCATGTCTGAATTTCATCATTCCCTTTTCTCTCTGAGATTAAGTCCTGTCTCTTTGCAATCTAAAATTGGTGCTTTTGATCATGAGAGAACATAAAAAGGTAATTAATCCGAATCATTACCTTAAAGGCAGGGGGGTTAAGCTAAATTTTAACACTAAAATAATGGATTCAAATAATTAACACTCCAATGGCAAACATTCTGCCTGCCATCCCTGGCTCTTGAGTGAGATTTCTGCAGTATACTAATGCTGTCATCCAACATTTCCATCACTCTTTCTCTGGCTGTATATCATGTGTTAAATTTCTGGCTCTGCAGTCATCGAGGGCTGGGAGCACTGAGCATGCAGCACATCGATGCCTTTGGGGATGAGCTGACTTGTTCCACTGAAGAGTCTCCCTTAGATGACCCGAGAGTGGTGCTGAGTGATGTCAGCAGAGCAGCACTGAGCTGTCCTCAGGTATGTAGCAGAAAAAGGAAGAAATAAGAATTCTCTGCAATTTTTCTAGCATGTCTCCTTACAATTTTTAACATTCCTGAATATCTGCAATTGAATTACAAAGGGAAAAAAGCTGTCAAGCGTTCTTTGACTCCTCTCAGACAATAAGATGAAATTCATTGCTGACAAGTATGGTTTGGCTCCATAACATGCCTTGCCTTTTTGCAGGTGGAGTGGGACTAATATGGCTTAACTCACCCTCAGCAGCTGATTCCCATTAGCTTATTAAACCATTCAATGGAAAGTTCTAGAGCATTATGCTTATTTAAATCTTGGTTGCATCTTTTTTAGGAGACTCCTCAGTGTCCTGATGAGAGTTTTGATAATACTTCATATTTTGCAGGCCTTTGGTTATAACTTAATAATACATTCTGTAAATGAGCCAAGGGGGTTTCTTGTGAGGTGTGTTTGTAAAACATTTCCTTATGTTTCGGAAAAATCTTTGGCTGCACATCAGTCTGTTTCAAGTACACTACACCACCTTATCATACTTCTAAGGAAGCTGTCCTTAAGGATTCCTGAACAAGGAGCATTCCAAAAAGTGTCAGAACATTGAGTTCCTGATCATCTCACTGACACTCTGAAAAATCAATTCGTTGCTTTATTCTATTATTGTAATTACTCTCTTTTTCTACCATAAGTTTATGTGGGAGTTGTAATTTTTTTTCAAATTCTCATCTAGTTAGAAAATAAATATAGGGTGATTTTCTACCTTTTAATTAATGCTTATCGAAGAAAATTGCCTTGTACTCTTGAGAAGCTGGCAAGGAAGCCGCTGTTCTTGCACTTGTTTATGGAAATACACTTAAAGAAATATTGATAAAGTCATTTCTATCTTGGTATGTTACTTCCAGTGACATTAATGCAGTGGCTGTGAAGACACCTATGCAACAGGGCATATAGACATATGCAAAAGTGCAGTGCAGCCTGAACAGGCCATGTTAGAGAAATGATGGATTTCTTCAGATGTTCTAAGATGCTTCAGGGAATATACTGAGGAATATAAAGCTTTCCAAAGCAAGGAACAGATTCCCAAGTGCACACTTCTTTTTGTTACAAAAGCAGAGGAATTATGAAGTATTTCTTTGATGATAATATATGTTATTAGCAAAAACTAATAACAGAGTTTTAAAAAGTTGACATATCAGTAAAGGGTATATTAAAAAACCCTGACATCCCTTTCCTTAAGCCTTATGCAAGTTTTAGATATATTTGAAATTGCTTAGACATTTCAAGTAATGAACTGAGTATTTTGAACATGAATCCTTGAGAGAATATCTTGTTAACATATCAGTAGGTGTATTAATAGGCAAAACCATTTAAGACATCCATGTATCATTATTCAGCAATTTCAGCTTGAGTGCTTCAATCTTAAAAATCTCCGGAACAATCTGAACACGCTCTAGGTGTCAGAGAACTGAGGAGCTGTTGATATTTATTGAGTTAGTAAGGCAGCATCTGTCCATAAAAATGGAGCTAGTAAAATTCAGTAGCCACTAATACAGTTGTTCCATCACTGAATCAACTGTGCTGGTAACCCACAGTTGGTTGCACAGAGGCCCTGCCCATCCCTGAGTCAAGTTACAGTAGTGTCAGTGTAGATTGTTCAAGCGTAGTAACTAAAGATAACTTCACTATGGTGAAAACAAGAAGAAGTGAATGTGATAATTTTGGTACTCAAGGGAAAATTGGGGGTTTTGCTGGCAAGTATCGCTGCTTATTATCTGTGTTCCTACGTATCAAGTGAAACAGCTAAAAATAAAAAGCAATTTACAAAATCCGTGTTTGCCATTAATAGACTCTACATCTAGATGTTTCAAAGACATGGGCAAAATCTAGAGCCAGATATGCAAATGCAGGCTGAAATTTTTGTAATTCTTGAGAGCTTGCTAGCATAAATTGAAAGTGAGGCAAAGAGTGCTCCGCTGTCAGCTTTAGAATGTGAGCCAGGGCATTAAAAACTCGGGCACCCAGAAGCTGCCACTTGGCCAATGACAAGGGCCGTCCTGGAATCCAAAACTAGTAACATGAGCCTTCAGTTAGGGCTTGAGAGCAAACAGAAAGGACTCTGACTGGGAATAAACCCAGTTCTGGTATCAGTGGAGAAGATACACAGACGTGCAGCCACCAACATACTGTACAGTTTGGGAACACGTGTTGCACTGGCTGGTGACAACAAGGACACCACTCCGTAACCTCTCAAATCTATCCCTTGGCATTAAGGAGTCATGTTTCTTGTGGATGAAGCATGTAATATCTGCTATCCAGTGAGCTGCAACTAAGTTAGAGAGAGAAAAGCGGCCAGATAGAGACATGAAAACCAGTCAGACAGATGGGATTGAGCTCCAAAGCGGTGAGCAGCAGGATGGCCACGGGAGTCACCACGAGCTGAAGGGTGCCCAGCAGCAGGACCAAGGCCTCAACCTATCACAGATACACATAAGAGAAAGATCCTTGCTGGGGCCTGGAGAATTCTGAAAGCAGGTTCACTGTCGTTAACCAGGTGATAAGGAGCTGTGCCAGGGAGTGCCATTGGAAGCTGTCATTCTCAGCTGTCATTCTTGCTAAGAGAATGCCACAGAACACAATGCCAAATATTGCATGTATTTCACCCCCTCAGACTACACCTGCTAGCAAGATAAGCCCACATGGTTTATTTCACTGATGACACAGTGACCAAATGGAAATCAGGATTTTGTGCAGTTTCTACTATTTGTGGGTTTGGTTGGTTTGTTTGGTTTATATAAAACTCATTTAATTTGTGTATCATCAATGGATTTCTAAGTAAAAAGCAAGCCACAAAACCCAAGCACATTGAGCAAAAATGGCTGCCTTAGACTCCTGGAATACTCTTTCTGCAATTTGGTTTTATATTTCTGATAACAGTCAGTGGAAGCAGATATTCATATTTGCCTTTTTTCTTTTGGTCTTTCAGTCCTAAAAGAATGTCCATTTACCATCTTAATTATCTTCAACAGTGACATTATCTTAAAACATCTCCATATTCTATACTCCAGTACTACAGATTTTATCTGAGCCTACATTCTGGTGCTAAACATTTTAACAACAGCTTATTTCCCCCCCTGATTTGCAATAAACAACCACATAAAATTATGTGCTCATTCACTGGGCAATGCTAGATCCTTAAATGCATCCAGTACTCCACTACAGATAATAACAGTGAATAGTCCCGCTTGGCCAGACAAAGAAACAAATTCACCATGTGAGCTGCTGGTAGCAACATAACCTGCAGTAGAGTCCAGTGAGATACACCTGAGCTCTCATCCACTTCACATCCTGCTAACAGTGATCCTCACTAGTAATCACTTTTCTTCTTCCATAAATATTTTCCAACATTTGAACTGTTAGAGTTCCAAGGTCCTAAGTGCTGCAAAGACTTACTGCTGAGTACCCAGCAGTACAGAATATTCTCACTGATGTTCAGTAGGTTCTGTCATGGGCTTCTTGAATGACCTTGGACAAATCACTCACATCAGATATTTAGATGCTTAAAAGATTCAAAAAGGAATGTAATGTCCCTTAGAGCGGAATGGGGTTAAGCAGAGAAATGTCTCTGTATGTTTAGGAGACTATTCCTTTAAAAATGCATCTTTGCTTTCCTCCATTCTCATTTCTAAAATCAGGACTAAATAAATCTTCAGTTTCCCAGTCTGTCCAGCTGACTGTTTATGTTGCAAGACTGTGGAGGTACCATCCCTTATGGTACAAAAGGAGCATTTAAAGGTGGGCATTTACACAGTTAGGCTTTTGAATACCTTTTGCTGCTTCTATGGAGATGACATCAGGGTCACAGCTCTTGTAATATGTTGTTTCTGAATGGTTAACAAATGGTTTGCAGTCCTCATGGCAAGCAATGACAGTGGAGAGCTTGCTTTGTTCTAATTTATGTTAACGTTGTGAAAAATTCTGCAGAAATATTGCACAGGGAGACCTCTTAAGCTTAATCAGTGAAGACATATTTAATATCTGTAGGCTCACATGAAAAAGGGCTAGTCCAAAGGACATAAATGTGGTTTACATTTATCCAAATGGAACAGGCAAAAAACCCTCAAATAAGCAATGAATAAATTTGTTTTTAAAATATCTTTTAGCCTGAGGAGTCCAGGAACATGTGAGACTGGAAAGAGTTTGCAGCTGAGCTTGTGTCCTGCAGAACTCACCAAGATTTCCTGCTGACAGTGCTGGAAAACACAGCTCAATTCTCAAATGCTCATAAAAGCTTGGTTAAAAGGAAACAGAGCTCAGTGATTTCTGAACTTACCCAGTACAAAACATCTGTCCAGCCCTCCATGGTGATGCACTGGAACACGGTGAGCATCGCAAATGCAAAGTTATCAAAGTTGGTTATTCCTCCGTTCGGTCCAACCCATCCACCCTTACATTCGGTGCCATTCATGACACACTGACGTCCATTCCCTGAGAATGCACAAGGTGCTGGATCTTCTTCAACTAGTATATCTGAAAATTGACCAGAAAAACAAATCACAACTCTAAGTTCTCAACTGTTGGTGAGTTAACCCCTTGCATGAAGAAGTATCAGCCCTGCTGCAATGTAAATCCACATTTCAAGCAGACAACACAGGAGAGCCTTGGAGCTTTGAGTCTCTCACATTTGAGTCTTACAGTCTCAACTAATCTAAGCAGAGTATGCAACAGTTTGAGTAATTTAGCAGAAGAAAGAAGCATACAATAATATGTGATTTCTTAGAAGCTCCTCATGCTAATTTTCCCCCCCCCCCTTAATTTCCGTTACTTCACCTCCCGCCACCAAGAAAAGGACCTTTGAGGAAAAGAGATCTAATTCTTACACACCATCATCTTCTGCTGATAGAAAAGCACCCTCAGCTACCAGATAAGATCTCTCCCTCATGAAGTTTCACTCCTTCAAAATTCTCCCACAACACACTCTTTTTCATCACTTCACCTGGTGGGAGGAACACTGTTTTCCTTCTTTACTCATTCCGGCTCTGCACTTCTTACTTCTTACCACACTGCCCCAATCTTGAAGGAGAAACACTCTCAAATTATGAACTCAGCAAAGTCCATCTTCCCTGGAAGAGGACTAGCTACCTCTTCAGTAATCAGACGTGACAGAAAGCAAAGGAGTTGTGCCTTAGAGATAGTCCCCATCATTATTTTCACTGCTGAATTTAAGCTACACATATCAGAAATGAAAACCTATTCAGAGCATGTTCTAGTCTCTGACTGGTTTGAGTTTCTGTGGGTTTGGTGGTGGCTTTGGGTTTTTTTTCATTGAATGCACTCCTCCTGAAATTACAAACCACAGGGTAAACTGGAGTTCCAGAAGTTTCAGTGCTTTGGCTCCTGGTTCTATTTCAAACTGAAATCCCACAGATTTCAAAGAAAACATAATCAAACCCTTATTTTAGGCAACAGTTTCATGACTTACCTGAATCAATAAGAAAACAAGATTTGTGCATTTTTCCAATAAAAAGTTCCAATCCTATAATAGCATAGATTATGATTACAAACAATACCAAAAGGGCAATATGGAGGAGGGGGACCATGGCTTTTATAATGGAGTTCAGGACAACTTGTAAACCTGAAAGGAAAAAAAAGAAAAAAAGGTGATACAAAATAAGCCACATTTCTCTGTCTTGCCCTGCCAATTTTTCTATAATTACACATTATTAGGAATTAATGATAGACATGCAGAGACAATCAGTTTTTCAAAAAAATTCTGCTGCCCAGAACCACAAAACGTTCCTGTAACAAAAAGAGCTTTGCAAGAATCTAAAACTTTCTAATTGTTTCCTCTGTTATGTCACAGAAGTCAGTGCTTGAAACGTGTCAAGCATCTATGGTTTTTTAGAAAGAAAGGGCATGCAGTCAGTGTGTATCTGTAGGTCACCTTATATAACCTGTAAGAAGTTTGGCTTTACCAAAACAAGGGAACCCCAGACTGATGAAGCTGCCACAGCACCAATGAGAATAAAATATACCTCTTTTCTAATTTAACAGACTTCCTTTCTGACGTCTCATAGGCCTGCCTCTGTCCTCAGTGAAGTCCTTTTACACACCATCATGATCATTTTCACGTAACAGATTGTGATATAATAAACACAGAATTAGTTTTCTTCCTTTGGATGTCTTGGAAAGAGCTGAATTGCAAGCCATGAACTTTGTATTCAGCCCAAAGAGTTTCAACAATGTATTAAAACAGGAAATATCATCAGAAAATTCAATTGCTTTCTTTGAACAATATTGTTCTACTTTTTAAGTTTCCTAATTTATCTGTTAGCTCTTCTGAGATAAGCAGAAGGCATTCATGTGCATTGGAGGGGGCAGGAAATACAAAATGTGTAATGTGCTTTGCACTTACCAACATATGAACTATTTTAGGACCACCTACACTTTCAGATCTGCAGGCTCGTAGAATTTAAAAAAAAAAAATCTGAATTTTATTTTCTGATGTTTTAGCATTTTAACATGCAATTTACTTCTACATAAAGCTCCTAAAAAGGAAGTGTATTCCCCTGTCTGCTTACTGGACTGTGTAAGAAGATCATACACTGCCTGAGTTCACAATCCCTTGTTTGACTTGAAATAGGGTATCACTCATCTTGAAATTCACTTTATATGTAGAACTAGATAGGATAAAGTTGAGGTTTTATTCTCTCATTTCTGTTAGTGCCTGGAACAAGAAAGGGAAATAATCAGAGCAATTACTGTATTCACTGCAATGGAATTAAATGGAAATAGCTTACTGGGCACTCCTGATACAAGCCGGAGAGGTCGCAGTACACGAAAGGCTCTTAGGGCTTTGACATCAAAGCCACCAGGTTTGCCACCTGAGTGGCTGCCACCGTCTGTTTCTTTGGTTAATTGTTCCAAGATTACACTAAATAATCTAGAAAATGAGATGAAAGGGAAGGTCATCGCTATCCATTTACCACGCAATCAAAGATATTACTTTGGAAATTACCTGAACTGCAGATAATTCTGAAAGCCTGTTCAGATGTCAAAATGAGAGGTATATTTACCCATTAAATCATGGAAGGAGGAGTTAGGAAGTGCAAGAGTTTATAATGGCTCCAGGGAAGAAGGATCACACAATGTCCAATAATTTAGCATTTCACTCTTATACACAATTTGCTACTTTTAAATACATGAAGCTACTTTGCTACTTTGGTTCAAATACTTCAGCTGTAACATTTGGAGAACTAGTTTTCTCCTTAGAAGAAGAAATAGAAAACAACTAAAACCATCTGGTTTAATTTTGGCGAAATATATGAACTCCAACTGACACTGCAGTTCCAATATTCTATATACAGTCAGCAGAAACGGAATACATTAAAAATAATTAAGAGTGCAACATTTAATAACACCAAAAAGATTTTTCTTACACATAATACCTCTGAGGATGAATATATTCCCAGATGGCTCGTTTCTTATACTGCGGTTTTTCCCTGCAGAAAAGAACTAGTCGTTCATTAGAACGGCTTGGAAGACAAGAGTTTTATTCTATTTTTCCACTTCTAGCAGCAATTTGAAGTGATGCGAGTGCTTGAAATACAAATTAATCTCAAGTTGATTTTATTTTGGAGTTCTACTTCAGATGCATCTAGACTGCGGCTGGACCACACAAACTATGTTACCCTTTGCACAGAGTCTGGAGCTTGGATGTTGCAAAACTGCACTTCTCCTGAAAGCATTATCAAGTGAGCAGAGTTTTGTAACCCTGCAAAGTGTTTCACGCTTGTAAAGGAGGCCTGAAAAGTGCAGGGTTTTAGTTTGGTCGTGAAAGGTTTCCACAACTCTGGTTAACAATTCGATCATGCTGGATAGTTGCTTGAAATCATATATTATTTAACAGGTTACCTAAAGTAGAATATTGGAGACCTTTACCTTCCCCCAGTCAGCAACTGACCCAGATCAGTCAATAACCATCCCCAGTCTGCTCCGTTGTCCTCCTGAACAAAACCCACCCCCAAAGACTCTACAGATGATTGAATGAACACCAGCAGCCTACATTGCTACAACCAAATCTACATTTCGTATTTCAGGTCCTGATTCAGCCCTGTAGTTTAACAGAAGCATAATTCGAGGAAAATGACACCTCAACAATTTCAAGAGTGACTATTTATGCTCTAAAGGCAGACATTTTTTAGAAGACTTCTGAAGCAAGTCCTGAATTCAGACAACCTGCTTTCAGCCTGTCAGTTTATACAACATTCAGAAAATTAAAGGGCTACAGGCGCAGGAAGGTGCTATAAAAGCTTTCTCTACAGCCCCTTATTCTTTCACAGAAATCAATGGAAACTGTGAGAGGCAGCATGCAGGCAAGTAGTAGAGCAGTCAAAGTATTTCCTGCTCTGGATACAGAGAAGAGTGACAAAGACAGGAGCCAACATCACAGTCACAGCTATGTCTGCAGCTCTGTCACTTCATGTTGTCCAGCTGAAACCAGGACATATGGCATTCCTATAAAGTCATTAAGGTATAAAACTATTGATCTCCTTTATTGAAATGTACATTTTCATTCCTGTACAGTTTACCAAAGTTTAAATGCCAGATTGGATTTGGGAAAAAGTCTCTAAATATGTTTCCCTTTTCGTTGTAGAGATTTCTTTGGGTATAATGAAGATTAATGTGTTTGGCCTGTTACAGTTTCTGCTGAGAAAGCACATGATCAAGTTTCAATACTTTAATATAGGACATCATGGCAGCTCTTTCAAAGCTATTAAAATACCTAATGAAATTTCACATTGAAGCCAATCAAACAGAATCACATCCAGAAGTGATTGCACACCCACCCTAGGTTATATATGAAAATCAATTTTTCACTGGGCTTTTATGTATTAATTAAATAAAATAAAATAAATGGGACTCATGCTTGCTTAATCATGTACGCTGTGCTTTCTTAAAAGAACAAAAACATTGCTTGCAGTTTTGCCATGTTATGAAAGGTCCACCTTGTCTTACAGGTGGGCTGATGACAACCTACACAATAATTTATATTCCAAAAACTTTGGGGTTGAGTTAGGGCTTTATCTTTCTGTGATATTTAAGGTATTTGATAACTTGCAGTCCATTTTTATTCGTATTTTCAGCAGATTCAGTGTGAGCATTTGCCCTAACCACATTCAGCCTCCAATGAGTGTTTTATGAGTTAATGGAAAATTTTTTAGTTATCATGTATTTAGGACACAGCCAAAGATAGAGGTCATGTTAATGAGACTGCTCCAGGGTTACTGTAACTCCGTGGTCACTTGACAAAAGGGAAGAGGTCTATTCAAGTGACTGCTTGGCAAGAGAACAGAGCTCATGTGTGAGTCTCCACACCTGCCCACCAAGCTTCCCCTTCAGGCACAGAGGCCAATCTGTTGAGAATGACCTGACCTGATGAAGGATCTATTTATACACAAATTTTAGTCCTGGACCAAAACTGCCTGAATGCCAAGCAACTGGCCCAAATACAACCTTGTCAGTAACATTTAGTATCCCAGAATCAAATAGTTACAAATCTGGCACTCCTATGTTCATAGCACTTGCCCAAATTTAACAACACTTTACTACAAATTCCTTTACTTTGCATCTTTGTCCTTTTCTTTACTGTAATGGCACATGTAAAGAGCAGCACACACTCTAATTTCTAGGCCTTTTCAATTACAGGAAACCCTTGATATAGTTTGAACTTTAAACTGAAATTAAGACTGCACATTGCATACCAAGGTTGTCTTTGCAAGTCAGCTACAACATACGAGATTAAACATGGATAATGTTCTCCATGTTCTAGATAATTAATATTGTCAGCAAACAGAATTTACAGTACTGAAAAAACACCTAATATATTGTCCACAATATTTAGGAAATCGGTGAACATCTGTCTGAAGATTCATTCCCCAGATAGCTGAAGGGAGATCTAATGAACTAGCACAAGCACGAACTTGTGACACAAAAATTATTTATCATAAGTAGGTGCATAATGGAAATGTGAGTTGTTCCACTCTCCATTCCTCTGTAACCTGTGCAAGGCCGAACCTCTGAAGTAAAAAACAAACTCTCCAGGGTTTCCTGGTACAGAAAGGTGCACAGGGAAATTTTTAGCACACATTCAACCGCAGGCAAGCCAAAGTCATTTGTGTATCTGGGGCCTGATATGCAGCATCCCAAAACAAAGCCCAACTTCCTTCAGACTCGGCAAATGTCAAGGAATCACTCAGTTAATTCTGTCTCCTCTCTCTTCACTTTGAAACATGTGGATTCTCCTAGAGGTCTTTGTATAATAGATGAACTGCACATGACTGTAGTATAGGGTTAAACCTAGAAATGAAACAATGTATGGCCCTCAACAGATCAATCATCACCCGGAAAGACATCAGTTTATCTTGAAAAAATCATATGGGAAAGATTCTGTAAGACTACTCAGTGAAAAATCTTCAGCAGAACTCCAAATTCCCTGGGAACTTGAACCATAAAGCTGATTGTGCAACGCAGCCTAAAGGCACAGACAGCATTGAGAACTTCTTGGACTTTTGAAAGTTTTCCCACTCAGTTCATTCTTTTACTCCAAAAGCAAGGAAATCAAGCATAGGCTGCTACTCACAGCCAGACAGACCTGTATCTAACTCACTGTAAAGAAAATATAAAATTTTTGTATAATGTAAAATATTTGTATAATGAAAGATAAATTACTTACCCTACTATTACTATTACAAAATCCAATAAATTCCATCCATTTCTAACATATGCGTTGGGGTGTAATAATAATCCATATGCTATAATCTTCAAAAATGTTTCAACTGTAAAAATTATCAGGAAGGCATATTCTACTTTTTCCTGTAGAAGACAAAAAGAAAGCACCATGAAAGACAACATAATATAAAAGCTCTTTTACAAGTTCCAATTTGCACTAAGAGGGTAAGTTGATCAGGACTAAGGAGACACCTTCATGGCAGTTTATTTTACAGGTTTTATTGGCATAGCACTTAATGAGAACTGTAATGACAAGGTTATAATTACATAATTGCCCGAGATTTTCTTGTTTTCACATTCTGTGAGAAAAAAGCTCTGTTTCTGCCAATATGGAAGTACACTGCACCTTTGCTTAAGCAAATAGTCCCATCCAGATCAGTAGGATTCTGTGCATTCATTAAAACCAGAAAATGCTGCCAAACAGGGCCCGGGAACTACCCTCAAAAGTTAAGCAGTGGTAAACTTACTATTAATTATACCAGCCTTTATTTAATTAGGACCCACAGAGTTCTACCTAATAAGGAAGGTTAAGATAGCATAAAGTTGTTTAACAGGGTATTCATTTAATTTTAAACTGTCTTGCAACTTTTTCATCTTAATGTAGAAGTTTACATCAACTTATTCTTCCTTCCACATCACCGGAATTTCTTTAAATCACCCTATTATGCTTGAAAAAATTAGAAGGTGGTGATACAGTACCTTAAATCATTGGAAGCTCCAACTGGTGGCTGAACTGCTGCAGAGTCCTATCAATAAACTGTGCACTCCTCACCCCCGAGAAGTGGCACCCTGGGATGGCTGTGACAGGAAAGGCTTTCTCCTGCTCAGCTCAGCCCTGTACTCCTGCCTTTCTCCTCCCCTTGGAGCACACCCCATAAACACTGGAATGCCTCACCCAGGGCAACTCCTCCTCAGCTACTATACATTTTGCATGAGATCTTCCAGCCCAGCCAAACTAATGGACATCCTCCTTCTCCTCAAGCTTTCTAATGCTGCTTTCAAAATTGTCCCTTCCACTTACCCACCAATTTATCACCAAACAGCTACAAGAATTACTGGTTAACAAGAGTGAAGTGGCCTCATAGAAGAAATGCAAATGGCTTATGCATCAAAATCCATCAGATCTCTGGCTGGAGAGCATCACAGAGATCACAATAATGTGGGTTATCAGAGTTCCTGAGAAACATACTCAATAGAAGGCTTCGATACAAGCAAATCCTACCATGTACACATTCCACAGTAACAGCTATTTTTGTCTCCCTGCATATAGCTAAGTCTGCAGCTTGGATATGGAAAAATAAATAACGTAAGACAACATAAGGAAGACAAAAATATTATGGTTCGCATTTGCTATGGGCAAAATATATATCAAAATGATAGTAGTAAGACAAGAAGTCAGACAAAAGATATATGTTTCATATATGCAAAATTTCAATAGCTTCCTTACTTAAAAAGAACATTGGATACAGGACTGGGTGGGGCCTCCTGGGTCACCATGTCCGGTGTCCTGTTTTAAAGGCCAACATGTAATTTAATTCCATTCATCAACCTACCAAGTTCCATCCTAAAAAGCATCTTTGCCCTTCACTGCTCCCCTTCAAAAAATATTGCAATGCTCTTCTGCTTTTGGGTGAGACACCAGCCCTAGTGCAACCTGCCTGACGGTCACACACCCTGCAGTTCATTTCAGTGGGACAGCTCAAACCTCAGCACTCTACCATATCACTTACTACCCATCTTCTAAAGATAACATTGGTCTTCTTACCGTTTATTTCATCTCTTTTATGGAAGCAGGAGTGTTTCTGTTTTCCTGAACAGTATTGCAGCATTCTATTAAAGCCACATGGAATATAGGACAACCTCATTTTTAAAGCCACCGCTGGGGTAAAGGCCGGGGTGTGTCACTGAGCAGATGGACAAAAGAAACCCTGACAGCTGCACCAACAGCAGCCACGTGAATCTCACCAAGGAAAAACGAAGTGCTGCACCTTGGGTTAAACAATCCCACACCAATATGGGCTAAGAAAGGACCTAGAAGTCACAGTGGGCATCAAGTTAAATATGTGCTCATTGTAAATCAGACAAATTCCATATTAGGCTGTATTAGGAACAGCACGGAGAACAGACAGAGGGAAATTGATGCATCTCTGCTCAGTGCTGTGAGGCTGAACTACAGTTCAGGGTCTCCGAGTTCAAAATGGATGTTGAGATGCAAGTCCCAGTAAAGGGAAGATTTCCTCTCCAGCAAGGAGGATCTCATCTCCATCCAAGAGGAGCCAAAGAAAAGGGCTAACAGCAGACTACAACTAGTACAAGGGGGCTACAAAAACTTGAAAGCCAAACAATAATGGGAAAACAAGGAGGAACAGTCACAAGCTGCAGGTTTGGAGGTTCACAGAACATTAAAAAATTTCTTTATCAGAAAGGTAAGGCAGAACGGGAACATGCAGTTTAAAGCAGGAAGTTTTGAAGATGTAGCTAGGCAAGGGTACAGCTGAGCTGACCTAAGGCTGGCAACAGTCCTGCCAGGAGCTGAAGGAAAAGGCAACCTCCAAAGATCAACCTCTCATTTCTGTTATTTTAATGTGATTCTAATAATTCTTACATGATCACAGGGAAAAGTAGGGATAGATTCAGGGCATACATGACTACCTGCACCCACTACATATTCAAGATCTAAAAGCTCCTGCATTCTGCACAACTTTGAACACTGGAAAGTTTTCCTTCCTTTCTGTGGAAGAACGGAAATGTTCCCTTCCATCCTCATTCCCTCCTGTAAAGCACAAGTGTGACTGTTTCCAGATTTTGCCGCTAGAAATATATATTCATAATGGATACAAGACAGAATCAGGGACAATGCCATTACTGTAACCAACAGCACAAGCAAAAGATGCTTTGTAAGAACAGCCACTGGGCAATCCCACAGCCACAGTTTCTTGAAAACCTTGAGAAAAGGAACACATATTTCTATACATCTATAACCAAAGAGATTATTTTTTCAGTGTTTAATTTCTCCTCCCTTCCTTATTTCCTTCCTTTCATGCTTCCACACTACTTTTTTTTTTTTTTTTAATCACAACTTGTGTCTCCCACAGAGGCCAGAAAAATGACTTGGCCCTATAGTTAACAATATTCAAAGTACAGGCTGTGCTTTCCTTACAGACTGTTTGGTTCTTTAATAAGTAGGCAGCCAACAGATGTTCTCACACCAACTGCAAAGTTAACAACCTGCTCACACTCAGGAAGGTTCTGGCAGTCCCTTCTCACACTTGGGTAATTTCTTGCCAGTCACCACGGACATCAGTTTTTGCCTCTGCAAACCTGCTCCATCTCATCTGTAGGCCACACATCACCTTCTATGTCCAGAGCTTAAGCAACTGTTACTGAAGAGTAAATAAAGTTTCATCTACACACCATTTTCAGGATTACAGGAAGAATTGTAGAGGTGGGGGTTCTAGGTAAAAATAAATATAGAACAGTAAAAGATAAATTCAAAATACAGACTGGAGACTGCAGTTGTAGCAGGTTATGATGCACATATTTATCTGCTTTATTTTCTGCACAGTGGAGAAATCCCTACACATCTCCTTTTGTTCAAATTAGTTGAGATCTTTAAGTGAATATCTCCTTAAATATAGAAGTAGGAACACAGAGAAGACAACTAAACAAACAAAAAAAGGGAAATGCATAAGACTGAGTGCCCACGAAACAAAATTTGTATTGAAGGAAACTGAGAAAGCTGATTGGCTCTAAAAAATTGTACAGATTAAAATGGAAATTGCACATAATTTCTAATATCTATTACTGCATTTGGTTCTATATTGCAACAAAATCAGCAAAAAATCTGACAGCTGTAAACATAAAGAAGATATGAAGCACAACAGTATGCCTGTGCTACAAAGGATCTAATCCTAAGGCTGTGTAGATTAATAGTTGTTTGTTCACTGCTTTGGTACCACACAAAGCTGGGTCATCTCTCCTCACAGGCAGCCGATTCCTGCAAGGCTGTCTAACACTTTTATTAATGTTGCTCAAAATCTCCACGTCTCAGCAATCTTTTTTGGAATATATGATGCAACAGGACCGGGAAGATACGGTGCCTTTCTCAGGCAGTCCGAGGAGCTCCACTTTGGCATTGATCATGGAGTACAAAACAAAGGCTTACCTTTCGCCAGTGAGTTTTGGAGGAAATCATTAGAACCCCATTTCAAAAAAAAAAAAAAAAAAAAAAAAAAAAAAAAGACAAAAAACATTT
>JAWWMP010000023.1:14053093-14072447 GCA_035047865.1 Dendrocincla tyrannina
AACCCCCTTTCAAAAAAAAAAAAAAAAAAAAAAAAAAAAAAAAGGCAAAAAACATTTGCTTTCTTATTTTAAGTAAATCAGCTTAGCAGAAACCCTGTAGCTCAGGAAATCTTTTTTTCCCCCCACCCCAGCCAGATGGTGCACATTAGTCATCATTTATCTTCATATTTTCAAAATCTCTGAAAGAAATATGCAAAGCTACTGTTACGTGTCAGAAGGTGATGCGCTACAACTCTGCATTTAAGAAGTTTCACAAGATAACTGTTTTAAAATAATTTGCAAAACATTAATCTATTATGCTGTATAATTAAGTCTTCCCATATTAATATCTGTTTCCATGGCAGAGATAGCAATTATTTCTTAACAAAGAAAATACCCTTTTGGATCCAGAGTGACACACCTGAATCAGAGTAACAAAACTGCTTAGCAGATAATGTGACTCCACTTCAGTAAAGTAACTAAACTGATCAACTTTCTGAAGTTTAGACATAACACAAGATACTTTGGCATTACTGATTTGGGAACTAAAAAACCCAAAAAAAATCCATGTGGAATTTAGTAAGTTGCGTGACTGATGTCTCAGCAACGTATGAAGCCATTTGTCTTTTTGACAAACGGCCACTCTGTTAAGTTCTACCTCTGCAAAAACATACCATCTGTATGTAAGACAGAAAAGTAACTGAGTTTTGAATTTCAAAATGGAATGATTTAATTTTTCACTTTGTATACCTGTATTCCCCTGAAAATCATCTGCGACCTGCACCACAGTAGGAATAAAAAAAGGGAAGTAAATCTATTTATTCCCACATGTGAAAAATGTTAGAGCAGTTTCCCCAATACAGAAAATGAAAACAAACATGGAATCCATATACCTGGCTTAATTTCAGCAACTTTAAATACAAAAACAAAGTCATTTACTTCCAAGAGTAGACACAGAAATTACTCTCCATTTATTAGAAGAATTTGAATTATTTATCACTCAACAATTTGGTGAGAACTATTGGATTAACTATACCTTTAGACACATAAACAGAGGGAGAGCTCAAAAACCAGTATTTTAAGGGTTCGCATTCTGCTCAATCCAATTAAATCACATTCTACCTTCCTGATCAGTCCTGACCCACCAGAGGGAACACAACCACTGGTCTCAGCTCTGTCAGATGCCTGCATTAGTGTTCCTCTGAGGGCAGCTTTGCTTTCTGACAGGGCTCTGCAGCCACTTCAGCAGACAGAACTGCACCCCCCTGGTTGCAGTGCCTTAACCCAGGCGTGGGCCAGCAGACATTACTGCCATACTTCAAGTGCACATGACATTTCAAGGACATGAGACCCTTTTATGTCTGAATACATTGAATGCATGTAAAATCCAGGGCAAGTCCAGGCAGGAATTTGGCATTAGGCCCAGAAATATCTCCAGTCTTCTGAGATAGGACACCATCACACTGCTGCAGATCCAGATGCTCTGGCAGGTTGGACTGGGACATCGGAGGGCAAGGCTGAGACTTCAAAGTCAAAACCAAATGCAAACTCCATATTTAGGGGTAGCAATAAGCACAAACATTCTTACACCAGTTCCATATAAAACCAGAGGGATTTCACGTTCCTAATACCACTGCCAAGCAACAAACCTCATTCTCTCAGGATCTTCACCGTTTTCAAAGAGGGCACAAAATCTTTCCATCTTTTTTGCACTGTGAATTCACAATCGCTTGGTACAGCCCCAATTAACAACAGTTCCAGCCTCCAGCTCTCAGGCAGGCATTGATGTTTGCAAGAAAAGAGTGGACAATAAGGGACCTCAAACACTGGGCACAGCAAATAAACAACATGGATGTTCATGCATTACGCTGAGTTGTAATTAAAATTAAGAGCAATTAAGTCTGCAGGAGCATTTGAACAAGTTACACCTCTGAGATAGTATCTCAACCTTCAAAGACAGCTTTAGGGAGCAGTAATGCCTCTACTTTCATCCGGCAGCCAGGGGTAGGTGAATAAGCAGACCATGTTAAACACTGTGATAACTTCTTCATTATTTCCTGCCATCACTTCCTCTAAATGCACTGTAGGCCTGAATTTCATCTTTGACTGTGATTGCTTCTCATATTCTTAATCATATATTTTCCAGTTTACCTTTAAGTAACACGATAACAGAGATGTCAACACCTCTGTGCTGTAAATAAGTGTTTGTACAGACAAAAATGTTGCATCCAAATGACAAGTTTTCTTATCAATTACCAGTCATCTGCACGGATCCATGTTGGTCTTCTTCATGTAAAGGTTTATTGAGTACATGTGAAATAAGGATTCTATGTTGATAACATTCAATAGGAAAAAAAAAATCCATGTTTTTTTCTATGTTCTGTTTAGGCAGAACTCTGCTCTCTGCCAGGTAATGCAGAGCTTTGCTGAGTAACAGCTAAGTGAGCACACCAGA
The DNA here is from genome assembly GCA_035047865.1 of Dendrocincla tyrannina. NCBI lineage: Eukaryota > Metazoa > Chordata > Aves > Passeriformes > Dendrocolaptidae > Dendrocincla > Dendrocincla tyrannina. The sequence continues at coordinate 14,055,528 of JAWWMP010000023.1, forward strand.
CATCCATTGTGTATGCACATTATTAAACCCACTATTTACACTCCCTTACACTTCCATATGGAAGCACAGACTATTTTTCTATTTCATATTGTTCTGGAAAAACAAGGTAAATGGTGTGCTTTTGAAAATTTCCTCGTAAGTGACTAAAAATGCACCAGAACCACCACAAATTTAGCAGGTAGTGAAGAGCTATCAGCCCAGGGCCAATGAAGGCCTCCCTGTGCAATGCCTGCACACGTGCAGGGTGTGGAAGGCAAGCTTCCATCCGAAATCCATACAGCTCCTGCTGAAGGGAGAGCACAGCATGCCAAGCAATCTGAACTGCACAACAAAAGCAGGCCAAGTACTCAATAAAGAAAATAAGTGCAAGAGGATCCAAATGACTTGGGTGTCTTTCTGCCATCCTCCAACTCAGGATATTCAGAAAAATAAGGTCAGCACAATAAGGAAAGTAGAACAGAACACTTGTATATAGTGGCACCTTCTCTCATAATTTTACCTTATGCAGTTGACTCAAGTCAGTGTCAAGTGGTGAATTAAACCTCCACCTAGTCATAAACCAGCATTAATGATAAGTATATTTTGTTATTTGCTAGCAGCTGTTTATTTATAAGACAGTAGGGTTTAGTTAAAAAACAGGGGGTGAGAATATTACTAGGAGTCAGATAGTTTACTGGCTATCTTCAAATTCTGAGAATTTGAAAATCAAAAGAATTTTTTAATCCCTATAAATTCACTCTGACCATACAAAAATCCATGAATAGAGAATGCACAGGAGCACTGACAGCAGTAAACCCTCCCTGGAATATTTTTTACAAATATGTTGGAGCTTGGAAAACTTTCAGACAAGTTTACTAGTTTACAAGACTAGTAACAAGCCCACTTTTTGTGTTCCACAAGTGTTTTCTAGATACAGACTTCTGAGAATGTTCAAAGAGAAACAAAAAACAAGGGCAAAGTGGGTAAAAAAGAGAAAATCTCCAGACCAAAATCTCACCAATCAAATCAAATTATAATTAATGCAGTTCAGCATTTCACTACAAAATATATAAAGAAAAAAAACTAAACACTCCTGTGAGAGCTTTTCCTTCTTTTTTTGTCCCTAATCATACTTCAAAACCAGGTTCATACTATTAATACATTTTATTAAAAACGGTCCTAAAAACTACTCAGGTGATGCTGCACCAGCCTAGATTTAAACATTATTTGCTTCTCTGGTGTTCCTTTTCCAATAGCTTCCCCATTGTCCAACCTGTGTTCTTCCTCCTTTGACCAACACAGTTCTCCAAGGTCCAGGAGTGGCTCCCACTTGGGTTATGGTCGCTTTGTGTTCAGTTTTTATGTAGGTGAGTTTGCCAAAGGAAAGTCTGTCCCAACAGACAGAGCAAATTCCAGGGAATCCTTCGTGCAGGTGTTCTCAGAGCTCTTCTGAAGGAATACTGGCATCCCAAAGAGAAAGGAAGAGCAGAGCAAAAAGGTAACTGTGGATCAGCTGCTCCCTGACAGCTCCATAACCATCCAGTGCAGCATTTCAACAATGTCAAGGACTTTTGGGGGGCAAAAAGAATTAAACCAATATGGAGAACAGATTGGGTTTGTAGTTCTGTTCTGCACTGATAGTGTCAGCCAAGAAAGAGAACAATGACATTCTTTGAGTAGGTGTTTTCTGCCCAAGATTTATTCATCTGATTGCAAATCTAATTTCCACTTTCATTACTAAAGAACTGGGAAAATCTGATCATCACAATACTCATTAATCTGTCAGACAGATGACTACAGTAGCTCTTTGCTTTGGTCCAGTTAAAAACTATAGAATGATTTGTTAAAAACCTATCCAGTGGGACAGTTTGTTTTCTACATACTTGTAGTAGAGTAGAAACTTCCTTTATGCAAGGACAAATAATTTATTTTAGTAGGGGGTTTTGTTTGGTTGGTTTTTACTACCATGGAAAAGGTTTAAGAAATCTCCATGACTGAGGCTTTCAAAAATTCAAACACACCATGCCTACCATATGTCTGGGTCTGACTCTGAGGTGAACATGAAGGGAGCAAAAGGTTCGGCCTGTTATTTTATTGGAGTTCTTCAAAACATCTTTCTCAAGTTTTAAATGGCAGAGCCCTAGACCAGTGGTCAAACACTGTCCTACACTTGTGGTCTACTACTGTCTCCTGAAAACTAACAAGACTGAGAACATTTTCTTTAACCCTCTGCTTTTGGAGAGCAATCAACTTCCATGAACAGGATGGGGTCTGCTGTATCAGGACTGGCCACAGAATTCAAGTATTAATTTCCTAACATCAGGTCATATGATGTAGGTATGACAATTTTATACTGTGTGCTTGGTAAATAAGTTCCAGTGTGAAACACCTACTGCCTTTCTGGGGAATGACACGCTGCATGTTCTATTATCCCTTTGGAATTCTTTTCGAGAAAGAATTTTTTAACCCCTTAAATACACTTTCATTTACTCTGTACTTTCTAGTAGGTAAAATTGCATTAAAAACCACTGAAATAAAACTAGGCAAACTGAATTATTTATGAGCAGACAACCTGCCAGAGCAATGGAAGTCACAAACTATAGAGACGTCACCAGCAATGATGCTAATGAAATCCATTTGCAGCTAAAGGAGAAGGCAGGACAGAACACTCCTTGTAGACACTGTTCAGAACAGCGATGGAAGGAACCAAAACCACTCATTTATCCAAACTGACAGGAGAATGGGCTACAACAGCCATGAAAATGTTAAGGCACAGCTTCATCCTTGATTGTCTCAGCTTGCTGAACAAGTCCTTCCTAGTACTTTTTCTTCTGCTGTGGTTGTTGTTGAACCAAGTGGTTGAAGCATCTACTTAATAAAAATTTTATTTCACAATCCGAAGTCAGAGCTTTTCCACTGATAAAAGACTTTGCTTTGAGAGAATAACTTATAGTAAATTCCAGATATGCAAAATCTCATGCAGCTGTAGAAACTGGTATTTCCCTGCAGCAATTAAATGCAGGGAGATTCCCATTTTGTGTGCCCATTAGGTATGTGGATAACTAGAAAGGGAAGATCTTTCCCCAGTTCTTTCAACTCAAATAGAAGGCTCAACTGACCCAGAGACATTTTCATTACACATCTGAGGGTCAGCTGGCTCTGGCTGTTCCATGACAAAGAAAATGTTGATCTGCAGAGAAAACACAAGGACAAATGTGCTCCTCTGCCATGCCAGTGTCCAACAGAGCCCTCTGCTCCACTGCAAACCCAGCACTTAGAGAAGCAATATTAAGAAGTGGAAGGGCTTTCCATAAACACAGAGGAACTCCAAGAAAAATTCCCAAACCAGCACAGCTAAGCCACCAACTTGTACCCAGTCCACAAACAAGACCCAAGCTTTAATTTCATACACCTGCTTCACTTTCAGCTGTGTTTAGCTACAATACTGATCCACTCTGCCAAAAATTCATTAGATAAATAAAAATCTAGCTGAGTTCTAGTAATGGCACCACCATGAAGCCTTACTCTTCATTCTGAGCATGACAGAAAAATGTTCAACCAAAGTAACACTACATGTACTAATTTTGAAATAAACACACAGAATACTACTGATATACATTCCTCAGGTAGCAGGAAAAGTTGCCACAATAAAAACAAAACTGAAATAACTCAAAGCTGAAAAAAATTGTTTGTTCACGACCTGTGATCTGCAGATCAAACCTTACTGATAAAAACCTTCCACTTCTGATGGAAAGGAAAACATGAATTTGCCTGCCCTGAAGCCAAATGTCTTTGTTCTCTACAGATGACTCTGTTTTCATACTGCCTTGTGGAACGTTACTAACATTATTTTGGGTCCCTCCAGTGCCTGCTACAATTACAATTCCAGACTCCACAAATGCCTTTAAGTACATCTTTGAAATTGCAAAGTTGCTACACAAAATCATTTCCTTCCTCTCATTCCCATACCGTTTGGGATCCCAGGAGATGTATTTAGGTTTTGAATGTCTTATTTCATTTTCCGCTTCTGCAAACAGAACACTTGATCAGGAAGATTATTTTGTTATTATTCCATCTGAACTGCATCTAAGCCTGTTTTAATTTACTCCCCTATCTGGAATATCAGTTTTGATTTCCAGAGAACTCACTGTCCACAACAATATATTCTTAAGTATTCTGTCACTGTTTCAAGTTCATTTCCATTATCACTATAAAACAGTTTGAGAATACCAACACCTGGTTTTTCTCCCCCCATAAAACTGCTTTCCAGATGATTTGCAATGTCATAATCCCTGTGACTTTTCTCCCAGCTACTACTGGGACAGCCCCTAAAGCATATTTACAAACTATGTTCTTGAAAGTAACTTCATGAAACGAGCCAATACCTCCCATTTGGAAAAAATTAGGCTTTTTCCCCTTAAGCACCAAAGTCTCTACTGCTCCCAAGTGGGCAAGAAAAAACCTGTGATTACAACCAGATACAACTCACAGAGACCAAGAGCCCAAACCAAAAAAATAATTCTCCCCCTCTTTCAGTTACATGTACATAATTTAACATGTCTTAACTGAAGATCACAGAATCACCACGGTTGGAAGAGACCTTCAAGATAATCCAGTTCAATCATCAACCCACCACCACCATAACCACACCTAAACCACATCCAGACATCTCCTGAACACTCCCAGAGATGGTGCCCCCATCACAATCTGGGCAGTCTCCTCCAATGCCCGACCACTCTTTCAGTGATTTTTTTCTTTTTGTAATATTCAATTTGAACATTCCCTACTACAATTATGAGGCCATTTCCTCCTCTCCTTTCTCTTGAGACATGGTAGAGGAAACAACCTCCTTTCAGATAGTTGTACCCAGTGAAGAGGCCCCTCAGAGCCTCCTTTTCTCCAGGCTAAACAACATCAGCTGCTCCTCACAGGATTTTCTAGACCCTTCAGGAGCTTCCTTGCCCTTCTCTGGACACCCCCGCACCTCAATCTCCTTTTTGCAGTGAGAGGCCCAAAACCAAACACAGGATTTGAGAGTACCTGATCGCCTAAGTGAGGATATTTCACAGCCAGAACAGGTGAACTGAAAATTCTATTAGTCTCCCACTGTTTCAGTGATTTGAAGAAAGCTCCAAAAATTACGATTCTCCTAAGTTTTAGTAAGTAACTCAACTACAAATCTTTGTGCCTTAATGGCCTGGGAGTTGCTGACATATGGAAGTCAGTTTATATTGCACATTGGTTTTTAAAATACCCGTTGAAACATTTACAACTATTTTCACAATCCACTACTGTATCACTGAACATCCTGTGAAAATATTTGAAAAACATAGATTTGAAAATTAATCCTTAAGAGTAGATGAAGAATAACAGGAATTTGGACTCCACAGCCTTAATTCAGCATCGCTTTGCAATCAGCAACCACCATTTCTTTCCCTGTCCTGAAGGGGCAATTTTACATCACTAATTCTCTAGTGTGATTCTAACACCAGTCCCTTGAATTTGAAAAGGGGGTCTTTGCTTCTGTAGAAAAAATGCCCAATACTCTGCAAATCAAGATCTCAGAGTGAAACAAAATGCTTTAATTAAAGCTATTTCCTTTGCTTAGCGCTATTTCCAATTTATGATTTGCCAAAGGCACTGTTTTACTCATGTTTCCATGGAATACTTAGCACAGCATCAAATAGATGGCATCTCCTCTGTAGTAAAAGTGAAAGGTTGACTTCTGCCCTGGGCATCTTTTATTTTCTGTGAAAGCTTAGAGGTAGAAACTGAAGCATGATAATTGAACCTTGAAGGAAAAAGTAGTGACATTATAAGAAGTGCTTCTGTCAAGTGATAAATATCCTGTGCTGTGATACATTCAATTTGTAGGAATAAATGCACAGCGTTAATAAAGATTAAAAGGCAGTTATGCCATACAAAATGGGACACATTGGACATGCTGATAGCCAGTAAACTCCATTTACAATTCCAAGGAAAAGCTGTAGTTTAGTATCTAAAATAAAAAAATAATTCATTTAATCTTTAAAAAAAGACAATTCAGCATTTACACTTATTATACATGGCATATTAAAAAGGTGGTTTTCATATTCTTCAGTGCCCAAGGCATAAACCTGAGAGTGCCAGTGGAAATAACAAGTGATGTAACAGCAGTGTGCAGAACCCGAGGCAGCCACACGTCAGAGGCAGAACCCGGTGGGTTTGTTCAAGTGACACCCACACTTGCACACAGAGGTTTTGCCCTTTTTTCCCTTGGTTGGAGCTCCCAGAGCAGCAGATCCTGGTGAGGTGTGTCACAACCAATGGAGCCGAATGCAGTTCACTGTAATTGAAAGTAATTCATGCTGGCACATTTACTGTAACGAGAGGTCACATCTCCAGGGCCATAAATGTTGTTCACATTAATTGTAACTGACACCTTCCTCCTCCTTCAGGGAAATTCAGCCATATTACATGGCTTAGTTCACATCCTTCTTAAGCATCTGAACTTCTTTATGTTTGGCTGGGTTTGTGGCTTGTTTTGGGTTTATTGTTTTTTCAATATAAAAATAGGCAGAAATACCAGCAATAAATTCAGCCTTGTACACGGTGATCAAGTCACCTCACAGAAAAGTATGTAACAATAATTATAATTACCCTGATTTCCAAAAATCTCAGACTGCTAAAGATTATGACCTAAAATCTGCCTATTCTGGAAACAAAAACAGTTCTTACATTAGGAATATATAGGGGTCCACACTCAAAAGCAGTAAAACACAACACACTTTGGAACTACCAGCTGGACTATATGCATTAATTTCTTACTAACACTTAATTGTATTATGATTTAGGAAACAACACATTTATTTTGGAACATTTAAAGTCTGTACTGACCATACCAGGGAAAGAACCTCTGTTCTACAACATGACTATATATTTCAAACTTGATGTTTCAACTATGACACCATTTCCTTTTCAGATATTAACTAGTTATTTCATTTTCTTATACATATAAGACAGAATCTTTTGGTCCCCATTTGACAAAGCTACACACCTGAAGAAAGCTCTTCAAAGCACTGAATGCACATGCACTCCATGATTAACAGTGTACACAAAGTGACAAGCTTTTACTCTGCATGCTGAGTTTATGCTGGGAATAGAGTTAAAAGGGGAAAGGTGCCAAAGAAGGAAAAATGGAATGCAGAAACACGCTGGTGAGAGCACCATGCGCTTGCTGACCAGAGAATAGTGTTAGTTTCTTAGTTTTATTTTGTTTGGGTTGACCAAGAATCTGGTTTTCCCCTTGAAATGTTAAGTACCTGAGCCACAACTAAAAAGTGACATCTTAGCTCACATTTAAAAGCTTAGGTTTGTAGGGGGTTTTTAACAGATACTTATGGGAATGCAAAATATAAATTCTCATGTATTCACAACAACAATCAATAATATTTATGATACAAAGGTTTGCTGATGACTCTCAGAATTATGTATTAAAGCACTGAAGAACAGAAAAACAGGAACACAAAGACAGATTCATTTCTACAATGGGTTGGAGTAATGCTGTTCTTGAAAGGCAGATTAGCCTTAAAGTTACAATTATTTAAAATGGAGCATAGCTGCACAGGGAAATCAGTTTCTTGAGTTCCTCTAGCATAAGTAAGCAATAATGCCACTGAGATCAGATAAATCAGATGAGTATATGAATTTTAGGAGAATCAATGCTGAAAGAGTCCAGACCCACCAGCACAGAAATAAAAGCGATTCTTTTAGAGATTTATTTTTCTGTTGTCTGCAACGTCATTTAGTTTTGGTGAGGCATCCAGCAATTGTGCAATTTCTACAGCAGTTTGGTGTAGAGATACAAAAAACATTGCTATGATTCCTGCAGTAAAAGACCTAGTCCTGCTCTTTTCCATGGAAAAGAAATATTCAAAACAAAAAACCCCACATGATTTGACTGAAATAAAAAGATCATATTACACTTATTCCTCTTTCTTATAATTAACCTTATCTACTGCTACATTTTTAACATCACCCAACACTTTTCAGAAAAAAAGGGTTTGCTTCAAAACAGGTAAGCACTTCATACATTATTATTTCCACATTATAATATTTGTCCTGCACCTCTACCTACAACACCCTTGATTGTTCTTGTTCCAAACATATGATGGGCAAGAATAAAAACATTATTGGCATTTAAAATAGTTCACCATTTCAGCCTTATCTGCATTATAATTCCCTCAGATTCTAACTCCGTATGAGATACTTTGGCACTTCTGACAATTACCTTGTTAATTCCTAATTTCACAGGTTATCATGCATCTATGAATTTCCAATATACTCTCATTTAGTAAAGGAGCTCAAAAATCACAGTGAAACTAGATTCCAATAAATCCTCATTGCCACTGATACCCCAGCATTACAAAAATTATACATCATGAAATACCTCCTGGCTTTTCTAAGAAAGTGACTTGCTTTACAAGTCCTATCTTGCCTATTCTATAAAGAATAAGCCAGAAAGTAAAAATACATTCAGATAATAAAACATGCACTGCTATTGAGTCCTATGAACTCCAGCTATTTGAAGGACTCTCAATGTACTTCAACAACCCAGCAATTACCAACTGAAAAGTTTGTGGTGAACGGAATCAGCAGCACTAATTAACTCTTCTGAATAAACTCTGGGTATTTCATGCTTTTGCACATATTCTAAAGCTTGGTTTTGTACAATAATTTAAAAAAACAGTCTAGCACTTTATTAGGTTCAGGGGTAAATCAAGACAATATGTCAGTAAAATCAAATTTGCCTCTTTTCCCCATTTTATTTCTTCATTCTTTGCTGCACTCTTTTCCAGCAGAGTTGCTAGCACTGAAATATTGAAGGGGGGGGGAATCCTACCAAAATTAATGTCCTCTTCACTCCTACTGGAATTCTGTTCCCATATCTCACCCTTCTGGCATTTAGAAAGCTCTTCTAATCACTAATGTACCTTTACCCACAGCTCTTTGATACCCAATTGTTCTTGTGCCAACACTATCCTTTAGCTTGAGCAGCTTTTCTCTCCCCCTCATGTTCCCCAATAAGATTCTTTCTCACTCTTCAATTTTCCCAGCTGAACAATGTCATGCTGTTACAGTTCCCTCTTATGAATTAAGTTTTCTTTACACAGTCATCCTATTATCCTTCCTCTGCACCTATTTACTTGAATTGATCCACAAGAGGATGATTAATTTACCCTCTGTCAGAAAGCAATTTCCACGGTGTGACGAAGTCTGCACATAAATCTGTTATGTAATTTACAGATATGAATTCCTTTTATGTCTGATTCAGTGAATGTATTTAAACGCCCTACCTTCAGATCCTTACTTTAGGGTCAAAATCATCACCACTTGAACTCCTGCAAAGAATCAACATTAGTTTCTCCAAGCATATTTGATCCAAATTCATTGCACTAGTTTTTCAAGCACCCCAGGCTTCCACCTTCAGTAGGGTACCTTAACCACTTATCCTTTCCACAGAAGCACCGAGAGTTCCTTAACATCTCACACATGGGGAGTCTTTCTGTGAGAAGCCTTAAAACACACATGAATTTTCTTGGAAGAGAAAAGGACTATTCTGGTAGGTTTGCATAAAGTCTTTCCCCCTATTACATAAGCCTCGATGCTTGTGCTGTCATGTATTTATCATGGCCAGAATTAAACAATATTCTCTTGTAAGTCAAAAGGAGCAGGTCTGAATCCAGTTTTTGGAAAGTATCCAGTGATGCTTGGTTGTGGTAATGTTTTCTTTGGATGAAACATGTTGGACAAATGTAAAGCCTTTTTACTACTGTTATAAAATATGGTTAGATTAGGTCTTCAGGCCATACACTTGTTGTTTAGATTCCCTGACAGCAACAAGCCATGAGAAGAGCAGAAATATATCAGTCAGTCAATCAGACCTTGTGATTATTAAAAACTTGACATTTCTGTAAGAAATACTTCATATTGAAATGAGGAACAATAATTTTTTTAACCTTTACTTGCAGTCTTGCAGAAGTATGATTATCAGGGACTATGCTAAGCAGCTGTTTATTTTCATGGTTTCTGTAGCATATATTGACACAGGTAATTTTAAATGCTGTCATTTGAATGTCTATCCTTTGACCTTAACTTGCTTTCTCCAAAATAACAAAAATACTACAGACAGCACCATTCTGATACTACTTAGTCCGTGTGGAAGTACATAATGTCAAAGTTAGACCATCAACTATTGCAACTTCTATCCCATTTACCAACTAAGAATACTGGAGTACTGAGGACAGTTTAAGCCTCACTTGGGTTTTGGTTCATTACATAAGAAAGGGCAGCACAGATGTGTTATCAAATAAAATATACCACATTTGTTTATACTTATACACATTACTGAGCTTGATTGCTATAAGCTAGAAAAGAATACTTTGAGTTTACTTAGTATGACATTACTTTAGATTGTCTATCACAACAAATACTTTACTTCTACAGTCCTGGAAATCTTTGATCATGTTTGTTCAATTAGTTTAACTGAGTCAAAAGTAATTAATACACATATATAATGTAAGCATTATTGCATCAAGGACAGACGTATTTATCTTCCGAATAACAAAGTGATCACAAGATAAATAGGCAGACTAATCTCAACTGCATCTAGCTGGGAAATAGAACTGCAGCAGGACAAGGCACCAGCTGCGGAGAGTGAGGTCCCTGACTGCAGCTGCACTGATCTTCATGCCCCAGCCAGGGAGCTTTAACCCCCCCCAGCCTGTGTATTCTGCAGCTAAACCTCTGGCTGCAGTGTGTATAACCAGCCAGACCCAGCAGTTTGGCAGAACCATAAACCCTGGTATTTACTCACAATTCAAGCATCCTGGCTGCCCCAGGTCTCTACTCCAGCATGTAAGAACCATATGCAGAAATAACCACAGCATATATGGTGGGGATGAAACCAGGCACAGTGAACCGAGACCAGGAATCCAGCCCAACACCACCCTGCTGGAGCTGGGCCAGTCACAGCTCTGCTATGTGCAAATTCTACATGCATCTTATTTTCTTTAATATTGGAATGGCAGCTTAGATAAAATACATGCTTGGCCTGCACATCGTAATGTACAGAATATATACAAACACAGACTATAGTATGTGTACATGCACAAACTATTGGACCAGTGCAGAACGCAAAGTGCACCACTTCTCAGATGTTGCAAATGGCAGTGACTCCTTGTAGTAGCACATTCGGAGAAGTGGAGAGAAAGTGAGATTTCAAACCAATCCCCTCAACTGGGCTTATTCCCAAATCCATCTAAAGCACAGGACAAGGATAGAAGAATAATCTTCTGCCCTCCAAATGCAAGCAAAATAGGTCAGTGTGACCTGGCTGTATTTCCTGACATGTTTATGCTGGCCAAATATTGCAGACTGCAAGGGAGAAAATTCAAATACATCTCCAGCAGAAACTTTTCCATATGCTTCTACACCATTGCATGTAGAGCCAGAGGAAGCAAGTAGAGGTTAGAAACTGGAACTGTAAATACAGAGCTTTTTTTATATCTACGTTGCCCCTGCCCCCATCCTAATCTAGACAGTTTCTCTTTGCCACACCAACACAATAGAAATTAATGTTTCTTTAAAAAACAATTCTATTATTCTTAATTTTTGCTTCCTATTACATTGAATATCTTTGCTCTTTAAAAGCAAAATGCAAAAATAAAAGCTTTTTCCCCCCCCACACGTGAGATAGCAGCTTCCATATGCTGTTAATATTAAAACTACATCACTGACATTCTTTTCATGGAGATTTGCATGAAGTTTGGGTTTCAGCACAAAAACAACATCAGGGCAAAAAGTCTGAAAATCCTGTGTTTGTTCAGTTTAGGGTGAACACAAATACAAGGTTCACGTAAGAGAAGATTAGCAGAGAATTAAAAGTTTAAAACATAGGTAAAGAATAGGTTATAACAGGATATAGATCCTTTCACCTTTCAATCATTTGTTTAAACTCAGTTTAGGTGCATAAGGGTGGAAATTGGATTCTCCGAATGTTCTTGTGCAGCCACAGTATAAGCAACCAGTTTGCTCCCAGCAAATCCTGCCACGTGTGCACACATAACAAATAGCTGGGCAATCTGCTTGGCAGAAACAGCAAAAAACGACCAACCTCTAAACTTACCCTTGAGTACACTGTGGGTGAAGTTATTCTCTAGTTAGCAGATATTACTAAAATTTAGACACTGCAATTAGCTGTGCAAACATCCAGTTTGTTACAACTTGAAGTCAGTATTCAATGCAGGTAAAAGACTCAATTATAAACACAACCTCTAGTGTAAATAAAGGATCATGGATATAGAAAGAAATAACTCTGTAAGTCTTAACTGCTTTTCTGTTTTCTGTTCTCCTATCAAGCATGAAAACAGGAGAATTCAAGGAAAGTTGAATCCTTTTGGTATGCTGAGTGAGATGTGACCTAAATTATGGATTACATGGCAGGAACCATGTCATCCTTGCACTGTATCTACTTGGAAAATGGCAATTTAATAAAGTTTAGGTCAAGTTCTTCAGACTCCATCCTAATATCTGTCTTCAATCACTTGCCCAGCCAGACCAATGTTTTAGTAGATAACAGGAACTACAGTACTTGAGGCTCCCAATGAAGCATCTGACAACTTTCATGAAGACTGCCTGGATAGTATCATTTTGTAGATAAGGAAGTTCAGTTTGCTCCAAGCAATAAATTCACTTTCCATAAAGAATGCAGATTGTTAGATACCAATAGGATGAATGCTGCACTAGCCTTACATGAAAGATTTAAGCAAGCAGTTACTCTCTTCAGCAGTTATGAAAGAAATTCAATTCTATTTGCATTTAATTTGTAAGAGAATATTTATTAACACAGCATCACACCTACATATGGCATGTTTCACTGTGCTAGTATATTTGTGTGCTACCTTACCCAAACTACCTCAATTCAGCAAGCAGCACATTAAAAGTATTCATGAAAGCATAACATTTAAAAATGTAGTTTAAAACTTTCCATCCCTGACTAGTACAGCATATACTGAGACTACATCCCTAACATCCCTTAGAATGGATGTCACTGCATTGATTCTAAAAATCACACTCAGAAACCCCCACATCTGTTCATCTGGTATCCTTTCCCCTCAACATTTCCTAGCTCCCTTACAGGAAAGCATTACCAGTGACTACACCCTGTGTGCTCTGCAGCTGCCCTGGACAGTTGTTGCAATACTTGGAGTCACTTGACAACAAAATATTTGTCCTTTCCTTGACAGAAGCACCACAATAATGTACCTGCAATCAAACTGCCAACACCAAAAATCAGTTCCAAAGGAAACGTCTCACTGGCCTACAAGACTTAAAAATCAGAGGAGAAAACAGGATTCAGAAGTATTCTTTAAAATATTAATGTTTCAAATGCATTATTTTTACTGTAGTGTTGGCAAATATTTTGGTAATAATTTCACACATATTCGTTCAAAGTTCAGAAATCCACAAGTGTCCATGTTCTTCCTTTAAAATTCCACTCAGAGAATTCAAATCCAAGAAAAGTCTGAAGGCTGGTAAATTCACAGTATATCCCTGTCAGTTCACTCAGCAGGAAGAATTTCAATTCACATCAGACATAGCCCATGATCATGCGTATCTTTAATTATAATCAACATGTAATATGGAGCTTATAGAAGTCTGGCATCTATACTAGGTCAGGTGATCAGCCTGCAAACCAAACAGTTTTGCTGGACCTTGACTTGGAGGTTAGTTTTTTCCACAGTTCCTCATCTTACCTTAGTTCTCCATACAATGAAATACTTATGGGTTTACATTCAGTCTGTGACAGGAAAATAAATGCAGGAAAGGACACTGAAAAGCCATTTCTTCCAGCAGCAATACTGGATTAAACCAAGTATTTTCCCCTCTTTCCATTTTTTCAGTCTTTCTCACAAAGGCCAAACACCATTTCAGCTACATGAGAATCACTAATGGGCGTATGATGCAGTTAATTTTAAAAGTTCATTAAAAATTGTGGGGAGGGGCCATTTTTCCACAGATGTGATCTGTCTCCCCCCCAGCTGTACAGAGAGTTACACCTGCACAGTCACAGCAGCTGAAACAGGCACTGGAGGATGAAGGCCATGCTAAAGTAAGCAATGAGACTGGAAACTGTACATCAAGCTAAAATAGATATTCCATCTTTGGATAAAGAGACACCCCAAAAAAAGGCAGTTTTCTGAAAATCCATCGAAAAAATAAAATTACACAGGGAAGCATAACTGAAGTCATATCATCTTGGGAGGAATTGTTAAAGAAGTATCAAGAGCTGGATCCTTTCAGTAACTTCAGCACAAGGTGAAAAGAAGCAAGCAAAGCCAGCTTGATGCCAGATATATTCCAGGAATTTGAAGAAGGAACCATGGAAGTTACCAATAACAGCAACAGAGCTTAAGCAGAAGTCACTGTTATCTGATCTCACACATGACAAAAGCCTAGATTGTTTTTGCCAGTCTCAAAGAATGACTGCCACAGCAACCCTGGGAAGTGGTTTTTAATCAGACTTGACTTTCTGGCTATAAAAACAAGAGCAATTCAGCTCAGTTAATAAAAGCTTCTGCCTTCCTCAGGCCAAAAAGCAGTGCCCTTCAAACAACATAGAGGAAGGAAATTAATCTATGAATAAAGAAGTGTCCTTTAATAAGTTTAGTAGCTCCGTTTTGCCCTCCAAACATACCTCTGACTGTCTCTGCTTTTTCTTGGCTGAGATCCTACATAAACTTTTTACAAGAAAAGCACAGCATATGAAACTCTGCTTAAGTGAATACCAAAGCCTCCTGTCATTCACTAGAGAGCTGGATCAAAAGCTCTAACAGGTCCCTAAACAAACCTTGTCTACAATTCCAAAAATGTAAAACTTCCTCCTGCCTTCTTTGAGTAGCAAACCAAAGAGCTTCCCATCCAGACGTGGGGAATGGTCAGATGCATGTGGGGATCTGCTGTGACCAACATCACACTGCCGTGGTGCTGCTGTTCCCAGTTCTCCCCTTACATCCCAAAGGTGGCACAGCTCCACCAGCCCGCGAGAAGACTTTTAGGATCATTACATCCAAAAGGTTTAGGATTTGGATGAAGAAACTGTAATACAGTCCAAGTGTTTCGTGGCCTATCCAGGGCTCTCTGAGTTCTATCATATGTAGGCATTGAGAGATCTTAAAATGACCTTGAGTACTCTAAAAATCACAATACACAATAACCCACCTAAAAAAGACACAGAAAAAATGACAAGACTAGCAGAGCGTAGCATGTTAAAATGGGAGATAACGCAATTAACATTAAAGAGGATACAAATATCTCTAGCTAGACTAGCAAGAACCTGATTAGCAAAACAAATGTTAATGAACGAACGCAGTTAACAGCAGTCACATCTAAGTCAGCCTACACAGAAGTAAGTTCGGAAAAGCTGAGCGAGTCTACCATGGTTTTGCAGACAGTCATTTGCACCAGACAACGTCATGAGATCTAAAGCATAATGGGAGCAAATTGGATTAGCACCAACTGCAAAGCGATGAAACAAAGAGTACTCCAGGGAAGAAAGACATGCAAATTGCTCTGAGATGATGATTTTCTTTGGGACTGCACAGATGAACCCAACTTGTTTCAGTAACTGAAGCGGGAGTTTTATTCAAAACACTCTGGTTTTGAAGGAGCAAAGTGAGAAGTATTTTTAGAAAGCCTTATCAATGTATGTTTAAGGAAACACAGCGAAGATTTTTACAGCCCAGTCGGAAAGCAGAAGTTGAATAAAATAAGACTTTGGCCAAGTTTGTGTGTTTTTTCTTCAAATTGCCTTTCTTTTCCCCCAGAACTCCTTCAGGTTCTCCTTGCTCCTACAGGTCTATGGGTGGCTAACCTTGTTCAGTCTTCTAATCTCATGATGTGGAGCTCAGCAAAGTTCCACTTTACTAAAACAGAGTTCTTTGCTTCCTATTCACTACACTGAGTAAAACTGCACAAGCGAAAAGGCCAGCCCAGTGGCACGTGCTGCATGCTCTTTACAAAGAAATTTGGCACTGGAGTATTTCACTGTAACAAGTTTCTTCGAATGCATGAGGAAATAATCCTGTCTCTAGAGCACTGAGAAATCACTGATTTTACAGTACAGAATTCATTTTTATACAGCAAAAACTGTATTAAAAATTCACATGCTAAGGAGAAAGGGAGAGTTTAAGAATTCAAAGCCAAATTAGTTTTAATAGCTTATACTAATGCATCAATATTTACATCAAATGGCCTGAAGTATAGCTTTTGTTCAATAGTTTTTATTATTTAAACAACTAGAGAGGTTTTGGTTAATGGATTCAACTTTATTCATCTTCCCTACAGTTTAATTAACTTCTAGCTATAACATTTTTTTAAAAACATCTTAATGCAGACATCTCCAGTAGAACAGCTGACCTGAAAACACAAATATAAAATCCAAACTTTATCAGAGTGAGTTTCACTCATATCTCCACACTATTAAGTGAGTGATCAAAACACCTCCCTGAGAGCTTAGTGCAATGGAAATTAAAAGGAGAGTCTCTGGAGGCTTTGTCCAACAGTGAAGTCCACAGAAAATATGGAAATCACCTGTCCCCAGAAATTATTTGTAACATTTTTTTTAAAGCTTGTCGCTTAAAAAGCAGCAGGCAAACAGAACTCCCTTAGGAAAAACACAGTACATGTAAATCACCTTCTGCTTCCAGAGGCTTCCATTCTCATGCAGTGGAATCCTTAATTCCCTCCTTACAGCCATGGAATAACTTCCTAACTAGAATTCTGGCAGGACTTGAGAAGGTCATGAGCCTCAAACTATTTCTTGTTGACTACAGACACATTGCTCAAAGGAAAGTAACACATTCTCCACTGTGATCACAGCCCCAGATCGGAAGAGCGTCG
>JAWWMP010000023.1:14072481-14089265 GCA_035047865.1 Dendrocincla tyrannina
ATGTATTTTAGAAGCTGCTGGTGACAACTTTACTATTTCTGTGAGTATGTTTTACAGCATGACTTCCTTCCAATTTTGAAATATTACTACCTTATTTGGGAATACTGAGATCAAAACCTTACGCAGGAGAAAAGCTCATAAATTGCACAGAATTGAATGCAAGTAAATGCTGTATATTCTTTCATTACCTGTTTTGATATGATTTTTAATTTACAGCATGATGACAGACTAAGATAAAGTAGAAGACCATCAAAACAAGCCAGTGCAACATCTAGGGGGGAAAGCACCCAAAAGCCTGTGCTTTCCCAGCATAATGGCAGTGCAGAGAAACACTCCTCCCAGCCCAGTGGGAGCCAAACTATGCATGTTAGGCCACTATTCACTGAATGATACCAACATTCAGGAAGCCCCAAAACTCTGCATAGTCAACAAAGTAGCTCTGTCTCTGCATGCCTACATTTTTCACCCTCTAATTTGGCCCTATATAGCATAAGAATTTCCTATACAGTATAGGAAATTGAACATCTCTCATATTTCTGCATATGTATATAAAATATGCCTGAAAACTGCCACCAAGCTCAAGGGCATTGGCCATACTGAACACAGAAATAACTGTGCATCTGAAACCAGGCAGCAATTTGAAATTCCTCTGAATTTCATTCATGTCCAACTTTCACTTCCCTGGTCATATTCATTATCAACGTGGTCTAGAAAATTCTAAACTCGTGATAGTCACATGGAAAAAACCACACTATTTAATCTACACCTTAGAGCACCTGCAGAGCAAGGACTCTCCTTCGTCAACATGCTGGAGTCCATTTCCTTCCAGCACTATGTAAGAACATAAATATTTACTAAAAATAGTTCAGCATGAGGCTGAGTCACATCATCATGTCCTTGGAGACTAATTAAAAGTGGAGTCATTCTGATCAAGTGTTACAATAACCACCTAATAATCAAAACAAATAGAATTACACCTTGAGTAAGTACTATTTAATGCAAGAACAACTGAATCATACCCGAAGTTTCAAAAGGTTCCCTTGAGTGCAGAAGCAATTTCACTGCTTTCAATGGGTTGCACATGATAACAAGGTTTAAAACATTGGTTCGCACATTGAAAGGATGTTGGAACATGTGTGGGACATGAACTTAATGACATTTTGCTAAAGAACCCACTCAGCACCATATTATGAAAAGACGGCAGGAGCAGATTCTGCTCCCTTTGGGACATGGACCAAGCCAAGGCCAGGTCAGGGGAGATATTTTGGGCCCTTGGCTTACACGAGTCCACAGGACAGTGAGCCTGGCATTTTGTGTGTAAGGTTAGTGAAAAAACACCAGCAGAAATATTCCCAACCATAAACCTCTCCAGTTAATTGCACATGGCTCCAAAGAGTGGTTAGAACCTGCCTATCAGAGGCAAAGGGACAGAAACTGGGCACGTTCTTTAAAGGATAAACTTTTCTCTTTTTTTTAGCTCTCAGATGAACCAGAATAAGACCAAAAAATCTGCAGGAACCATGAGGGCAGATACAGAATAATGTTAAGCACATGGCTCTGCCTTTTACTCCTACACAAGCCTGAAAGGCAAATGTTTTTCTCACTTTAATAACTCAGTGCAACAAATCTGATATTTAATGAATAACACTTCGATTTCCAAATGAATCTTCAGAAGTCTATGTGGAATTTGTAGCGTCTCAATTTCAGACACTGAAAATCAACAACCACCTTAAAAACAAAGTAACCTTCACAGGAACCCTGCTCAAAGTATTTCATGAACAAATCAGACCATGCTTTTCAACAAGCTCCTCTATCACAACTGCCACGTTGAGTAAAAATAAAGTGATAATGAAGGAAATCTCCCTAAATTTCCATGAGTATTTCACAATATCCGTAATAAAATTTTTCAAATCAATTTCTTCAAATGAATCAGCATTATTTGGAAAACACGCGGGATACTTACATAGGGTTCAACCAATATATAAATGTTTTCTCTGACACTTTGTGTTGTTCACAATTCTCCAAACAAAAAAAAAAGGCAAAAAGCCCATCCTTGGAACAACCAAAAAAAGGCTGTCAAACTTTTGCCTTTTGTTTTAAACAGATGTAAACCAGTTTAAAAACTTATTCACCATAGTACACCTATTACAAAAGATTTTTTTAAGTCAGTGAAAATGAGAAAACTGCCAAGATTCAATTATTCTGTTTGGAATTCTACATGAGAAATTGTTAATGTTTCCTCCAAATGACTATTTTTTCATTATTCATGTCAAAAAAGTTTTCAACCACTTTAATTTAAACAAAGATCCCAAATAAAGAGGGGAAAGAGAAGTTTGTACCATTTGTCAGCCACTGGCTAACGCTGTGGGCTCTGCACTCTGGAGCTTCAAAGCAGCTGTGATTTGTTCCAATAAAGTTCTGCAGCACCACAATCAAGGACTTCGAATAAACCTCACTGAACTTCATCCTCATGCCAACATGTACTCATAGACTGTGCTTTTGTACCCACTTAAATTTGAATACCTATTCTGATGACTAAGCAAAGTCCCATAGAAGCTATTTTATTCAATAAAAGCACTTCAAGCAATTCTAATTAAGAGCATTTGTTATTCTATTTGGATGCAATTTACAGTAGGAGTCATGAAATAAGTCAGGATAAAACCCAGGATAATGTTCCTCTACCAGCTCAACTTGATGGATACTGTACATAAGAATTAATATTTAAACTTCTCCTCTAGCAGGAATAGCCATACTCTTCTTTAGCTGCTCATGCATGGAAAAAAGCCAAAGGTAAGGTACTAAATGGCCAATCCAGCTGCAGATTTTCTTGGCTCAACTGTTGCAACAACCCCTGTATTGCTGCCTACAAAGTAAGTGTTGCACTTAAGGGGCGTTAAATGAGCACTAACATTACACATTTGGTTAACGCAGTGCTTAAAGAATTGGAAGATGGGTAAGCACATTTTGCTGACCCTTCCTCCTCTGAATTTAAATTAATACAGTACAGAAAATACAATTAGGTATCCTTAACTGTGATTTAACAAAATATTCTGAATCAATAAATGGTGAATAAAAAAATAAACTTGCAAGTGCGTATGGATTATATTATTACTAAATTAGCAAGGACTCTACCAAAATACATGTCTACCCCACAGTTAAACAGAAATGTACCTTTTCCACCAAATTCCTCTTCACTTTAAAAAGCTCAATGAGTTGTTCAGACGGTCTAACCATTCGACTGCAACTCAAACATTTCATACAAGTGGAAGCACAAAAGTAGCTTAGAAAAACTAAGGGACAGTAAACTGATCAAGTCAAAGACTGCTCCTAATCTGAGCTGGACCAAAAAATGACCTATGAGACTTTAAATCATAACAGTAATTCTGCTGCTAGAAAACAAAATAGGTGACCTATTTTTGATAAAGATAATTTAGAGTTCTTAAGCATATTAGTCAGTGTAATAACACTTCAAGAGCAAAGAGTCATCTGTAACAAAGGAACATTTGGAAACTGCATCTAAAGCAACTCCCATTACATCATGAATATAGGCCTGCTGCCTAGATTAGTCCATGCACAGGGGAAGTTTTCATTATATGGAGCTCTGATTACAAGATTGCAGAAAAGCTAATGAGTTCTCAGGGCATGTGACTTCGGCATTCATTGTCTTTTAATCCTCCACAAGGAAAACTTCTACAGAGTAACTACTGAAGGAGAAATGCAAAGTAATTCAGGCCAGAATATATTTAAACTTTCTTTACTTTACTGTGTCAGTAGCTAAAATAATTTTCATCATAAATCCCTGAGACTTTTTTTTAAATGCCTAGATGCTGCCGCTATTCCTTAGCTATTCATTTTAAAACATACAGAAACACTAAGCTGAAAGTGTCCCAAAATGTGGCTTTTCAAGTACATATAGAAACCAGAAAATGATCCCATCCCAAGAAGCGTGCATGTGTTATGCATAATCTTTCTTCCAGGCTAGCAATGTACCATCCTCTTTCTTAGATTAACTATTTATAATAGTTGGCACTCGTATCACAGTTCCCTAATCAGAAGCTTAGGTAATGCCTTAAAGGCTACAAGGTCCAACATGGAATTATTGTTTAAGATATAGAAGTGTTTTCTCCCCTGTGTATTGGGAGTAAAATGTAAAGATTTTTGTTTTCAGACATGAACACAGCCAACAGACTCATGGTTTTTATTCTTCCAGTACATGTTAGCAGCATACAATCTGAAGTATTACATAATTAAAAGTTATAGCTGAAGGGATGACAGTTTCATACATTTTTGTGCCCTAGACAGCCAATGCCTTTCCCAGAAAGATCTTCAGTGGTCACCTGCACTACTACAGATTTTCACTGACCAAAGCCATCACAGTTCTTCTGCAACATCAGGCCTTTGCCAACGAGCCACATCAGTTTGGCTTCCTGTTTAAAATAGTCTTGCAAATTTACACTAGTCTGTGATTAAACCAGGATTATGTCATTGCGCTCCTGCAAACTGGTTTGCAAAACCATCCACAAAAACCAAAACCAACAACAAAAAACCCCAAACAAAACAAACAACCACAAAACCAAATAGTCCAAACAGTACATTCCATTGAGAGCCACCTGAAGTGCTGCAGTAGCAGCTTTCTTTGAACTGCTCAGACTTAGAAATGCTTATGTGCTATATAGAATTGCAACCATTTTATTACTACTATTTTTCTAATCACAGGGAGAAGTTATAAGGAAAAAAAACCAAAACATAATTCTTGCTTTGGACCTCCATCAGAATTCAAAATGCAACATTAGCTGAGCAGGCAGACTTAGCCAAAATAAGAAAATAGAAAGAGAACAATTGCTTTACAAGTTGCAAGGGTGAGTCATTTCGGTTTTTTAAATTCATAGCTATATGCAATAAAATAATAATAATAAAAGATTTGAGAAAATATAAAATTGTAACACTTTTAAATACAAGTTTAGTGTCTTAAAGTAGGGAACTTCAATTCTGCATGGTTTGTGATCTCCCATGAGGTGCAATTCCCCTCCTTAGAACACTAACCTTATCAAAAGGTTAAAGAAGACAAAATTAGCATTCAGGGAAAAAAGTGCTCTGGCAATGAATCACCATGTCAGCCTGGTGCACTTTCCATCCTCAACAACTTTATTTTTAAGAATGTGATTTTTTTTGTAATTGTACAGAACTTTATAGGTAGAGTCTGTACCTAGTACTCAAGGCCACCACCTCCCATCTCCTGAGAAGATACAGCATGTGAGAATAAATAAATAAATGATGAGTATTTTAACATTAATATCTTTGTACACAATCAGCAAAAAT
The DNA here is from genome assembly GCA_035047865.1 of Dendrocincla tyrannina. Classification (NCBI taxonomy): domain Eukaryota; kingdom Metazoa; phylum Chordata; class Aves; order Passeriformes; family Dendrocolaptidae; genus Dendrocincla; species Dendrocincla tyrannina. The sequence goes on from JAWWMP010000023.1 coordinate 14,077,801, forward strand.
TGTATGGATCACATTAGTTGAATGCAATTATTAAAGATGATTCATTCCTTCTTCTGATACAGAAATTCCAATAGCAGTACTTTCCAAGTCATTTTGGAATACATTAAAAATCAAACTAGACCTACAGGCGTAAATAGGCCTAGCATATTTATTTGGCAATAATCACAGGATTGCTTCTCGTTCATGTTTATAGATCTGTATCTCTACTGCAGTTGAAGAACTACTTTATTTTCCATTAAAATTGTAAATAGGTGTTTAAAAAACACCTAAAGAAAATGTTGCTGATTAATTGCATCCTTTAAAAACATGAAACATTAATCTATTTGGTTATACCAAAAATATATGCTATCTCACATAATTAGTCAACAGCATAAAGCAGGTGCAATGAGTGCACTTATAACCTTTCCACAAGTTAAAACTTTCCCTCCCCAGTTAGTGCAATATCCTGTAAATCTTATATAGAGGGGAATTATCCCTCTGGTAGGATCACACCAGAGAAATGTGTGAAGTTCCCTTGTATAGGGACCATTTTTATAAACATCATGTATTACAATTTTACCTACACCGTGCAATTTCTCCAGTCTCAGTGGCTGCAGCCCTCCCTGCTCAGCCTGCAGTCACACCTGCACACATCTGGGTGTGCCTACAGAGAGCTCCTCTACCTTCTTCCTGCAGCTTTGCAGGGTTGCCCCATTTTGGGGCTCTTGATTAGTTACTCTGGTGCAGTGAGAAGGGCTTTCATTAGTGATCAATTTTACCATTATTCTGGCTACAGAAAAGACACTATTTGAGGATGAACTTAAGAAGCAGTCTCTTCCCAAGCTGGTACATATATATATATTAATCTTTTACTGTGACACTGAAACAAAACTGAGTTCAGAGAAGAACCACTCCTAGCGAAGGAGGAGCTGGATTAGCCCCTGGGCTATTCCCTAAATAAAGAAATCCTGTAACTCCAATCCTTTTATTAAGTGAGAACTTCCACACAGTGCAGCCCTTACACTGTGTGTATACAGCACATTCAGTAAGGGCAAAATCACACTATTTGATCTGCAAATAAAAAGGGCAACCAACAGATGAGAGAACAATACTGTGACTTTGCCTTGGCCTTAGTTCTTCTGCTCCGTGTGTACATCCAAGCTGCTGAGCACACTAAGATAAAACAGAACCTGATAAATGAAACAGAGCTGCACATAAGAACTGTGCTTTATTTCTCATCTTAATTTGTTGTACTCCAGCTTTTGTTAAAGAACTTCTGCAAATTAATCCTGTGTGAGCAGCAAAAAACAAAATCATCTTTTTCTGTCATTTTATGTGCATTCTAATTTCTTCATAAGATGAAAAATCTGCTTATTATGATCGCATTACAAAATTATGACTGTTCACAATTTTCATTTAAAAAACTATTGCAGGAACACAGGAAGCTGTAGAGTTACTCAAGGATAACAACTGCTGCTTTGAAATTAACTCTGTATTCAAGTAAGGAATCTGAAATCATCTAAGACTGAACTGTTTTATTAATCTCAGGGCTTCTCTGAAGAAAATCAAGGTTATTTCTCTAAAACTACCATGACAGATACCTACACCACCTGTTAGCCATCAACTATGCAAGTACCTCTGTGCTACTCTAAAATCCATACCAAATGTGAGAACATGTAGGCTGGACACATAAGGTTTCACTGTAGACACATAAGGTTTCACTGTATTAGCAGTTTGTTCCCAGATAATATTTAAATGGAGTCGTTAACGAGAAAGTTTTATCACTGCATTTGCACTACTGTGGTTGAAAACCTCTCACCCAGAGAGCTCTGAGTGTCCATTAGGCCATGAACATTTGCCAGCAAATCTAAGGAAACGGGACAAAGAGGAAGAAATAGCATTATCCTCTGCAAGCTACATTTGCTGAGGGTCATTTCCTACTCAGCTTCCATGTGTAGACACTCCTATAGTACCACAGCATCAGAGTATCAGTATAAAGCGCTGGTCCTTTCCCCCCGACCCCGTAATGAACTGTCCCCAAAGGTACTGGCCCAAGAAAATATTCAATATTATCATGTGCAAAGTCCCACAGAACAGCTGGGAGCAACAGTTGTGACCTTACTGGATTGGTTCTAAACTTCTCTTTACAGTTCACATGCGTGCATGGTATTCCAACGTACAACTATAAGAGAAGTTAGGTAAGAATTATAAAACATTACACATGTGTAAGCCCAGTAATTACCCCACATGTCTGCAAGCATGTGCTCCTCAAAGCATGTCTGCCCCTCACCAGTCCCAAACAGTTTCTGATAAATGAGAATTTTGGGAAAGCATCTGCTGCTAAAATCATTTACACAGTTCCCCATAACCACCTCTGTGGAGGAACACCTTGGAAGCTGTACAGGTTTGCAAACAAAAGAAAAAAATTCAAAGTTACTCTTAAGACTGCAATCATTCTCTTGGAACAACTTTTCAGGATTACTTTGACTTCTGTCACATTGCAGAGACAACCACAGCCCTTTAAAATCAGTATTGCCAATGACAGGGCACAGGCCCCGGACTGTGCTGGGTCTCCGCACCAAGGCTTGGCAGACAGACTGTACCCAAACTGGTCTCAGCTACTGGAGCTTTCCTTTCACTTGGTTTAGCTGCAACAAATCTTTCCAACATCAGGTAGCATTGCCTGCTTTGGTTTATTTGTGCTTCTTTTCACACAGCATAAGCAGAGCTGCACAGAGACAGCAGTAACAAGCAGTTATTTTGTGTAGAATGGAACATTTGTGATCAGTGTGGAGGAATAATACAGGCATGGGAAGACAGAAGAGCCTTGAAAAGTGGAAATACAAGCTGCAGAGTAGAGGTGTGTGGGCATGGGATGAGAGCACAGGTACAAACAGCTCTCCAGTGGTGTGGTGAGGAAACACAGAAGTGGGATGAGAAATCAATTTGGGCATAACAGAGAGCAGAGAACAACATAACTTGTGTAAAACACGCCCTATATAAACAATTTTTGACACAACTGGCAGACCACTGAAGAGTGAGCAAAATCTACAAGTACATCCCAACTTAAAATAACCCCCAAGCAGACCCTAGAATGAGAAAGAAGCCACCAAACAGCCACAGGCTCACACATGCAACACGTCCTACACTTGAACTCCGCAGTCCCAGGGGAGCTGTCCCCCTGCACGGCCAGTAAGCCAAAGTTTCCACAGCATAACACAAAGACAGGTGCCCAAAGCCTCGGTCCTCCAGTACATCAGAACCTGCATTTCAACGTAATAAAATGTTTACCTAGCACAGAGGGACAGGAAGAGTAATCAATAAGACCCAATTATACAACATATTTAAAAGATCCCTGGTAACACATTTCAGCTCTGCACACCTTGCTTACACGTCTAAGACTAAACCCACACACCTCCCTTCTCCAGGCACTGCTGCAGCACAACAGCAAAGCCAACAGCCCTGCACAGAGGAGAGGTTTGTGGGGCCAGATCAGCTTGTAGAACAAAAATGAGATTTCAGCAATGTTTCAGAGGCTGTGCTTTACTACCCAATCATGGGCCCTCACATGAAGTTGAAAAACCAACTCTGTACATGTGTTACTGACTAGGGTGTCCTGTGCTGAACTGGAGCTGCTTTTGATTACCAAAACCACTCTGTTGCTGCTACTACACCATTTGGAAGCAAGATGTGACAAGGAACGGATTATTACACAATAACTTAAGGTCATATGTGCCTCCTGTAATTACAAATTAGCATTTTAATTAAACACAAAGCTCGTGTCCTAATTTTTCCTGAACCTATTTAATTAAATATACCGAGACAATCAAAAAGCTCTCCTGATTTTACTGTTGAATTTACTTAGAATTTTGCCAGGCCCAAGCAGACTCTAGTGACAATTTCACATCAGGAGGGAGAATTCAGTTTCTTGTGCTTTCCATAAAAGATACAAAGCAAATTCATTTCTGGTACAGTATTAATAGCAATACTTTCCCTGGTATAGGAGCACTTTTTAGGTTCCTTTTCCTCCAGAAGCATCAGCAAAACAAGCCCAGGAAGGTACATTTTTGCTGTGTGACTTGTTTTGGCCACAGCGTTGCTGCATCAGCAAAATGTCACTAAAACAATACAGTAAAAGCAACTGCTGTTCACGTGCCCTTTCTCTGCTGCATCTGGTGGCACACGAGGCTGTGCCCAGACTGCCCACATTAGAGCTCCGTTGTCACCCTCAGGAGCTCTGATGCCATCTAAGCCTTCAGAACTGCTCCCCTGCAATACCCAGCGCTGTCAGCTTTGCTGTGATTTCATCTTTCTGAGCACAGATCTCTATTCCCAAGACCCAAGTTTCAGAAGACACAGTACACAGATAAGAATATTATCCTGATGATCAAAGACATTGAAGCCACCAGAGCTGTGCCCAATATCTTTCATATTTTATGATCAGACTGGAATACCAGTAGCTCTCACACCTGAGAGCATAGTTAAAAAAAATCAATGTGCAAATTCACCTAAGCAAACCACAAACAGTCCTGCTTCCTATAATCAGACACGTCAATGATAGTGGTGGCAAACACAACTCGCAAAACATGTTAGAAACAGAAAAGCTTTACCCTGCTCTTTGCTAAGGATACAGTAGATCATAATACCATTACTGACCTCAACCTCTGACAATGTCAACAGAGAGCAGATGCTCTCTTACTGGCAAAGCACTGCTCTTTAAGGTAACAGCAGCTTGACACAACAAGCTTAAATTACAGCCACGCTTCTCACATGGAAGTATGCAGACTCTTACAGGCATTTGTGAGCCTAGCTTTCAAAATACCAAAATAGAGGAGCTGCTCCTGACTGAAAACTGTGCATGTTTAACAATGCAGAAATACAAAACATAATAATTGAAGTCCCAAGAGTAGATTTAAGCTCACTTTACTGCGTGCATCACAGGAATTTCTCACTACAGAACAAAGCAAATTCAGTAATTAAATCATGTTTGCATTTGGACTGGAAAAAAAAAAGGCACTATTTTTCAGCTGCTATGTTTGTTGTTTGCCACCCAAAGCCAGGACTAAATTCAGATATAATTCTAGAACTGCAGAATTACAGTCACAATCAGTATAACTAAAATAAGAACTTGGCAACATGTCTCTTCATGCCTTGTATGGCATTAAAGGTACCATCTGTGCGCTTAACAAATTGATAATAATGTCTCGTTACCAAATGTTGCATGCTCATGTATGCACTGAGGCTTCTCCACTGCAAAGGCACCGAAGCATAAAAAGAGACATTAATTCTGAATTACCTGAACCAGTACAATTAACATTTTGGCCATGTGCTAAAAGAAGTACCATTTATCCACAAAACAAACGGTCCACAGAGGGCAAAGCAAAAACAAACGGGAAAACCTGGGTTTCCATTCCCAGAACTGCAGTTCTTTCTCTTCATTGATGCTGAAATTGCATCACTCCACAAATGAGGGAAGCCTCAGAGCATTCAAATGCTGATGTAGACTTATTGGGATACTACAGACTGAAATCCATCACGGGTAATTCCACAGAAGCCTCTTGCTCAGGCACTTCTGTCTGGTTTGGTCCGATCCTCGCTGCTGTGTGAGAACAAAGACCTGAACCTCACTCACCTCCTGCGCTTCCAACGAAAGGAGGGAGATTCTGGTTGCGCAATCCCTCACGGGAATAATTGTGAAGTAAAGATTATGTATCAAACTTGGAAATGAAACTGTGGGCAAACACCTTCTGGATGCAGCTGCAGAGCAGAAAGGAGATCCCATTCAGTCTATTCTTAGCTGCTCATCACTGCTTAGTTTGGGAAAAAAGAGTGAGGCCCGATTTTAAAACTCTTGTAGCTCAACCCACTTTGAAACACAAGGATGGGGAATAACCACAGGGAGTTTGGCTGGCAGATATGGGACAAGTTACATCTGGCAGCACAAACAGCGGCTAATCATGAATCCGGTTTTTAATCAATTTCAATATATTTTTACAACTCCTTATAATATTTTTCATATGTATATTAAACTTGTCTTCAGAGTTGAAGATCAGTCAATCTAGTTTTTACCAAGTTTCTAAAACCTCATCACAGGTTTATAAAAAACATTTATCCTACCTCTGCCAACATATTCTACCTTTCAAGCTAAAGGTCATGATAAATTTTAAGTATTTGGATTTAAGAAGGAAAAAAAAAAGGCCTTCCATAAGATGAGTCTTCTGAATATGTAATCCTAAATGCTTTATATAACATTTGCATTTATAATATTCATGATGCAAGTAAGTACTATCTAACCTTTCTGACAGCTTTGGATGTTTTGGAAATGCTTAGATTTTTCCAAAATTTAATAGTTTTCTTTCACTCCCTCTTTCCCTCCATCCTCCTCAGGCCACCAAAAGTAATTGAATCAAGACACGGTCATTTAGCTTATCAAAATCAAAACTGGAAGCCAGGAATTGAACAATCAGTGTACATTTCAAATAAAAATCCTTTTCCACATGTCTAGTTTCTCAGCTCTGAAACTCTTCAGATTGCACTCCCGAATCACCCATGTACAGAAACTTTAATGGTATATAATGCCCATTTACTCTCCTGTAGCCTAAATCCCCCTCTGCGCTGATAAAAGTAACTTCACATCAACAAATAAGGGCAGAAGACTTACTGCACTGTCACCATAAATGCTTAATAGCTCAAATGTGACACGGATACAATATTATCCAACTCCATGCTAGCACATCTGGACATTATAAACTGAATGACAATGCTTTATAAAACCAACACCAAAGATTTAGTTCAGAAAAGTGGAAAATATTTCTGTATTGACACCTTAGGAATAAATTCCTAGTTTATATAACTAAAAATGGAATCAATCCAGGTCTTAGCTTTTAAAGAAACAACCTCTTGTCATACCAAAGTACCAAAGTTTACATAAGAACATGGTTACTTCCCACTACATGCCGTGTTCCTGATTAATATTTAAATGCCATCAATATTAAGACCTCTGCTGTGCCTTTCAACACTACTCATTCAAAACATTTTCATTTCAACAGCATCATGAACTGGGACATTGCCCAGTAACTGAACAAAATGTTCAAGTTTATTCAATACTTGACTTTCAAACAAGAATATCAAACACAGACAACGCTCACCAAATACCCTGGCACAAATTTCATTTTAGCATGAAAACTAGGTCTGAAGCAATTCATTCAGTTTGCTCTGAATCCATCCCCAAATAACTGTTAACCTCACCTCCATCACCCCTAAATTCCTCATCATCCATTTATAGGCTCTGACCTCTGTTCTGCAAGGAAACCTGACGTGGATCATTTTTTATGATGACACGTCCCTGAGGCTCTGTGGGTGGGTAGTAGAGTTCTGCTATTCCTTCTTAATCCCAACCTCCAAACACTTTTCCACAAGTGTTGGCCTCTCTCCAAAGCCACACAAATGGGTTCCCGTTGTTACAACTTTGTTTTATTAGCACGAGACCTGAATTTTTCAGCCAGGCAATCATTACTAGTTTCAGACTCTAAGAGATGAGTACCATAATTAGTATGAACATCACCAGCCAGGAAGAGATCGAATGTCAGACACGAGTTAGGAAATGCCAGTGAGTAAAACAAGAACTGAGGACCACAACACACACATACAAGTTCACATTACATGGCACAGATTGAAATCCAAAATCTACAAGTACATTATTTAGAAGTCCTAAAAGTCTGAAAGCAAATTCAACAATTAAAAAGCAACCACGCCTTAAGTCTGGAAACATCCTTAAGATAGGAGACAACAGATAAAATGATACAACATCATTCCTGTGCATTATCTCCACATTCCAATATCCTTCTATCCCCTCCTCCACCATAACTGAAAACCCCTGAATGTCAGTGACACTTCAACTGTTGAAGGTGATGGACCACATCCTGATCACAAGTGATACCTGAAATCAGCTTGCAATTTGAAGACTGCAGCACTAAGACAATAAATGAGTATTTCAAACATGCATTTAACTAGCGATTTTTTCAATCCTCAATCTTATAATTAATTTTAGAATACGCTACAACACCAAAGCGCTTGCTTGAGTCACAGGCTCCACTTTGCAAACTGACAAGCCTTGTGTTGAATGAAACACATTGCCATAATTTGCTATATGCAGTCACTGTTTAATATATGAAAAATAAATCATCAGAACACATTTTTGCCTAGAAATGTTCCATAAAGCAATTGATGTAGCAAGCTTAGTGACTCTTGTGTTGACTAAGTGCAATATTAGGAATCTCATTTTACAAGACAACCCAAAGAGAGAATCACAGGTTACACTTGATATTGTATGACCTAGCCTTTAGAAGATTTTTGTTACTGCAAAACTATAGAAACTTGACATTTATTTACAAGCTATCCAGAAAATCTTCATGGGGGCCAAAGTTCTGACACAAACTAAAATTTCCAAAGTGTTCTGGAAAAAAAAAAAGCAAAAAGCTTCTGGACTACAACTCCAAATAAATTCATTTCATATTCACTGTTTCTTAGTGCATGCAACCTTAACAGTAATTTCACACAAAGCGTCCACTGAGGACTTGGCTGCTTCTTTCCCCCTCCACTCCCCTGCATTAAGAACTGGGTTCACGCACAGAGTTTGAGTCACAAGCTCACTGTGCAAGATGCAGCTTGCAAGGGATAAAGCGACTTTTTGATAGCTGAGAATAATGCTAAAAAACTGCCAGCTTATTCTTGCAGAGATAGTCAGCATATTTGCAACAGATAACTAATGCTAATGAGACACACAAAATCTTCTACATTTTCATGAAAGGACAGACAACAAAGCAGGATTTTTCCTCAGCATGAAAGAGCTTTCTCTTTAATGATTTTTGAAGTATTTATCAGCAATGAAAGCAACGCAGAGCACGCCTCTCCCAGCTGTTGTCTACATCTGAAGATAAAAATGAGAGGTACAGCTGACTGATGAGCTAAATGGAAAGGCTCTTCTCACAAACACAGAAACTATTACAGACATCAGCCTTGAACACAGAGTAACTTTCTACTTCAGAAAAAAGATGGCAAGTTGTATTATATAAAAATTACGGTATCAACTTCAAAAGATGCACTAAACCTGCATTTTGGAGGTTGACAGAAAACATAAAAACACAGAATATAAATGCAAAAGTACCATCAAACACACTAATTCATAGGACTGGAAAAGGCTGTATGACTTCCAGAAAGTATTTCTCCATTTTCTAACAACTTCACAGAATCATAGAATGGCTTGGACTGGAAAGGACCTTAAAGTTCCTCTAGTTCCAACCCCTGCCCCCCTTGTCTCATAGTTTCTGGTCAAGATGAGGTTCCCTCATTACCAGTACATAGATTATGTTGGTTATTTTGCAGATTTTAACTGTTCTGGGGAAGCACCATCATCACTGTAGGCTGTGAACACAAATGCAGCAAGGCAGTGTGCAGAGTTCCCTTTGGGCCCATTTAACACCTGAGCCCGACTTTCTCATCCCCACTACAGGAGGGCTTAGGATGTTGTTGAAGGCACTGTCAGGCTCCCACTTCCTCATCCCACTCGAAGCCCAAGCCTGCTACCAGTGTAGAAGGATGAGAAAACTGACCAGCTGCTCCCATGTGCCCTGTGGGGATCATTTTAGGAGCTTTCCCAGAGAGACCCCCAACAGAGCAAGTGAAATTTGTAGTTATCCTTCATGGAAACTTTCTTTTAAACTGTGGCATCCCAATATTCTGTTGCCCAGGTTCTGTATCCTCACAGTGGGCACAGCAAACAGACCCAGTCAGTTCACTGGCCCCTGTCTCACCTCCCAAGAGATGGACATTTATAGACAAAGATGAAAAGCTCAGCTGAGACAATCTCTCATAGATTTTGCTCACCAAGCCTGCTGACCTTAGACCAGCAATGCAGTTGCTTGTGAGATGGCTCCTCACTTAGTAATCTGTACCACTTAAGAGTCTCCTTTAGGGGCTCACAGAAACCATGATCAGTGATCCAAAAAGCATCTAGCAGAGAGAAATTCCTGTAACAATTTCATCGTTGCTGTACTGGTCACTGCACACCTCAGCTCAGCAGCAGAGGTAACAGAGAGCACTTCAGCAGTAGAACAATCTCCCAACTAAAACTTGAGTTACATTAAAGAATTACAGCAAGGGAAAGGAAGCAGGGAGGTGGGGGTATACACCAAGTGCCCAACAAAATCCCATGGTTTTAGCTCTTAGAGTCTGGAAGACTTTGAAGTTAACAATCTCACAGATGAGGCAGCTCTCTCGGATGACTGTATCCCTTGCTTGTTACTCATCTTCTCTCCTTTATTGTAGCTGCCTTTCTCAATGAATTAATTGGAGGAGTCTGCGTAATGGAGAAAGCTCAGAAGAAATAAATATGCAATCTACCCCTCCTTAGCACTGACCATAGCTGAAGGCTAACAGGACTGCTGGACGAGCTAGGAGAAGAAATGTTTGAGTTGAATCATCTGTATTCACTAAAGGGAAATGTCTCTTTTCGTATGTTGGATGCATATTCCTTTATTAGACCCAGTGCAACACTGAAGACAGACAGCACTCGGCCTGAAGGCCAAAGGAAGGCCCTGATAACGAAGGTTGCTCTCCAGAAACAGTCCCATTCCTCCTTCCTGAAGCATCTCTAGTAGCAAATGTAGCACCACAGTAATGAAAAGCACATCTGAACAGGATCCCAAAGCTCTTCTGCTGGATAATTAGAATGGTTCTATCAATTTGGACCTCCCAGAGACTTTGGCCAATCTCACTGGAACACAAAGTGATGTGACTGTCATCATCACCTCTTACAGGACTGGGGAAAAACAGCTTTGTGAAACAGGGTTGGAGTACTGGCCCCTTCCAGCATTCAAGACTTCTAAAAAGACTTTTATGTTGACAAAGCAAAGAGGCAGGATAGCTTTCCAAAACAAAACAGAAGCAAAACACATTTTGGCACAATTTCATTCCAACTGAATTTATTTTCTACTGTTGAATTACAATGTCTTATTTTTTCCTAAGTAATCAAGTGGTCAGCATAGAAGTAACTAATTCACCATCCATCAGGTAATGAAGGCATTGAAAGTGGGCTGAAAACAGAACAGTTGATTTTCACAGCTGCTGCCTATTGTTGACCAATTTCAGGCCAACTGTGTTTTTCTCCTGTTTCAGCTGGAATCACCAGCTTCTTTCACTGTTTTCTAAGACTAAGAATATATTATTGTATCCATTAATTTAGTAATCTGGTAATATAAAATTGTTTTTAAGAAAACTCCAAATCAGTAAGATACCAAATTAGACTAAAATCTTGGGACAAGAAAATAAAGCAAGAGATAGTTGTTAAATTGTATCCACCACACATTTTGATTCCAGCCAAATATCTGGATATTCTGCAGTTTACTGATCACTGCTGTCTGCCTTCTTCACAATGAATACCAGAGCATGCAAACAGCTTTATGGTGGCATGATACAGAATATGTTTA
>JAWWMP010000023.1:14089365-14189720 GCA_035047865.1 Dendrocincla tyrannina
ACCCCTCCCCCCAAGAAGAACCCCACCCCCATAAAAAAAACAAAATCCCAAACATTTTTAAAAGGCATGTGCTGAGAAATTGATGCCTGATAATACCAGAGAACAAAAAGCTCTTTTTTCATTAAACTGATGCACATGTAATAAACTTTCCTGGTCTTCCATACCATGACAGATCACTCTGACCGCTTTAATGATGGCATCTCTGTGACTGCTAGCAAAGATCATTTGCATTGTTGTGAGTTTCCCTTTTCCATCCTGCCTGAACAGTCATGCTGCTGTTGCTCCTACAGCTTGGCTAATTTTAGTCTTGGCTGAGCCCCTCAGTTACCCAGGTGAGCTCAAACTGCTGTCTTCTCCATTTCTGGCAGTTCCCTCTCTGAATCAGCTGCTGTGCCAAATACTGCAGATCACAGCCTGTGCAGTAGTGCAGAACAGGCTGGTAATTATCTGATGGGCTCTGTACCAGTCAGACATGAGAAATTCACATAGCACAGGGAAAGTGGTTGGACTACATGTGCTATGAAGGATGGAAATATTTGATTCTGTTTCTTTTTTAATATCAGAGTTTCAAATATATCCAGTATTGAGAATAAACAAGAACATGTCTCATTACAAATTTGCCTGTTAAGCTTAGCAGCTTTCTATCTTTATGTTGTGCAGTTAGTGCCAGCTATGAAATGTTGTTTCTATGTACGTCACACAAAATGGGACACTTTCACTAAAGTTTCAATATCGACAGAAATCTCAGATTCCTACAAGAACCTAAAATCACATAATTTGTTCATGTTATTCTCTGCTATAATGGCTGCTTTGATTGTTGTTTATACAGATGTATTCTGGTTGTAGCATCTTCTCCTGCTTTTTAGAATTGGCATTCTTTTTCTCTACTTTGGAGGTAAGACAGTTTGAAAGTTGTCCATAATTAACATAAAGAAAGGCAACTGCTTATAAACTTGGAACAATTTATTGGCAATTTCTTGCACTTGTTACAAAAAATTGATATGAGGACATTTAGATTGGCATGGTTAGGTTTTGCTTGCCAAACTTTTTGGTAGTGTATAACACAAGTAGGCAATACCTGTGCATGTATTTGCTTAAGGGTAATGAAAACCAGAGCTGTCCACTTTGATTAAGTGGATTATTTGATTAAATAGTGGCTGCAAGGGAAGTATCAGGTATAGAAGTAACATTTCAATCTGAGCAGAATACCTGCTATATGTATTTTGAAATGTTGAAACATAATAAAATGCATGAAAACAGAAGTATGTGCCAATTTGAATTCTCACTGTGAAAAGTGTTCTTCCTTAAAACTGTATTTTTCAATGCCAAAGCTGAAGAATCTGTGTTATGGTTCAGAAATGGTAGAAATTAAGACCAGCATACTTGGCCAGTTGCATACAGTCACTGGTGTCTTCTGTGTGCTTCGCACTTCAAGGGTGGAACCAACCAATTTTCTAGCAGTAAGTGTTGCTGGTTCCACACGACTTGTTCCACCCCCATCTATGATCATGTTTGCAGTAGTTTATTCACAGATGTGAGCTTTTTGTTGTATTTGTTCATAAAAAGAAGATATCACTTCAAGTGAGTACTGTTCTGAAAACACATCTATGAAATCTCAGCTGTGGTAGTATATGACCTTCTGACAAGATTTGTTCAATGCATAAGTAAGAACTTGAGGTCATTGCTCAGTGCCACAAGTTAACCTTGCAATGTAAAATTAGGCTGCATGTGTTGTTTCTTGCTTGCATGTCATGGAAGCAAGTGTTTTACAGAAACAGTATTTTTGATGACACACCACCAAGACTGACCATGTGATGAAAAAAACTATATCAATCCTGCCGTCACAGTAACAAAAAGGTGGCTAAGTGTGTAGTTTGTAAAATAGAAGTTTACACATGTAAGATACAGAGCTCTTTGATGAGGAAGATACAGCTTTGAAAGTGCCATGCAGTTTACTCAAGTATGCCTTTCAGAACTCCTTAAAATAGCAGTGTGACCACCTTGAGTGTTACAGCTGAAACAAAATACTGATATAATGGTTAAGACTGATTTTGTGATTCTCATCAGTTACAATTATTAAACTGGGTAATGAGGAATGATAGTGGGAGCTCAGGAAATTCCATCCTGGCATGGGGAAATAGATGAATTGAGTGGAAACTGGCAAGTACCTTGAGCCTGCCTGCTGACGGATGCATGCCTGTGCATTCCTCTGCACTGCTGGGTTACAGAAGATGCTCCTTGGTTTGCCTTCAGAAAGGGGCTCCTGTGCATCATTATGGCCATGCTAGCTAGAGTCAGTGGGACTGTGACAATGTCTTCATGTAGTTCATTCAGTTTACTTTCACTATCCACCCACTGAATACAGTATGTATCCACATCTGGAAGCACTCTGCACACTCTGTTTTTCACCTCAGGGCTCTACTCTTTTTTTAGTATTTTTCTTGAAAAGAACATAAGCAAATAATATCCCATCTATTTTCATTCAGAAAAGTTTTGCTTAGCTCCGTTAATTAAATATCAAAGAGGAACTGTATCAAAGTCCACTTAAGCATTTGAACATTTTTCCCCTGTGCAGCAGAAAAGGTAGTTTAAAAACCAGGAAAAAGATAGATGGGAGCTTGTTTCAGAGCAGACAACCACTATGACTTCACTGTATTCCTTCAGTTGTAATCCAAGAAGTCAAACGGATTCTGCAATAGGAAGAAGGTATTTCCTATGTAGACTGGACAAGCAGCTTGTCAGCAGAAATAATTTGTGTTTTAGATATCTACTCTCAAATGAAGAGATAAAAATATAATTTAAATATATATTTGTAAATATAACTTATTTTATAATTAGTGTTATTTAAATAATTACCCCATCCTGTGAAATGTAGAAAAGCCTACTAAAACAAATGAATAACATATCTTTGAAAATTTCAATTAGAATAACTGGTTTGCATTTTTCAATAGCTAAAATATAGATGAGGTGTTATCTTCCAATACATCCTAGCATCCTTCCTTAACTTTGTCCTCAGTTTTCTACTCACAGAGGCAAATTTTCACACATGCACATGTATGCACACACTGACATAGTGATGGTTAGCCACCAACAATATTTGATCAGGTCAGAAGTGCTGGGTGTGCTCACTGGTGACTTACCTGGCCACATCACCCTACGCACTGACTTGCTCTCTCCTGTTGTGCTCTACAGCCATCAGTATGACCTCTACTTCTTATTAGGGGAGAGGAATTAAAATTTTTGTGTATATAGGCATAGCTAATTACTTATTATAAAGAGAACTTCCAGTATGAAAGTATGAATTTTAAACTCTTGATCAAGAAACCAAAATATATTAAAGAGAAATTTGTCCTCTCTGTCATGTCCTTTGTCATGACCAAAACCTATACTAATTTTTACTAGTGAGCAGCTACTTGTCTTTGTACACAGTATTTGATGATAATTTTAGCAGTGTAATTTTGTAAAATCCCATTCTATTGTGATTTAGGGGAGACAAATCCCCTAAATTAGGGGAAGCTTCAGATAGTCAGCATAGTTTTCTATGTAGTTGTGCCATTAAAAAATATGATGTTTGTGAACATGAGAATCTAATCAATGGTTTTATTTAAGGATTAATATTGCTCTATCATTAGCTCACTTGCCAGCCTTGGTTTCTTAAAGTATTGATAATCCAGGTGGTCCTGCCTGTATGCCCAGGTTTCTCAAATTAGTATCAGGCACTAGGGTTTGAGAATTAATTATTCTTTGGTCTCCACTGTATCCTTTTGGTCAGGAAGATGTTTATAATACTGAGATATACTTTAATGAGAAAAACTGCATGTAACAGTCTACTTAGGAAGGGTGTTCTGAGCCAGCATTATATGTAGATAATGTGCAATGTGATATCATTATCAATAACGTGCAGAAACTATATTTAAGTATCTGGAGATAACCTGATTTAGCTAAAGTCATTACTAGAATCTGTCCAAGACCCATTGGCTTCTACTTCTGCCAATGATATTATTCCAAAGTGCTACAGTGCTAAGGTGCTACAAAATGAAAATGACAAACTTGTGTCAGTGGCACGTTCTCTTTACTTGTGGTGCAAAAACAGATCTATTACCATCACAGCTGCTACTTTCTCAAAAAGCTCTTTTCTTACTAACCCCTGCATTACACTAGAAATACTGCTACAATTCACAATCTCAAACACAGAACATCAGATGTTGGGAGGCAGTTGCAGTATCCAAAAATTAACACAGTAGCTGAGGAGGGGAAATAAGAACCGCATAGAGATCAACTTTGCTGATGAATTCTATTTGGCATCCGAAAAGGAAAACTTTGATTACTTTGAACTTCTATTTGCCAAAATAAGTATTACATTAATAACAGACAAAATAGTACTAAATGCAGTTTTTATAAGACATCTGCCAACAGAAAATATTATTCATTATAAATACTATCTGATCCTGAATAAACAGTATCTATCCCCTACGCACCATATGAGACAGTAAACGGGACAACATCTCAGACCTTGCAAGGAATCCAAATGTCATCATGTCATGAAGCACTCTGACTCCAAACATTCTTTCTGAACAATACCTTCACAGCAACTATCACTGCATTCTCACATTTTACTTTCTTACAGGTGCAGAAAGAAAAGGGAAAAATATCTACTACGGTGACACAAAAGGGGGAGATTGTTCCATATTTTAAGGGGGTTTTGGGGGGGGGGGATGTTAGAATATTTGTCTCAGCTGAAGCATCTTTAGAATAAGAATGATAATTAAGCACAATGACCAGATGATGTTATCTCAACACATTTAAACAAAGTATGGTGTGAATTTTTAACGGCGATGTGAACTGTCTTGTCTAAAACCACTAAACACAAAGCCCTCACCTGTGGCTCAAACTACCTGAGATGAGGACGGCTGGTGCTAGAGCCAGGACTGGGGGTTGATCCTACAAGCCAGCAGAGCTGCTCTACTTCCCTGTTCCCACATTAAGGAAAATCTTGCTGAAACGTAGAGCTGCTTCCAGCCTGACCAAGCTAATTTTGGGGCACATCCAAACTGAAAGATAATTCTTGACATTTAACTTCTAACTAATTACAGTGCTTAAGTTATTGATAAAAATAACATTCCAGTCCTTTTCAGAGGTGTGAACGCTTTTCAAATTCACATAAAAACAGGTATGCTGCCTAAAAATCTAGAAGTCAGATCAAACACATCACTGTTTTAGGCTGAGATATATATATAGAATTGTAAAACAGAAACAAAACCAAGTGCTTAGATTGTGCCCTTTGGAGGATCTGTGCCTGCCCAAGCTGAAAAGGTCTCCAATCACTATGCACAATTAGGACAGCAGAATACAGGCCAGATTTAGCCCTCCAAACAAAGAATTTCTAAGCATGTCTTTGGTTTTTATTTTTTTCTTATGGTTTATCCAACAATGAAGGTCACTGCAAACCACAGAGTGCACATTTTACTGCTTATGCAAAATCACAGCTAGCAACTCAGCTAAAATATGTGATATTTCTCTTAACTCATGCACAGCATGCTTGAATAGATATAGCACCAAATTATCAAGTAACCATGGCATGTGTTAGCAAAAAATATAGCACCATCCAACTAGTACTGAAATCGTGGGAAACCATTCACCAATTTTAAATGTCTTTAAGTGCTATTATTTTCATCATTGAAATATCACTACTCTTAAAAATCTATTAGTATGGGGAGAAAAACTGGATTAGGAAAAGCCGTAGAATAAAATGTGCCAGAATCCAACTATTCTGGTAGAGTGAAGATGCATGCAGCACATGGCTAACTTACAAATTAGGGAATCAATTCTCATAAACGTTTATCAACTGAAGAGCTACTGACAGAGTAAATTCCACCAGGAAGCCATGACATTTATCAAAAGTTAATCCACTCTGACTTTTGCCTCTGATTTTTCTGACAATTTTGCTGTAACATGTACTTATTTATAGGCTTTCAAATGAGTAAATTCTTCAATCATGTTCTGGGAGCCATAGCCTTTTGTATTTAGCCTTAGGGAAGAGTTAACCAGAGGCAAAAAAAATATCTATAATAGAGTTAACACTACAAATGGCAACATATAAACTTAGATAAGCTGCTTCTGATTTGAAAACAAGTACAGTAGTTGAATTACAAAACTAGATACTTAAAAAGGCAGGTTCTATGTAAGATATCTACACCCTAGGCTTGGCTTAAAAAAAAAAATGTACAAGTCCCTTGAGACTCTACATCCTACTCTGAATAACAACAGTTCTAACATTTAATTAATTACAATCTGGAAGCTGAAAACCTGTCTGCTCCATGGGAGTCAGGTCTTTTCATGCAATCATGAAGAGATACAAACACAGGTTTATATTCAGTTTAAGAACACATGATAATTTTAAGATGGAAAAATTCAGGTTTTACATTCTATATAGAACAGTAATGATAAGCCCTGCTAACTTCCCATTCTAAGTCAAGACAAACACCTATAGTTACCCCATTTTCATTTTCAGAGAAATAGCTATTCCACTACAAACTTGTAAAAAAAAAATCATACAGTAACATTTAAATTCAAGGATTCGACTTCAACGATTTTCTTTCATTCCAGCAGGACTTTAGCATGCACTATTCATGACTGGAATCACAGCAAATAAGGAAGCATTTGCATCTTTGCAAGTCTTTGCTAAAATACACAAACAGAGCTTTGTAGGGCACATCCTGAAGTGTCTCTGTCAACAGTGAACTCACGGGCTTTAAACTCACAGGCATTTTACTTGTGGTTACCTCTTCAAACTTTTAGAGGAGAAAGGATAAGAAAACTTGTGCTCTTACACTCTAAGCTTTCACTGTCCTCCAAATACTGCAAAGGGGTTCCAAAGTGTACAGGGAGAGCTGATGGTCCAGGGACACCCCGGCACGCTGAGCACTGACCCTGTGCTGCAGCGCCTGGCACACGGAACACTGCCTGGCTGCTGAGGAAATGCCTCCTTCAGACAAAGGGCAGCCCCCGAATCTGCCCCTTGCCCAAGAAACCAAAGTATCTCTGTTATTAGTGACCTCTAATAGTTCAGCAAGGAGCAGACGTCAGCATTATAGTCTGTAATTACAGACTCTGTGTGCTCAGACAATGGCTGAGAGGAGACATCCAAATCCTTTAAGTTCATTGATAGCTGATGAGGTTACCACTCTGTTCATATCATTCAACATTTAGTCTGCAGAAGAACAGATGAGCTTCCACTACTTGTCAAGGTAAAAAGTACACTATTATGGTGAAAATATCAGCTTGGAGCCTCCAATACCAGAATGAGACAAAGTGAAAGAAGGGACTGAATAAACAACTAACTGGAAAATAGCCTAAGTGCCTGGACCTCTGGCACCTTAATTTGTCCTTCACACTTGCCAGGGACTTACTTTGAGATTACTTGCTAATAATAGGACAGGCCATGTACCTCAAACACACACTCTTCAAAATGCCACACTGGCAACAAGAGTCTGATACAAAATGCCAAAGTTTTGTGCGATAAAATGGACATACTCCTTTGCATTTTAATATTTGAAGATGATTTAAATCAGATTTCTGTGGGTTCACACTTTTTCTTTCACATTCTGCAAAAATGTGGTTTACACATCTGGTAGAAAAATTTCATAATCTCTTCTAGAGACTAAATCCTCTTCACATGATTTATATTTTCTGGCATGCTCTTGGGCACATAAGTTTGATCCTCTCCCTCCCCTGACTTATAAACAAAATTAAAAGTGCAAACATTCACCTTGCAAAAACAACTGAATTCTACATACCAAAGATACCAGATCCAAAGACTGAATTACTACATGTAAATTTTGTTCCTTATTAGAGATGAAATTTTTGAGTAAGGATTTTATAAGTTCTGTACTTCAGTAAAAGGAAGTTGAGAAGCATTTTATTCTTTTAGTAGCATTTCACAAAGTCATATATCAAAGAACATAACATTAGTGTTTATGCTCCATCCCCTGGAAGTGTTCAAGGCCAGGTTGGATAGGGCTTGGAGCAACATGGTCTAGTGAAAGGTGTCCCTTCCCATGGCAAGGGGTTGGAACTCCATGATCTTGAAGGTCCCTTCCAACCTAAGCCATTCTGTGATTTTATCTTTTTATTGCTAAGTGACAGGATGTGGAAGTTAAACTAACATTTCTGAATGCAGAATCTTGCTATACAAAAAGACCTTCAGTGTCACTGTTCCCACCAGCCGGACAGTTCCAAGAGCATATTTGTGGCCACTCAAAACACCAGGCTTTTATTTGCTATGCACAATTTCCACTCCAGGGATGTCACCTGCCTTGGTTTCATTCACAGATCACCTGCTCTAGGAAGTCACTGAACTTTCCCAACTAAACATTGAGGGGTGCTTGTGCTACTAATATAACAAACAGAGGCTTAGCATTAGCATTTTCAGATACACATGAACACCGTATGGAAGCTCACTGTATCTTCTGAGACATCTAACATTAACTCCCCCAAATTTCCTGTCCTACTGCTGTTTACCTAAATGTCACTGCTTTTGCTGCATCACTATGGGAACAGTGGCTGTTCCTTCTGTTCCTATATTGCCACTACCAATCACTTTTCCTTCGCCAAAATTTGCTGCCAAAACACTCTACGTACTCAAACTTAAAATGTAGCCTCTAACAACACAATTCTCCAGAAAGCATTCACCAGAAAGGCAGCCAAAGCACTTCCACATAAAGGCAAAGTAAGAAACTGTTTGAGGAGAACTCCTTAGATACCACTCCCCTTACTGCTCATACAAACCCCATTCACCACCCCTGAATGCTTCACAGCCTCAAACTTCGTTTTCCTGTTGGCATTCCTTTAGAGTAGAAAACTATTATATAGGTGGGAAAACACTAAAGAGATAAATATCTGTCCAAAAATACCAAGAAGTTAGGGACAAACTAAAACATTCAATGCTCACCCCTGAAGTTTTCGGTTCCCATTTTACCTACATTCTCTTATCTTTTCCGCTATGGCACCAAAGTATTTTACTTTCTTAATGCACACAATTTGGTGTTCCTTTCAAAGTAGACAACGAGTTCTGTAAGGATGAAAATTAATAAAGTCTCACCCCTACAGCCTGCCATTGCTTGAGTTTTCATATGACATTTGGGCTCTTGCTGCAGCCTGCATTTGGGGGAGAGAGGGAACACCAAGTTTCTCTCTTCCTGTTCTCAAAAGTCATGTAAAAATAACTGGGAAATTTCTGTTTCTGCTTTATTTGGCTGAAATCAGATGCTCTCAAAAGCTGAAACTGCATCACAATCACAACTTGCAGCCCATGTATTTTTCATCCACACTGATAAACCCGCTCAGCCACATAGCGCTCAGGGAAAACACAGACGTGAGAGGTGGCTGATTGTCTCCCACTACAGGAGACAAAGTCCCTTAGAACAGCCACAACTGGAACCCACGCTGACAGGCTAGGTCTGTGCGTGCCCAGTCTCCCCAGGCTCAATCTGCACTAACCACGGGTGTTAAGGCTGCAAAGCCCCCAGTGAGTTTCCGAGTTCAGGGTAAGGTCTCCTTATTGCATTAGGAGCACAGATGGCACACGTGCCTGGGCTTTAGGTGGGCTGGCACCACCACACACAAAACTGAATCTCAGCCAGAAAAGTAACAGCCTCTGGGGAAACCAGCTTTTAGGGAACTTCAGTTAAATGACATAATTTCATTATATTGAAGATGAAATGTAAGACCATTCAGCTTGGTACTAGAATACAAAGAAACTTTCTATTCTACACCAGCTGAGGAACAGACACATTACAGCTCGAAGTATTCACCTCTGCTCCAGCTTTCTATCAAAGCACAAAGAGTTAGCATCATTTAATACCATAACACTTTAAGGTACAGTTCATTTAAACACTGTTCCCTTTTATCCCTGAATTTTTCCATTTAGTTTTTCTGAAGTCAGTGGTGCTTAGAGTTGGGGACCTTATTTTCATGAGCATACAAGAGGTACATAGTTTGGAAGGTTGCTTTCTTTCAGCTTTTTCCTTTGCTATAGCAAGAAATAAATTATTGAATAACAAGTCACCTGAACTCAGAACTACTAAGTCTTCCTGTGATGAAGGTAAGCACATAATTCCTTAAATATCATTTCATGATGAATCACTGGCTTGTGCCACACATTATTGCTATGTTTTTTTAAAGGACTCTGGATGAATATATTAAAAAAGAAGTAACAACAATATAATAAAACCAACAGAGTGAAAACTGCACTAACAAAATGTCTGATAAACATACGACAGCTCTGGGGTATTTGCTCCTCAGCATCTTGGAAGGACTGTGTTTGTCTGATTAGCTGAGCCGCAGAAGATGCCTCTTGCTGGAGGCTGCTGCACTCTGCAGCCACCGTCAGCAACCCAGAAAAGTATAATTATTAAACTACTGAACCTTATTAACAAACACTTCTTATGTTCATGTTCTTGCGCTGTAAAGAGATTTGCAGCCTTCATGCTGTACAAATGTGACCAGCTCTGTTTGCTCCTTCGTGCCACTGGATCCTCCACAAAAATGTTACTGAAATGCAACCTGGTAGCTCAGCACAACACACATCAGCTGTCAAGTGTGATAAAATTCAACATCCCACCTGGTTTGTACCATGAGAGGACAACAACTAAAGCAACTGGGGAAATTAATCTGCAGGCTGAACTACTTTCCTCAATTAAGATACATCAAATACTGGTTTCTCAGAAAATATGCAATAAAAGCAGATTAGAAGATGAAATTCTGAGCTTGTGCAAGTTCTCTAACATCATCTCTTCTGCTGCACCAACCAACACTGATCACAGCTTATATTGTGTGATTTACCACAGTAATACACAGCAAGATTCAGAGCCTTAGTAATGGCATCATCCAAAGGTATAATTCTATAAGATTTCAAACCAGTAACAGCTCTCTACCTCCTTGAATAATGATCACTGTGAAAAATAACATGGCAGCAGAGTCAGACATCACCCAAACTTCTAGCCATGCATCTAAACTGAAAGGGTACTGGCATAATACCTTTTAATATTAGATAAGAAAGGAAAAATATCTTGGTTCATAACTAAATAGATCCATGCACATCAATCTGCTCATTATTTGAGAGTTTAATATTACTCTCAATCCCTACAGACATTGAACAGACAAATTATTTATCCTGGTCAGCTGTGTTGACTCACTGAAAATGTTACTTTTAAATTATGAGCATAAATCTCAAATCTTTATATAAAAATTTGTTCAAACTGATGAAGTCAAGCACCTACATCTCTAAAGTCACACAGTTTAATCAAGGCATTCATCAAAATGGGACTCTGAAACCCCTTTTCTTTACAAAAATGACTATGAAAACAACCACAAGCTACAGCAGCTGCTAATTGGTTGTACCAAGTCAATTTTATACAAGCACAAACCACACTTGTGGTTTCAATCTCCTCTGAGGCAGGAGGTGGGGGGGAATATAATGATATTCAATTTGCAATTCATTAAATGAAAATTTTATTGCAAATGATTACACAATGACCAAAAGAAAGACAACACTGAGAAGCAAATTCGTCCCAATTAATATTCTCCCTCTATCATTACATATTAATGTAACCTTTCTTCATGGCCCTATTCTTCCAGATGGCCCTGCAAAAGAAAGGTTTTGGTGCATGACAGAAGGATAAACAAATCTGAATTCCTGCGGAATGAATGGTAAAGCAAATCACACATTCAATTAACCGTGACCGAAAACAGTTTGTCATTAAAGCTCACCAGATTAGAAAATACATTTCAGTTGATTTAACAGCTACATGAGTCTTTCCCAGTACTCAGGGAGCAGCTTTCTGAAAGCACACAGACCTTCTCCATTGCTGCTCAAATAAAGGCAGCAAGCCTTGACCAGCACTTTCAGAAGCCACGGATCCCAGCTCGGTGGTACTTCACATCACAGCACTCACACAAAACATTTTAAAAAACAAACAGTTCTCAATGTCTAATAGACTTCTGATGGGAACTATCTTTACAAAAGCAAATAAACACCCGTATTCTGCATGAATCTAGAGTTTTCAAACAGGTTTTACAGGGCAAATGCAAGTAATTTATGGTGATTTGTGTTTGGTGTGGCACTGATACAGCAACACAGAAAGGTTTTCAATTCTTCCAGAAACAGTTTTCAGGGTTTCCTTTAGCACAGGAGCTATTGTCAAGGATTAAACCCCTAATTATTAACCATTAAATTTACATGCTCAGTACTGGAGTAAATGAGTATTTCACATGGTTTACACACCATCAGTAAACTGGTTTTATAACCAGAACTGTTCATGGCTTTTTCAGAGCATTTAAAAGTCAACTTTTACTCTATTCCAACAGTTTGTATGAGAAGTACAAACGTCTCCCACTCACCTTAAACACTCAATTTAGGTTTCAATTACAGTTATTTTGATATCAAATCTAACTGCTTCCCCACTGACCACACAACTGCTACAGTAACTAATACGATTATTCTGTATATTTCAATGCATTTGATTTATTTTATTATGACCAGTCTATATACTCAAGCATTTTGCAGGCAAACCTTTACCAAGCAGAGAGTAAGGGGGAAAAATGGGTGGGGAATCACTGCTCCCCACAGCACAATGAAACAAAAAAAAAAGCTTTCTCTCCCAGAGCAGCCCTGTTCTGTTTGTGAGACTGACTTCAGGCTCCAACAGCAAAAGAACCCTTTCTGTCTATGCTGTCTCTCCCTAGGCAGTTTGCCAGCAATGCACTACCAGCAAATCTTTTTAAGGAGAGACAAGCCCTTAGTAGGAATTCCCCACAAGAACAAGCCTGCAACTTTGAACACAGAAAAAACATTTCCTTTCAAATTAAGTACATCTTTCTGGAAAGCCTTCTGGTTTGGACAACTGAAACCTGTTACACAAAGTTGTGGACTTTCTTCCCATACCCCTGTACCTCAAACACTCTGGCTGAAGCAGCCAGACCTTCAATTGCACTGGGACACACAAAATAAAGAAGAACAAGGACTTGACTATGTTATTTCCAACCTCTACAAACCCCAATGACCTTTCTACCAGTTGGAAATTGCCAGTCATTTTGGTCATATCCTTCTTTCAGGAATGTCCCTCTTCCTAAACCAGAGTGAGAAACAAAATTCCTGTTTCATTCACAACTAGGGACAGACTTGACACGGGCAATTACATTTACCAAGGCTACAGGTGTAGTGCAGCACAGGCAGAACAGGCCTGGGAACTTCCTGCAGGACAGAGTGGGAGCAAAATGTGAACCACTCAGAATTTTCATCTGTTTTGCAGAGGTGTGCATTACAACAAAGAGGAAAAAAGGTTTGTGAATGGAACCTCTGCACTGATAAACATCAAAGCAACCCATAATTAGCTATTCCACTACACTACTGGAAGTTTTGGGCTGTCAGTAATATATAAAAAATTAAATATGCAGCTAGGGCTGAGTACTACATTACAATATTTAATAATCCCCTTGCAGAAATGTCATCTATTAATAAATGCAGTTGTGCCAAGGTTACTTACTATACTGTCTCACCTAATAAAAAAGCAGTTTTACTGTGAACTTTCAGAAAGATAAGGCAGGCTGCTCTAGCAGTTAAATAGTTAGGTCAGGGTAATGGATGTGCATTAAAAATATCAGAAAAAAAATATTATTTGCATATGCATATAGACACAAAACTGATCCAAGCCTCTTCATTTTTAAGCCTGTGTGAAAAGTGACAGCTCCTAACATTTGTGGGGTTTTCTTTTCAAAATTAAACTGCTTTCTCACAGGCCCTTCCTCTCCATTCATACACAGAACTGTAAACACATTTCACTGACTTGAATGAATACACGATGTAAACTTCCTCTGGCATATCAGTTGCAATTAGATCCTATATTTTTGAACCTTTTCTCAGATTAAACTTAATGACATTTTCTCTTAAATTCATCGAGTGCCTTTAAAGCAGGTACCCAGGTGTTTGGCTAAATGTATACAATCATTGCCAAGTCTCCATCACATTTTCCCCACGTGCAAAGCAAAGTATTTTCAGCAGAGTCCAAATTATCTTGCATCTTTCCTGAAAAGTTTATTTGGGTGACTTTTATGCCAGCTTGACATTTGGAGAGAGCATTAGCTAAGAACCAAAAGGTAGAAAAATATCAGAAACGCAGTATCAAAAATTTAGTTAGATAGGAAAATTTTCTAAGTGAGGGGAGAGAAATCAAGGCCTCAAAGACCACTGAGCTGAAAAAGTAAACACAAAGACAGTAGACACATGTAGAAATCTTTCTAAAATACAATGCACACCATTTAGCAATTAAACAAAAAACCTTTAGATTTACTAAAGGTGGTTTAATTTTAAAAAAATTCTACAACAATATTTTCAGATAATCTACATCTAGAGGATAACTGGGTGCAGGGTAAAAGCCAACAACCTTTTCAATGGATGGATTAATTAGTCATGTGGCCTTAGAACTGAATGAGTCAGAGTTGCTAATGAGATAAGGACAGGAAGCCTGACACCTCTAAGAGTTCAACCGGTTCTTTTCAGAGTACTCTCCTGCTGTGCCCTAGATTGAAGGCACAACACTGGCTTTCCTCCGGCTGAAGAGACTGAAAGATCCACGTAAAGCTACTTACAGAGGAAATCTTTGCCTCAAAGTAGGACACAAACATTACCTTCCTGTAGCAGTGTCCCCCACTATGGCTCTCCCAGTCCCAACTGCCTGGGATAAAGAGGCATCCAGGACCTTCAGCACCTGATCTGCTCTGCAAGCACAGGCTGGAGAGAACACCTTTTAACACAGAACCTCACTCAGAGGGTTCCCCACTGAGGGAAAGTGGGGACAACAAACAGACACGAGGCTAAAGAACCCTGTTATCAGGGGCATACAGTCTTTAACCAACATGAGGTCCAAGTCCTTTGTCCAGTAGGGGCAAGTTCTTTACATGACTTTGCAACTGCCAATTTGCTATAATTTATACAACTAAGTTCCCCAAAATGCACAGGCTGTCAATCATCTCGGGCAGAACAGTGTCACCACCGAAAACCTGCAGGGTCTAGTCTCAAGAGATGCAGCACACTCAAAGCAGACTCCACTCAAACTTCAGGGGCACAGCTTTCATCAGCTATGGTTGGATGGTTCACATTGACTTATTGAAAAAAAGGAAAGAAAGAGAAGACCAACAATGTCTTGATCACAGCCCGAATCCAACCTGTACCGTGCCAGTCTGCCTGCACAAGGTAAGTAAGAAATCCAGTGCCAGCCAGGCAAATGGGAAAGGCAGCAGGAGGCAAAGCAGAGGAGAACAGAACACAGTACAGGAGGGTGATACCAGAAAGCAAAATTGAGGTGGGAGAGTGAGACAGACAAAAGCATTCTGCACAAGAGGACAAACACAAGAGTAAACACACAGTGAAGCCAGAGGGTAGAGGCAAAAGATAACAAGCAAGAAATGAGTGGGAAGTTAAAGACAAAAGGCATGAAGGGAAATAACATACCACAGATGAGGGGAAAAAAGGAAAATACAGAAACAGAATGAAGATATATACAGGAAACCCTTTCTGACAGAAACTGCTTCTTATCAAGCTCAGACAAGAAATGCTTCCAAAAGGAGAGCTGAATCAAGCATGGAAAGTTCAGATCACCTGAAACTTCTGACAGCAGATGAAAGAAACTACAGTAAAATATGAAGGAGTGAGCTAACGAGGATTCACCCCCAAGGCACACTGCCCCTGCTCTGTTCTAGGAGAAAAATAACTGCTCTGGTTCAATAATAGCTACTTGCAGAAGTACATTCACTGATCAGAGACCTAATTGTTAATGCAGTGGAATTCAGGATCAAGTTCAGTAACTTTCAAACTCCTCACTCTATGCAGAACACAAACCCACGAGAGAACTACTCCGTTCAAAATACGGAAAAGATTCCTTCCTACCTCTCCTGGCACACACCAGAGACACACATCAAGGTGTTTTAGACAAAGGATTAGATAAAATTTCCCACAGAACACAGGACTAACACTTGGCAAGTGGTCAGTTTGAATTTAACCCTGCACTTCTTCTTGGTTTGAATGCGTTGTTTTGTATCACCCACTACCAACACTTCATTCTTCAGAGAGAACAAGTAGGACCAGGAATGCACTGAGCAAGATCACTCTAGTGCACCTTTTGCTCTCAGAGAGTGGCAAAAAGGCAAAACAGAAATCAAAGCTTGTCCACTCAGAAGACAAAAAGACAAAGCAAAAAAAATATACAATGAAAGGGACTCCTACATCATCTGTGGTTACCATCTGCTTAATTTAGTGACCAATATAATGAAAAAAAAAACATTGCTTGATTCCCTAAATTACCATAATGAGCTCATAGTATGCTGATGGCTCCATCACAAAAACATCAGTAATCACAACTCGCATGTCTGCCAAGACAAGTGACCACAAACACAGTTGTCCCATCCTGACGCTTCGTTTGCACTGTCAGTTGTCTGTAAACAATCTCCTGTTCTAAAAAAAAATAAAAGGATGTGGAACCCTCTCACAGCCATTTATCTTAAGATAATTAGTATTAAAAATTGACTCATTTTCAAGAACAATACCCAAGATACAGCCTATTATTAAGAAGCACATAAATATGCATATCTTTGATTTGCAATTTCTCTTAAGACATTACAACTGTTTCTTAAAACGTTTGTCATATTTTTGGTTATTTTTTTGATACAATTTATTTTGTCACTTCTACTGCAACAAATAACTGACTTTTGTGTTGGTCAGACACCACATGTTGAAACATTAAGGATAAAGCCCAGGGCCCACTCACAGCTCAACCAGCAGTTGGGTGCTTGACATACGGTCAGTGTTTCACTGGCTCAGCCACAGGTGAAGACAAACTCTGAAATGATATCTGAGGTTTCTCTCACAAGTGTTGGAAATTCCATCACACAGGAGCTGCCTTCCAACATCCCACCACAGAGAGGAGTGAATCCCTGCTCTGCACACAGAGCCTTGCACTGAGGTTGTCACTGCAGACTTCCCAGAGCCACAAGGAATAAACACTTGGCCTGCTCAAATTCTCCCCTATGCAAACAGCCTTCTCACCAGCCCAAGCAAAACTGGAAAAGCTTCCACTTAAGTGTTCCATTGGTTTTTGCTCTCCTGTACCAGTGCTTCCTCCTCCTATGGCTGATTACAAATTGTGTGTATTTTGCATTCACAGACAAACCCGACATGCATAAATTCCTCATTTTTCTGTTTACAAATGAAAAAAATATGAGCCAGTTCATCTAGCTGATGGAAAGCAATTAATCTATTCAACTCAATGAAGCAACATTGATTTACTCCCCGAGAACCAAGCCCTAGATATAATATCCACATGCAAACCAAAATGTTTGAAGCTGAACTTGAATTAAAGCCACGGTGGCAGTCTCAAACTGGAAGTGTAAATCTCAGGAAAGATACATGTCTACAGGCAGGGGGCTAAAATACTGCCAAAACTATAAGATTCAGTGGTGATTTTTAAGTGGTGTTCTTTAGACCAGTATCACAAAATATCTGAACATTATTAAGAGAATAATCCCTACTTCCACTGTAAGACACAGCCCTCTTTCTCAAACATATCTGTACATACTCCTCAAGCACTAGGAAATGCTCCAGCAGGTTCCCAAACCAGCCTGAAGATTTCTAACTCAGCTCTTCCACGATATTCCCTCTCAGTACACTTGAATCCACACTGACAAAGGAAGTGGGTCCACACTGGGAGAACCGTCAGTGAGAAGAGAGAGACACAAACCCACACTGCTGCTTGATGTATTTCAGGATAGAGAACCTTAGCTGTAAGAAAAGCCAATGCTGCTCATTCCAGAACTATGTATTTTATTAGATGGGACACACAGTCCCATCTGTTTGTGCTCCTTCTTGGACCTGCATCTGTTCCAGCACTCAAAAGTACACTGTCAGTACAAATTCTGTTCTTTGAGCAAACACAGTGGAATGACCCAACTTCAGCACAAACAGGATGCAAATTTAAGTGACAATTTGAGATAACTTAAATGGCCAAATAAACTTTATATACACTGGGAATGTTCAAGAACCCTTCTATTTAAAATGGGTAAGGATTAAGGATCTCTTACTAGAAAAGGGATGGGGGGGGGGGGAGGGGAAGCCACATCAGTTTATTTTTGCTTAGACTAACCTGGCCACAACAGATAAAAAGAGAAAAACCACCAGGGATGAAAATGTCGATTTCTTTCTAAATACTAGTGCATTGTAGAATTGAAATTGGGTCAGAAACACCAGACATTAACCTTAAAAAAAATAGTGCTAAAAACATTTTTTCAAAATTATTAGCCTCTGATACAAGTAACTGCTTTACCCTTGTCATGTAATGCTTTATGAAGTTAGTTATTAGCAGATCTCTGCGTGGATTGACAGTTATGGAGGTCTGTGCCCTGAATTTCTCAAGAGGAATAAAGAGGAGAGAGAAAGGCTGTTGGTTGGCTCAATACACAGCTGCATCACTCCCTTACGCTGACCTCAATTATTCTGCCTTTCATCAGCAATTTTTATTGTCCATATTTGCTTAATCTTGATAAACAACAAAAAAAAAACCACATTAAATGGGTCACACACAGAAGAATTACTTTTAGGAAAATAAACAAGCACCTATACACCACAAATGACACAAACAGGGTCATAAAATAGAAGACCTCATATCAGCCCTAATTTTCCAGGTAAATTAATCCAAAATTATCCACTTACTGGTCTCCAATTCTTTGTTTCATCAATCTCCTCTCCCCTCCAAAAAGTGTCACATGCAGATTCTGAGTGCAAAGGATCACTGAGCTCCACTATTTCAAGGTGGAGTTTAATATAAACAAATTATTGCAATGTAATTCAGTATTACCCTTGAATGTGACAAGCTTTATAAGTTTTAATAGAGAATTGTAAAAAATTAGCTTCCATTTCAAGCACAACACCAGTTATTTTCAGTCAAAGAAATACATCTCCACACTCTACTTACTGCAGTACCATCCTTTTAAAAGATCACTTATACCAGCAGTGACTGCTTTGAAAACACACTGATGTTCCTAACACTTTAAAATATATTGACATAAAATGTCCTACCATCCTCTCATTAAAAAATAAAACATCCAGTAAAATACATAGCAAAGCAACACCATTAAAAACTGCAAACAGACTAGGCAATATGCTAGGAAAGGCATAAACTTCCATGAGGTCTGAAACAAGTGTCAGAAACAGTAACAGCTAGTAAATATATTTAATCAATATAAGCAATAGAAACACAAATTATTTATACCACACAAATATATATATACACACACAGCATAATATTAAAGTACATTTCCCTCCAAAGGATTTGAGTGCTGAAAAATCTCATTTTAAACAAAAGATAAAAGGGACCACACCATAACATTTGGGGGGGAAACACAAAAAGCAATTCCATATACATTTTATAGTATCACCATATGCCAATTTTTTTTTACTGACATTATCTCTCATTAATGCAGTCTCAAATACTAGCAGCTAATTATGACCATCAAATTAAAAGCATAGCAAACAAACACAGAATAAAAATTCAAGAGTACTTACCAAATTATGATTAGTTGAATTAGAATCATCTTCTGGGAATGGGATGTAAACAGCTAAGGCCACACAATTGGCAAAAATAGACAATAGTATAAATATGTCAAATGGTCTGGAAAGTCTTGTTAAGGAATTCATGAATTATGAGTATCTACAAACTTTTAAGTCTAGTTCTCCTTTCAGCACCAACAATTGTAAAATAAGTCGGTCTTTAAGGCAATCTTTTGACGGATAACTATGACAAACACTTCATCACCTTAAGTTATAGCACTATATATACCATATTATTTTCCATCACAATGATCTTTCAACATCCTCTTCCTTTTGAAAAGAGTGAAAACTATTACTCATGCTGCCACAGAGCACTTTATATTAAATTCCAGAGATGAATATAATTATCCACTCTTAAATCAATCTGTGGGTCACCATGATGGGCAAAGACTAATCATGGAGCTGTTGTGTCTTCCTATACTTTCAAATGTCTCATTAATATTAAACAGGAATAGCTTTGCCCAAAGGAGGAAAATCATTTGGGATATAGTTCAAAGTAGGATATGAGAAAGATTGCCAGAAAATCACAACTCTTCTCCTGTACGAGCACTGGAAATTCTGAGCCCCTCCATGTCTGACAGCCAGATTCTGGATTAACTCTGCTTTGGCCAGGACAGATGAAAGTTTAGGTGAGCAAAGTAAAGACTGGAATATCATGGCTGGCTTGGCAGCCAAGCATAAGGAGGGGCTTCAGGCTTTCACACTGACATCCTGAACTGCAACTGTGCTTTTTGTACTGTATCTGGGTGACAGCAGGAGAAACCTGGAGATAGCTTTAGTCTTCCAGAGGAAAAATATTTCATAAAGTTCATGCCTATGGAGTTCATCCTTCAGTTTATCATTAATTTTCCTTGCTCCAGAAGTAACTACACTACACTTCTTATAACTACAAATGTGGAGGTCCCCAGATGAACTTATTTGTACAAGTTTGGACAGGAGGTACTTTTGGACCTCAGCTATGATTTTTGGCATCCTTTGCCCTGCTTGATGCACAACTTCCCAATGTGTTTCCATAAGAGCTCCATCAAAGACTGGGGGAAGAGTAATGAACACTCAAAAGCGTAGTTTTGCCAGTTTAAAATGCTTCATGGGAAAAAAAAGAAATTCTACAAAGCCCATGTATCTCGTACAATCTGTTAAATTTTGTTTGTTGGCCTACAAGAAGTTTGTCACCTTGAGGGCCGAGTTTACATCTACAAAGCTTGTCAACATCAACAGCTGCTCTACTGTGTACAAAATGAAGTTACAACACACATGACACTCAGCATTTTCCAGACTGAAATAAGCAATTGATACCAGTGCAAGACCAACAACCTTATTTTATGATGTGGTGCTTCTGGGACAAATTCTCGCTGAGTTATTCCACTCTAGATCCACAGTAATTTCATTTACCTGACCTTAGCCAAGGAGAGGGCAATTTACTGAAATTAGTTGGACTTCTACCAGTTTAAATGAAAGAAGAATCCATTTCACTATCTTTAATTTGCAATTGAATTCTGTTCAAAGAATTGAAAAACACAAACCTTATAAATGAGTAACAGCTCTTATTGCCAGGTTGGCTGTTCTGTTTATAGTAACAAAATGAGTTTTACCTCTGTAATCTACTCTCTTGAACAGCTGTTTCCCATTACAGCGATGTTGCCATAGCTAATAGGCTAGCATTTTTCTCCTTGTACCTTAACAAAACTATTTGCTATTTCAAACATTTTCTTGGTAATTAAATAATATACTAAACCAACATGCTCTCAGTTCTGCCAGAGAAATTCACATATTTCCACATCACAACCAGTGAACTAAAGAAAAAGCAATCCTTCTCATCTTACAGGTCACCATGAATACAGGCCAGTATCTCTGATCTCCTCTTTAGATGTACACACTTCCAAATACGTTTGAAGGTAGACATATGTTGTATAAGCCCAGGAAACTAATGTATTTCAGACACTTGTGTGTACTTAGAGCGATTTCTTGGCTTAAGTAACAGTCATCCCCTTTAGTACCTGGAAAAACAATCTCTTCAGAAACATTTCTACATCTGACCCATTTACCCTAATGGCAATAGACCAAACTGCAGTATGGAAAACACAGGTTTGACATCTTCAGTAATCTCACAGCTAACACTGCCAGATCCACTCATACCCATTCAACCTTATTTGGAAGGCTGAAAAATGCAATAAAGATCCACTGGAATATAATGTAAGCTTGAAAATGTTTCCCCATCTCCCAAGAAAAAAAAAAAAGAAACAGCTAAGAGGTCTTGTCTGCCTCTGAACTACTCACTTCAGTAAAATGATGTTGTGTCATTACAACACAAGAGGCCATTTTTAACAGCAATTGAAGCAAAATTAACCCCCATCAGCATTAATGACATCAATGTTAGTTGTGATGTTCTAAGAGATTCTGTAAAACAATGCACTTGATACATTCAGAAAACAGAAGAGACAATTATAAAAAAGTAAACTGCAACTAAGGATACTTCCATTCTACTAGACTAATGCAGGCTCTTCGTATTGGGTTGTTGAGGGATAAACAGAAAAGGGCACGGGGTGGCCGACTATTAGACGTGTTACCCTGTTTTTTGCTCTTGGCATATTGCTGGCGTTTTCTTTGGGACAGAGATCCTACAGGCTGGGCTGTGGTGGTACTCATGTTTTGAGCAGCCTTTGCTTGTCTAGCAGCATCGATTGCAGCTTGCCAAGATAGAACAGTTTGCTTGGATGGTGCTGAACTGTTTGACTGAATAGCTGGTCCGTCACCAGGGAGAGGAATTCTGGTGCTACTTGCATAGTTCACCTCTGTGGGACAAGAGAAAAAAAGTACTTGGTTATAATTTTTTATGCTAGAATGGGTCCCAGTATTTCTGACAAAAAGATTAAGATTTGTGTGATGCTTCCATTGCACACAGACATGGATCTATGCACACACTTGTGTTGTGGTATGTGCTACTGAACAGTAGCAAAAGATGTTTAGGAATCAGTATTGTAACTACAAGTTTAATGTAAGCATCAAGACAAACACTACACGTCTCATTTTCATTCTTCCACTTAACACACCTTTTCCTAACTGGATGGCAGCTTTCCTGTCCTCTTGTTTATTCAGTAAAACATACCTACACCTGAAGATCAACTTTGCTGTAGCACCTTAGCATTTACTACTTCCTCAACTCATTTTGGTCAAGAGAGTAGTTGCTTAAAATTCTTACACATTGTTCAATTAAGAAGAACCAGCAAGGAGGGATGGGTGGGGGGGAAGTCCTGTAAGCAAGTTAAATCCTGCCCTGTTTTGCATTCTCAAAGGAAAATGCGTGGATGCCTCCCACAAGCGAAAATCCAATGTTGTCTGTGACAAACGTGCTCATAAAGCTCTGCCGTCTTTTACACTAGAAATTACAACCGTGAACCCACTGTTAAGAGGACAGGGTTTGGTTTTCCTTTCTCACAAGGATTTACAAAATAAACGGCACCTTCCAAATAATAACCAAGTCCTCTTTATGCAGATGACAGCAAAGAGGCAAAACACCACCTCCTCGCGAGCATCCTTCCTCGCGAGCTCTTTGACTAGCGCAACAGTCTACTCCTACATGCACCTGTAGGAAGCACAGGCTCCGGAGTGAGGCTCAAAACTTGAAGATGCCTGGGTGGGAAAAAAAATGGAGGAACGGCACAATACACATGCTGGGAACTGGGGCTGGCAGGCGGGATGACTGTGAAACGGAGCTACCCGGGCAGGGGAGGAAAACAGCTCCCAGGCGACCGCTACTCGTCGGGGAGAGGAGAGGCGCGGCAAACACGGCCCTGCTGTTCTGGACGGGCGGAACAGACCACGGGAGCGCCGGGGCCGCGCGTGGATGCGGCCGCGGCCGGGGGCGCGGGGAGGCGGGAGCCGTAAGATGGCTCCCCGGGATGGCGGCGGGGCGTGGGGCGGTCACGGCGGGGCTCCCACGGAGCTGCCGCGGCGAGCGGCCCCGGCGCATCAACAGCTGGGTGGCGCGGGGGGCAGAGCCGCCCCGGGGCAAAGGTGGGCAGCGCACCTCCAGCGCTTTCCCAAAGCGGCCCCGCTACCCTCCTCCCCCGTTTTTCTTTTTCCAGATATAAAAGCAATGGCACAGCCATCTCTCCCCCGCCTTCCGCCTGCCCTTTGGGATGCCATGAAACGTGGCTCGGCGCAAATAAACCACCCACCTCCCCATCTATCTATACATCCATCGTCCTTTTCAAGGGATGCTTGCAAGGAAAACAAAGCCCTAGTGCCTGCGTTCCTCGGGGGCAACACAAAACTTGCTGCTGATTGAGGAGGGAGGAATCATTTATAAACAACAGCGGGGGCTGTGGCAGCGCCGGAGCCCGTCGGCGGAGCGGATTAGCGCCGCGGAGCCCCGCGTCTCGCCGCCGTGCGCCCCGCCGGGCAGGGGCCGAGCGCATCGCCCCGGCCTCAGCCCCGCTGCCCTCCCGCCCGGCATCCCCGGGCAGGTTCACCCACGATGACACAAGTGGGAGCCGAACGCAGAGCCAGCCGTGTCCTCTCTCGGCTGGTATTAATGGCCCCAGGACAAGAGACAGACGCGCATAAATCCACTCGCACGTTGGTCACACGCCGAGGGCAGCACCGTATCCCGCCCTCGCCTCATCCCCTGCCCTTCCCGGTCCCTCCTCGAACGCAGCCGCTCATTCCCTTCCGATCCCAAACCTACCCCATCCTCAACCCCTTCCCTAATCCCCCCCCCAAATCCCCGACTTCCAAATCCCTCATAAATCCTCCCCCGCCCCCTCCCTCCCTCCCAGCCCCAAGCACGCCGCTGCCCTTGGTGGGCGCCCCGGCTCTTACCTTCTGGGTGCTGCTCGGGCTGCTGCTGCTGGTGCATTTTTCTCACTTTCTCCAGCGTGTGAGAGGAAAACGAAAAACCAAAAAAGGGCAGAGACGCCCCCTAACCCCACCCCGAGCCAGGTGCGCGCTGCCCCTGCGCCACCCGCTACCCGACCCCCATGGTAGTGACTAGAGACGTGCGAGGGGCTGCTGCTGCTCCTCCTCCTCCTGCCGCTGCTGCTTCGCCGCTGCCAAATCCCTCAGAGTTTGGGCCAACATGACACTCACATCCGGGTGACACGGGATCTCTCCATCCCTAGCAACCCGGCTGCTGCCGCCGCCTGCTCCTCGGTCCCCCTCCTGCCCGCCGCTGCTGCCTGCTCCACGGTCCCCCTCCTCCTGCGGCCGCCCGCTCCGCCTCGGTCCCCCTCCTCCTGCCGCCGCGGGCTTTAACTCCCTCGCTGCTGCTGCTGCCGCCGCCACCTGCTGCTGCTGCGGCTCGGCCGGGCCGGGCGGGGGCGCGGAGCCGCTCCCGAACCGCCCGCAGCTCCGGCACCGCAAATAGACCCGCGTCCGCAGCGCCCGGTCCGCCCCCGGCCCCGCCAGGTGCGGGAGCAGCGCCCGGGGCACCGACCGGCCGGTCCCTCTCGCCGCGCTCCGAGCGCAGCTCAGGGATCACCTGCCCGCTCCGCCCTTGCCCTCACCTCCAGCCCCGAGTTATCCCAAGCACGAGCTCCCCGCTGACCTGTTGAAATGCCATCGTTCCGACTGTACACGAAAACCGAGGTTTTCAAAGTTTAGCCAAATAAAATCATTTGGCTTTGAAACGAATTAATTGCAGCGTTACTTTTCGTTTAAGAAGCCTCAAACCTTCATTGCGGTTTTGCCTCGTTAGTGTTGAGGCCACCCCACAGGTGCCGCGTATCGGAGGGGCCGTGAGGTGCTAATAAAAAGGAGAAAACTCGGGCAGCTGCATTCACTTACATCACTACAACAGTGATTAATACAGTAAGATTTATATGCATGCAAATTCAAAGCAAAACTGATGCTCCAAAATTACAGTTTGTTTTCTCCATAATGAACTTTTCCACATATTTTTAAAGACTGATGCATGATTTTTTTTTTTAACAAGCCACAGTTAAACCTAAAGGGTTTGAACCTTTATCTTTGACAAAGATGGTATTTTGTTAAGAAAACATTTCAATGAAACTACTTCTACAATCCCTTTCCTCTGCCACTTCTTTCATGTCCCTACTTGCTCCTTCAGCCATACTTCATCCACAACTATCTCCATCTAATTAAAAATAAATAACATCTACAGGCAGTAATAAGAAGAAAAGCAATAAAACCTTACCAATATTCCCAAGGGGCCCAGCTAAGAATGCCCAACCTCCAGCTTTACAAGAAGCTCTCCGTTAGGTGAAGCCTATCAATTTTGGCTTTACCTTTGACACTTACAGGATTAAAAAAGAAAAAAAAAATAGCAGGAAGGCTGCCCTCCAAATCAGCCTTCCGTAGACAGGACTCCACCACCACTTCTTGACCTCTATTTTGGCGCTTCCTCTTTTCAAACCTTCTGCCCCGGTGGGTTCAGGTGTTGCCGGTTTGGTTTAATTGGGAAGGCACCACCCTGTTCCCAGGGGTCATTTCAGCACAGGTGGTTCAGATGAAACAATCCACTACCTACCTGGGCACTTGTCTACATGTCCACAAAAGTAACTGGGACTTCTCGTCTCCACAGTCAGATATTTAGGTGTCAAAAAAGCTTGGTGGATTTTCAAAAGTGTCTAAATCAAGACTAGTTGCCTAACAACCACTGCAAGCACTGAAGTAGGCACCTAATGTGCTCAGCACACAGAACCTTGGCAAAGCTGGACTCCAACATCGAAATAATTATTTTTAAAATGAGGCTGATGAAGTTAACACTGAGGCATCCTTGAGAAATTCATATCTAATAAGGCCTGGATCTAACACAACCAAAAAAACCATCTCTTAGAAAAGGGCTGCTCCCCTTGCAAATGTTTTCATAAATTTCCTGGATTCTGGCCTCTCCAAAGTCTATTTTCTAACCCCCAGTCTTTATAACGGATCACTGCAATATGTGCTTGGAATATGCGTTGGAATATGCTGTACACAGCCAGATGTATTTGGAAGCTACCGAATACTCCTCAAAATCAAACTTCATAAGCTTCCTAATAGAACCATGAAACAGAGAGGAAAAAAAAAAAAATTCACAGTTTGCCCAAACCAATCCCACATTTCAAAAGCTAACTCTCTTTTTTGCTAGATAAAATTACCTACTATATTTTCAAAATCAGAGTTAAAAAAGAAAGTCTTTTGAGAAAGTTTTGAGAAAGTATTCAAGAACACTGATAGTCTTTAGTCACAAAAGTGCTAATTACTGAAGCCATCAATTCTCCCCTGGACAGCTGTTTCCCTTCTTCTAAAAACATGCGTCTATTTATTTCACTAAAATTACATCACTTTTCTGTCACTTTGATATTAGTTACTCATTCCTGAATGAAATGGCCAGCATTCTGTGGATGTTTTGGGATGTGTCCCAGCTACCATAATAAGTTATGACATTTTGAATGCAAACATTGTTCAGAGAAGAAAGCAACATGGATGTCCCCATCTGTCATACCTCTATCCTGCACCATATTCAGTGTACTTCCCTTATGTGTTATAGAATGGCAGAGCAGGGAATAAATACATTTAGTATTATCATACATTTATTGCAGATTTGCAACTAAATTATTATGATTTCCCTCTTGATAACATTTATTGCTTCTGAGGGATTTATTGTCTGGCAGGAAAAGAGGCAGCCAAAGAAACAGCCTCTTACGGACGTCATAGGAGCTGAGCCCATGAAGAATTTCAGGGTGTTGTGCAGACAGATAAACCAAAACTTCAGGCACAAAGAACTTGTGGAGTAGAGCACAGCAATACTGGGCAGCGGATCATTGCAGGAAGAAAGAACAAATCCAATTGCAATGCATGTGGGAGGAACTTACGTAACAAATACATCATTTTATAAAATATGGGCAGCTACAGAGCCAGCCTAGTCCTCGACAAGGCAGGGATCGTCACTCATGCGGGTTAATCCATTATTAATTCTAATAGTCCAGCTGAAGTTATTACTATGCTAATATATACTAAACTATTACTATCCTTATGCATGGGAGGAATACTGTAATGGAAGATGGCTGTGTTGCAAACAAGGACTTGCAGGATTCATTCTCATCCATACTATATATTTCCTTTTAATTTTGTATATATTTTCAGGTGCATCCTCTTTTTCTTGCCCAAAGACTTCTGTTTTCACTGTTCTCATCTGAAGTGTGGTAGAGCTACAATTTGAGTTTGAATTTTTATCTATAAAAGAGCATGATGAAATTTGAATATGTCTGTATATTGTTTATGTCAGACCAGTGAATACCATCTTTCTGATGTTAGTACGAGTAAGGGTGACTCTTTAAAGAACTTAAAATAGCACTTTGTTATTGTGGATGTAGTTTATATAGACAAATATAAAATGTACATACTTCTGAAAAACCATTAACTGAGAATTCAAAAATAGATAAAACTATGCATAAGTAGGTTTTAAAATACATTAATCTACTGCAGAATAAAGATGATGAGAGGGAGACTTAATTGTCCATGTTATTGACCTTATCTACGCTTGAGATTTAATAGGTAAAAGAACTTCCAAGAGGATAGAACACTGAATTTTTATTTGTCCTTTGCAAGAATAGTCTTTTATGGTTTTGCATTGGTTTTTTTATTAATTTGCATGAGAAAAGTATCTAATACCAAGCACAATTTTGATTTTCTTCTCTCCTATTTAGTGCTTGAAAAAAACAGTCAAGATACAAGAAACCTACCACAATGAGGTCTTGCCATGTAATCATTTGCA
This sequence comes from Dendrocincla tyrannina, assembly GCA_035047865.1. Classification (NCBI taxonomy): domain Eukaryota; kingdom Metazoa; phylum Chordata; class Aves; order Passeriformes; family Dendrocolaptidae; genus Dendrocincla; species Dendrocincla tyrannina. Next base: position 14,117,736 of record JAWWMP010000023.1, read on the forward strand.
TGGAAGCTCACCAAAATTACAAATTTTTGAAAACTGAATGTAAATGATATGAGTAACACTACTTCAGTCTAGCTGGAGATTTAGCTGTACATTTTATGAAGAAAAAATCTAATTGTGAAAAGTTGTACAAAACCAGGGAGGGTGAGAGGGAGGGAGGGAGAAGGAGGGAGAAAAGGAGAGAAGGCAGTGGGGTGCACGGACAATGCTCTTTTCAATTGTTTGGCTGAGCTACAGCTTCAAGTATGTCTCGGATTGCCTGTGGATTAAAGAAATGGGTGATGCTCTCCAACATTGCTTACCAACTCAACAAAAGTCCTCATTTATTTTCCTGTCTTCTCTGCAGAACTTTGTACAATGGTACCCAGCTAGCAAGGAACAACTGCAAATATGAGTTTGAATTGAACACTTTCTTGTGTATGTCTGCAACCATATTTTTCCATATCTCTATATGCAAGTATAAACAATGTAATCTGCTTTGAACATACTGAAAAGCTGTTAAATTTAAAATCCAGTTGGACTTCTTCAAAACAAATTACTAAGAATGTAATGAAATGTGTTTTCCTGACTAATTAGATTCTTTGGCTTTCTGTGGCTTCAATTAGGATGCTATTACTCAGCAACACAGTTTATATTCTTCCAGCAGTTCCCTCTCCTCGCTGGAGTTTTTCACTATTTTCAGTGTTTATCATGTCTTTTCACTAACTTGCTTTGACTGAAATACAGCCAATTAAAAGTTACTGGATATTCTGTTGTCCTTTATCTCAAACCTTCATTTCCTAGTAGTCAGAAATCAAGATATAATCTTCTCCTTGTTCCCTTCTGATTACAAATCATGGATTGTCTTCACATTTTTCTCCAGTGATCCCCCCTTAGTAATAAATACTTTCCAACCAGAGTGTTATCCACCTTCCAGAGCTCTTGAACGCCTACACCAGTCACAGTCATTTGGGGCCCAAGTGATTTGGCTTTGGTGGGCACCAGGCTGGGTTTCTAGCCAGAAATGATTTCCAACTCTATTACTGTGCTAGCAAGGTGAATTGAAGTGGTGACAGCAGGACTACATCACCTTAAATTTAGAGTATCCATATTTAGGATAGAAAATATTTAAACTGTTGACTGCAGGAACACATTTCAAACTGTCATTTAAGTAGATTCAAAATTTTCTCTCAAGAGTTTCATCTCTATTTTTAGTGCTCGGTAGAATGATGATTTCACAGATGGGCAACATAGCCAGCTACCAAAAAAATTCCACTACACATAATTGTGCTTGAAAATGTCACAGTAAAATGGATGGATGACTCACAGTATCAGCACATGTGCCTCATGCAAACAAATAACTTTTATAAATACAAGCCACACTCCAGCTTCTGCAGAATGTTCTGCTGGTGGCTTGTGATGGAGTTTCAAAACCCCGCACCGGAGGCTGGAAGACTCCTAAAAACTGCACAGACTTGAGACAAGCAAACACAGTCGTGTGGGGGCTCTCCCACGGCGACTGCAGGAGACAAGAGCCAGGCAGCGGCAGAGGGGGCGGCCGGTCCGACAGCGCCAGCGCCGAGGGGGAATTCCAGCCCCAGGAGCTTCTCCCACCGAGCCCCGTGGGAGCTGCCCCAGGTGTTGCCTCCGAGGGCAGCCCAGCCCGGGGGAAAACGCAGCCTCGGGCAAGAGTCTTTGCTCTTCTTACAGGAGCCCTTTGATTTCTCCTATAAAGCCCCAATTGTATCGTTTCAAATGTAAACTTACACTTTTTAATCAACTTTTTCCGCTGTGCTATCTGGAAGTATTTTTTGCCAGAACAAGTAAAATTTGTTAACTCTGTATCAAATATTAACAAACTGGCACAGATATTAGAGAATATGTAAAAATTCATGGGGGCTCACATATGGCAGAGTATGGAGTAAAATCAATTTCTCAGGTTGCTAATCAAATTCTTCAGTTACTAAACATAACACATTACCTGGGGTTCAAAAAATGTTTCTCTCTTGGAAGATAGAGGTAACTTGAGTTGAGCAAATTTCTGTCTAGGGCCTTTCCTAAATAGATTTTTAAAATTACTACATTCCTTGTCATAAGCAGCCCTTGAAGAAGACTACAGCTGCACAGTTGGGCACACCAAGGTCAAGAAATGTCCTACTTCATTCTGGGACTGTCTCATGACACAGTTTCACATGATCCATTCTTGCTTTTACAGGAATACACACTATTTCAGTGTGTGTGTGAGACAGCCTACACTTACAGCAAGAAACTGAAGGTAAACATTTAATCTTTTCAACCAATTAATTAATTCATGTTTTCAGCGATGGATACGACACAAAATGTATTCCAAACTTATTTTGTTGGAAGACAATTTTCTACTGCAGCAAAAGAATGCAGCATTTGCCCTTACCCATCTCACAGTAAGTAGGTCTAGCAGTTGGCACAAAGCACTTTTAGGGTAGGGAGGAACAACAAGTGTAAGAAGAAAGCTTTCACCCTGTGCTAATTGGTACCTACTGGAGCAAATGTAGTCATGTATCTTTGTTGGTGTAAGCAATCCACACTGAAACAGGAGCCACAGGTAATTAGAAAATCATAGGCCTACAGAATGAGGGGAGAGTCACAGTAACTGCATTAGAGACTGGGGGAAACAAGTATAAACTGCAGCTGAAAGGAAACACAAGCCTAGATTTTCAGCTCTGGAGTAAAAGGCTAAGGTAATTTTTCTTTAAAATCTGGCATTCTTACCAGTAGATCCAATGAGCTGCACTACTCACAGGAGTAAAGGATTGCAGCTAAATAATTTAGGAGCTGTGGTATAATCTCAATATAAATGATATGACAATAGTTTCTAAAGTACCTCACTAGACAGAACTGTCGATGGACTGTCATATAAAGATCCCATCTTTGGCTTTAATATTAATGCCTTATATAACTGTTCAGCCTTCATTTTTATGAGCATCTAAACACACATATGAATTGTATATTATTCAAAAATTCATTTCTCTGTCTCTCTGAATGTAGGATATCCAGCTTTTTACCCTACCAAGGATTTTTCTTCCTGGTTTTATGGTAACATTCAACAAAACACAGAACATGTACACACATGTTAGGTCAAACCTCTGACAACAGTGCTTTCACTGGAGTTCAAAGAGTTTGAAAGGACAAAAGCATAAACAAGGAAGCAAAGTAAATATCTTTTCATATCATAAGACTTTACTGTGTAGCTCTTGACAACACAAAGACCAGCTTAATAGACTAGGGAATCAAATCCCTATAGAAAAGCGCTGAGGGATCACACCAGTAGTAGACAAGGCAACAGAGGAGCTTTCAATCAGTAATAGAGTAGATGAAAATAACAAAGTCCCTTTAGGAACAACAGACTCTCTCTTTCTACTTTTCAGCTGGCAGATGCAGTTATCAAAAGGTGCTTGTGAAATATGCCTTGTTACTTAGAGGGTTTGGGGATTGGTCTTTTTTCATCAGAGACACCACAGCCCAAGCACATCAAATGATGATGTGCTGTGATGTGTTTAATTTAATGGAAATATTCCAGTTTTGCATCATATTAATATTTCTAAAACAACTAGCAAATGCTGTCACACTTTTGCTTTCTTCTGCATGCCCTTGAAGCTAATTGAAAATCAGTGAGTGCAGCCAAATCTCAATATTTTATAATCACCTGCCTCACACAGTTGGCTTGTTGATGCAGTTCACTTACAGCTTTGAACTTGAGTGTAAAGCTCCTTTCAGTGACTGTAGAACTGGTGTCTCAAAGTAGGGTGTCATTTCCCAGTGAAGGGGCTGTATCCTAATGTGGGGATTGCCTTGAGACAGCTGACAGGCATACTATGCAATTTAAACACAATAAAGATCTATTATGCACGCAAAATAAAACTTAGGTTGGGGTGGATTATGTCTTGGGGCTTTGCCAGTTTGTTATCGTAGAGCAATTCTCCTAGCACTCTTCTATGCAGAAACCCAGCTATGAAAGCACTGGACACTAGTGTCTCCAGTCATTTAATGTGCATGCTGCTGGTTTGGCAGGGATTATTCCTGAAAATGACTCTCACTAGATTCAGTAAGATTTTTATCCATTTCTATGTCTGAAAGGTTTGCATCATCAAATAAGAAAGTAGAGATTATGGCTATGAAAATATGTAAATAAAAGCAAAGAGACAGATGCCAAAGCCATAAAAATTGCTAAGGCATAATCTGTGTTTGCTGTTCCATATAAATACACAGTTTAGAAAAAAAAGCCAAACAACATACACACAAACAAACCCAACAACACAGAGTACAATCTCAAAATTTATTTCCAGCTTCTAGCTGATTTAGCAGATGAGGCTTTTTTTGTTTTGTTCTCTAGAAAGGCCAGTGATTGAGCTTATTTATGGGCATATTTAATTCTCTAAAGATACAGATTGCTTCCTCTTGTCTCATACTGAATTTGGAAAATTGTAAACAAACCAAATGGTGAATTTCACTTAGAAGTTCAATTTAGATTAAGTTGATTTATGTTTAAGGGCTCTGCATAGCTGTAGCACATTTTGACCTACTTTGTGTACAATACAGTGGGTAAAACAACACTTGATGAGAGAGGAATAATTTTTAGTACACCCCTTAGAGCTAGTATAGGTAGCTAGCAATATAGAACATATTTGAGGGCCCCATGCATATGAAATCCCATTCTAGAGTCATACAATGTGGGCATGTTACAGTCACACCTTGTATCTTATACAGTCTTCCATAAATTCCATCAAAAATATGTCTAAAAAATCAAGGTTTAAACAAAGCTAAAAGAGAAAAACACCATTATTTTAAAAATCCTAGCAAAGACTTTCTCTCAACTATCAGTGTTTTTGAAATTGTGATGTCTCAGAGGAACCTCAGACCTGCTTTAGCCCTCAGCACGTTGTGTCCTCAATGGAAATACAAATGCTCGTGACCTTGGCCAAGGAGATCCCTGGGTAACGATACAGTTTCCTAGCATCTTGCAGTCAGGCTTGTACTTGAAGAGTCTCCAAGGTATGTCAGATATTAGACTCGACCCGATTGCCACCATGTAAAGACATCTGCAAAGTACCTCTTTCCACCAGTGTGGTCTCTCCACGGAGCAGTTCTATCTGAAGAACAAGATGTATTCAGAAGTTTTCTTTCACAGTGGAAAGGAAAAAAAATTGCTCAAATATTTCAGGTGGTTTTGACAACAATTGGCAAAAAAAGGACTGCACATCTTTTATTACCTTTAGTATCTGATGCAAGGAAGGTGGCTTAGGCTGCCTTCCCTGCTGCCCAAACTCCTGAACAGTGTCTCTCACCTGGGAATGCAGGTCCTGGGTACACACAACATACACACCCCCCCAGAGAACACTTTCTGTTCAGGGAGCAGCAGATCGTAACGAGGCATTACAATGTTCCTCACTTATGGCAGTGAGGAATGGTGTTGCAATGCCTGGGACTCGAGCTTCAGAACTCTGGAGAGAGCAAACAGAACAGGGACTTCAAAAAAGGGTGACTCTGAGCCTATTTTTTAGAATAAGAAGCTGTTAGACTACTTAGAAAACATGGGAAATCAAACTATATAAAAACACACAGGAACACTTCTTCATTAGGTTGGATTTTTGTCAAGAGTCTACACCATAAACACATGTGAAATACACTTTTTCCCCATCCTTCAAATCTAATTTTGCTTTCAGATACAGTATTTCAATGTTGTAAGTTCTTCAGAAACATGAGTTAAATTACATTCAAATATGAAGGTTTGGGGTTGGAGCGTGTGTATAGAAAATGGATCTGATCTTGCCCCTGGTGGAGAGGTGCCCACTGTAAAACCAGATGCCGTGTTTTCCAAGTGCATTAGCTGATACACTCTACAGAAGGACTTTTGGCTTCCTAGAAATTCAGCACATTATCTGAAAAATGCAGCAATTTAAGATTGTTTTTTAACTCTGCCTAAGCATCCTGCTTACACACAGATTTACCTTTTGGCAAGCAGAATCTGTATCTTTTCAGTCTGTGCCTGTTGCATCACCAAGCACCACCTTCTCTGCTGCTCGAATGAGCCAGCAATGCAGCAGCGGCCTGGGGGCAAAGGCTGACTCAGAACCACTGAATCTAAACATCAATGCTTCCCCTAAATAGGCAGACACTTCAATATCATTGACTTCCATGAGATCTGGTATTTCTTTCAATCCAGCCACATCCAGGGCTAAATAATGAACAAACCAGGAGGTGGGACAAGGAAGGGAGGACAAGGGATTGCGAGAGCATGAGAAAGATCAGCTATTCTAGGCATAAAAGAAGGATAAGACTGATGTGGATGACTAAGAATGTCAAAAGAGCTCTTGAGGAAAAATAGAAGGTATATGACATATGTAAGAACACGAAATCTGAAGAGGATTAAGAGAATTATGAACTGGAACTGAAAGGCTGTAAAAAACCCCCAAACCCAAAACCATCACTGTGTAAGGCTGCCAGAATTGACAAAGTGAGAGGATTGCAAAGAAAAACAATAAGGTATCTCAAAATACTTAAGTGATGTGAGGAACAACAAGGAATTAACTACTGACCTGTTAACAGAACCTGTGCATGAGAGGACTTAACAAAACAACAAGATAAAGCCAGAAATGTAAATGCCCATTTCTATTCAGTATCCATGCAATAAATTGAGATGCCAGAAAAAGAGAACATAGTTTCCAGAGGAGGACATTGTATAAAAAAGATTTTAAGAGCAATAAAATAAGCTATAACCTTTGTGCCACCTAGAATAACAAACAACACAGGGAAGCTGTGAGGCTACATTATTTGTGGCAAATATACTTGAAAGAAAATTTCAAACAACAGAGACCCTTTAAGAGTGATTTTGCAGAAAGAGCTCAAAATGAACACAAAAAAATAAGTGAATGCTATTTCAGCCCTCAGAAACTAAATCTGAGAGAGCCAGGAAAGCAGAGATGACTCATTATAACCCGAGAGTCCAGCCTGATCCTACTGATATCAAAGCATAAGATCCGTAACCAGCTATAGCATTAGGAAGAAATAAAAAGCATTTCATAGCAATCCACAACAGGACAACCTTTGCAAATATAGGATGTTTCAAACTTCACTTCCCAGTTTTACTTTGAAGAGAAGCCAGTCTGAGGCAACACTTGGCAATCTCCCCCTAGCTTCTGTCCTTTTTGTTTCCCCACAGAAACCAGTGGCTCACTCCTCAGGCAGAACCAGCGGGGAGCAGCAGGACCTGTATCCCCAGTGCAAATCTTAGTGAATCTGCTGGCAGACCTGAAAGAATGTGTGTTTCAGGATCAGTCATGAGCCCTTTTCAGCATGATAAAATAACTGCAAACCTGAAAGATCTTCACATCAGGGTATTTACCTCATAACCTCTCTGGTTTTTGCATGAAAGGTCAGCAGGCCCATCCTCCATCTGATCACTGGCCTTGGATTTAGCAGCATGAAGGAAGGAACTCACTGACCCTCTTAGATTCACAAGATATTATCAGACAAAATTGAAGAATGTAATTTTTTGGTCTTAACTTAAAGTTAGTTGGATTAAACCTTTAGTATCAAGTAAGTAATTTAGTCCACGAGAGAAAAAGAAAGAAACTACTGCCTTCTTGGCTTCTCCATACCCCAGCATGCAGTAACACTGTGTAGTTTCTTTAATTCATTAATACATTTTCTGCCTGAAGAGGTTGTTGAACTCATGTCTGAAGCCCAAGAACTGCCAAAATAGGCTGAAAATACATTTTGTCTAACTAGTCTCTTCGTCAGGTTCAGAATACTTCTGCCCAGATTTTGCACACTAAATAAACTCACCACTATGCAACTTGCATTTCTTTTTCTCTGCAGGTACCCGACTTTCTGAATGCACATTCAAACAGTCTCATGGTTTTTCACCTTTATGTCCTTGAATGCTGCTTGATATAAATGTCTCTGGATGTGCTTCTTCCCTCCTTACTGCCCTTCCCCAACACCCTCCCCTGTCCCGTGTTTCAGGCTGTGCTGAAGCTCCTATGGATGCTCTAGTTGATGACATTACATTAAAGAGATCCATGCCAAAACTCTTTGGCCACCACCCTCCCTGCTGATGTCAGCATAGCTGGAAGAACAAGGCTAGTTAGCTAATTGCTTTACAGAGCAGTCACAGGCAAGGCAGAACCGGGAGCCAAGTGTTTTGCTGGAGCAAGCAGGCAAAATGCCCTGGAAGACATCAATTCCATGGGGCCAGAATTCACCCTTGCAATGACAGCACGAAGGTTTCTGTGTGTGCTTATGAAACCAAAGAACAAGGTTTCTGAAGGTTTGTATCCTACCTAAGCACAGTAGGTAATACAGTAATTGTCTGTATTAGGCTGGATTTTAATTGCCATCAACCTGATGGTCCGTGGGCACCCCAAGCCAGTAGCTTTCTTTGCTTTATATAGATTTTATCAACATCAAGAAATGTTATGCATTTAGGATAAAATCATGGAACTACTGAAACCAGAGGGAGCTCTGCTGCTAATTTATGTAGTGATAGGACTTAACTTTCTGCTGCAGGGAGTATTCCACCAATGTAGTGAAGATTAAACAGAAAAGAACTCACTGATGTTAAATAGCAAATCAGCAACAGTGAACAAGCAGGTGGATCTCAGATTCATGGTTTTAATAGTCTTATTTATATCAAAGAACATGTTCCATAAGGTTTGTCATGAAAGATTGTACACAATATAAAATAAACCATGTCAAAACTTATTATCTAAAGATGGCACATTTTAATATTAATTAGTTTTTCATGTAAAGGGGGAAGAATAAAAGTAAATACCTCTATAACAAATTAAAATTGGAAAATTATGTAGTGCTATTGAAGTACAGTAATTTAAAGACAATAAATTAGGCACAGAGTAGAATAACTATTCTGAATCTACGATTAACCCATGATGGTTTTGAGTTCTCCTGAAGATTAATTTGCTTTTGCAAATTATTAATAACTAGCAAGATATTTTGTTTTAATTTGTCATCATTTGACCTCTAAACAAACCACAATAAACCTTTAAGTAGTAATACAACCTATTACCCAACTTGCACTCCTGTGTGCAGAAATTCCAGTGTTCAGTGATCACTGAATTAACCACTTCAAGAGAAGTAGTATTCAAATTCTTACTGCAGCCAACTTAATTCTCACCAAAAAAGCTAGTAATTTGAAGTCTTTCAGTAAGTAATATTTTAAGTCACCTCCACTACTACAGGGTTTTCTTTTAAGATATAAGGCTTAATTATTTAGAAAACATTTTTATTTCTCAATGACATGTGCTTGGGGTTTCATGAGGAGAACAATACAGTGTCAGATATTATTCTTAAATTTTCCAAGGACAGTTTTGCAGCTTGGAAGGAGAATTCAATACTAAAATTCAGCTTGACAGAAAGAAAGCTGAATTGTGCCAAATCTGAACAGTGTAAATGGAAGGACCAAGGTAATTATTTGTCTGTCAGCCTGACAGAGATCCTGGGCAAAATAATAAAAAAGCCAGCACTGGAATTTTTAAGTAACAGTAAGGAACAAAGGTAGTATAATTCATACAAGTTGGCATAGGACAATGGAAAATAAATCCTTCAGACCACTTTGCCCCTTTTCTCCTTTTGAGACTAAGAGGTGTTAGCATAAAATAACCTCATTAATAATTATATTTAGATTTCTCTATGGCATTGACATGACCTTTTGATAACTGAAAGAGGATGCTATACAATGGCAGGTGGCATACAATGTATGAAACATGGTCTGATGGGCCTTACAAAGAAAGTATGAACTGTGGGCCTGCAAAGGACTTTGCACCACTGAGTATTTTCCTAAAGGCTCAGTTCCCTTTCAGTCATAGCTCTTGGACATGCTACAGTGATTCATTCACAAAATTACATAGATCAAAATAGACAGTCACAATAGTCTCTAATGGGCTTAAAATCTACAGCTCTATACTTTATGTACTGTCATGTGGAATCACTGTTAAGTGAAGATCATTCTTTTAACATCTTTCCAAGGCACAAATTAATGATTCAGGTATCATGTATCATATATCATACATTCAGATGCTACTACTGGAGACAGGAAAGACTATTAGTGGGTAGATAGGTTTGTGTCATTTTTATAAAAGAAACTGAAATTTCTTCTCTGAACTGAACTTTAATTCCTTTGGTTTGTATATTGAGTTTCAGAAAATAAATAAACTTAGTAATTTAATGAATTAAGAAGGAAAATGAGGAAAAAAAAAAGATCAATATAGGAAATGCAGTAAGTCTGATAGATGTATAGATCTTCCTTTGCAGTGTATTAATGCATCAGTATCTCAAGAGAAACCTTATGTTTCATTACAAGCAGATATATTTATCTTCTAGAAAGCACAAGTCCTAGACCTTTTAAGATTTTATGGAAACTATTCAAAAACATCTAGAGAAAAAAGGAGGTCAATTCTTGAACAGAGCTCCTCCTAGAAAGATGCAATAGAATTTTTCCCCTTTACATTCAATCACTTCATTTCAGCTAAGCAATAAAATACTTGTCTCCGTCTGTGAAACTGTGGTCTAACAACAGAGCCCTATTACAAAGACCAAGCATATCAGAGTACCTGAGGAACTCCCCAAAGTAATTCAGAAACAGAAGCTCATGGTGTAACTCAGGGAACACAGGCCTCACACAGACAGCATTTCATTCAGCTGAGCTGGTGGGAAGTAGAAGAGCTACAAAGCACAAGAGGCAAGAAGCAAAAGAGTTATCAGCATTAGCATAAATAAACCCAACCTCAAATGACAAAATACCTGTATCTGTGTGCTCTGTTAGGTTAAAGGAACTTTGCATTTGTGAAAAGAGAATGAGAGCTTTGCTGTGAGAAGGTATTTCTCTCACGCTAAATTGCTGTTGTTGAAGGGGTTTTCATCCAGAAGGCATAAACCTTCTGCAGAGCACCCTCTGATCCTTCACTTGGGCGAGCTTCCCTTCTTCATAGGCTGGCAGCCTGTCAAAAAATTCTTTTGGCTTTGATAGGTGTGCAGGTTTTGTGCTTTATTCATGCATGATTTATTTATAGAGTATCTATACTGCATTGTACTTTATTTACTCTGTCTTCTTTTTATTTTTTCTTAATTACTTTTTTAAAGTTCTCCTAAGCTTACTGTGATTGCCTAATTCATTTGGGGCAGGTGCCTCAGAAGTAATTTGTTCCCAGCTCTGGAAGTCAGAACCTGAACTGGATTTTTGCAGGTGCTCAGCTAAAGGTGTGGCTCATGGCTTTGCTGGGGACTGGCTGCATCAGCAGTTCAGAGGCAGCAGGATTTACAATTTAAAAATGCCCTGAAAGAGAGGGAAAGATGTCATATGACAGCGAGCTGGGACATTCTCTCATGTTTAAATTGCCCACTTCACTTACAGTGCTGAAGATACAAACTAATCCATCTGTGCACATTAATGCTGAGCTAAGTTAAATTGATTTTTAGGAGATCATACACTGTGTTTATTCTGCATATTGTACTTTTCTTAAAATAAGGTTAAAATCCAATTTTCATCTAATTTATGAACCCGCATTGACAGCAAAGCTGACTAGAAACTGTTTCTTCATACATAAATATGACCTGTGTTTAATTCCTTTTACTCCTGAAACAGCCAGAATACAATGAATTGATTTTCAAAAAGTAGCGAGCTGTTACTTTGTGATCACACCTTTTTCCTGTTCCCAAAACAGCTGTAAAGCTACTCCATCTGCTACTGCCTACTCTCATTTCCAAACTCACATTTTAGTGGTCACAGCACTATACATTTGCAGAGGAAATAAAAGACATTTTCCTGAAGGCATCTTTCAGAAAAAGCTTTTTGCTGCACAAATTCAAGAGAAATCTGGGGGAAAAAGAAGCAACTATTGAGTTTCCCGTCATTTCTTCATAAATGCTTTTTAGTGCTGAAAAAGTGAAGTAATAAAACCTAAGAAATAGGCATAGACAGAAAGCACTTAAATATGTACAGGAATAATTAAATGTGACTAAACTACCCCTTGAGTTCCTTAAGAGTCTCTTTCTGGCAATTTTACACACCATGAACACTCCTTTCCCCAAAAAGTAGTTTCATATATGTTGGGGAGTCAATCATGTGAAAAGGGTTAACAAAGTGGATGCCAAATAGGGCTGATCAGTCTACTGTGCCATTCATTTTAGAATTGTTGTGGCTGTATTTTCCTCTTTTTTCAAACACAGGAATGTCCCACTGAGCGATCTCCGTCATCTGGATACATCGTCAGTTCTTTCCCATTGACAGCAGTTATTTAAAGCTGGGAATTCACACAAAATTGCAGGGTGTAAATTCTCCATCAGCTGTTAATTAGTATCTATTATATCTAATAATTTTGGAGTATTTTTAAAATAGATGTTGTCTATGTGTTTTCCATTCTCTTTTTCTACTCTTTCTCAAACTAAACAAGGTTCTCATTCAGTCTGTGTGTATTTGACAATACTGAGTGTAAAGGAGAGTGAGGGAGATAATAATCCATGTTATCATACAGCCAAATCTCAACACAGAAATGTCTCACAGATGAATGAATTTTCCTTAGCTATTAAATGGCTTCAGAAAAATTAAATGACTGTTTATTTTTCCTGCCTCTCAACTCCTCTCTAGTCACTGTGGTTCTTTGTCAGGTCATTCCTCAAACTGCATTCACAACAGCAGGCACTGCTGGCACCTCAGTGTGTGTGTGATTCTGATGTTTAGTTACCACGAGGAAATTCTTTCTTCCCTTTGGTTCTCTGAATGTTGCTCCATGCCCAGAAAGAGAAGCCTTTATTGAAGAAACTAAACATTCTTGCTCAGTACATCTCCTACGAGGTTTTATCAGGACTAGGAGGTCATGCAGAAACTTGTGATTAACTCTGACACCAGTGAAGCCAGTCTGAGAAATGGCCATTTTCATTTATCCGAATTCTGAACTGGGTGAAGAACTAGCCTTAAAATCCCAAAGGATATTTGACTTGGAGCTCACCCTGCACATTAGTGTGGAATGGAAATACAATGTGCAAAGCTGCGCAGTAGTCATAAGAATTAAACTTTTCTTAACTGCATTAGAGGAATGTCTCAGAATGTTCTGAGATGTTTTTTGAGCTCAGCTATGAAATTATTGTCTGACCTGAATAAAGCTGCTGTTCATAATCAAGAAAATGCAAAACTCTTGAAGAATTGTATTCTCCATGAGACTGATTCTCACTTCAGCAGCAGAGCAACCACAACCCATCACTATGAACCACAGCACTGAAAGGTTCACTGTGTGTAAGAAATAAATGTATAAAATAATCCTTTTTTGCTACTGATTACTCAGGGAATACACTTGTATGCCCAGCCATTAGCACACGCTAGTAAAGCTCAGTTCCACAGAGAAATGAAACAGATGTTTGTCAACTGGGATTTGCAAGTGACTTTGTGGCTTGAATGGCATTGTCAAAATACATTTCCAGTCTTAATGGCCCAGGAGCATAAGAGTGACTTGAAAGCTGAGCCATCATGTTCTGCGGGGGTTTCAGTCAGAATACTATCAAATGGGTGTAAAAGGTAAAACCAGAGTTTAAACCTTTACAGTTTTTCAAATGTAAAGCACTAAGCATTTTATATTCGAGTACGGCAGCATTAGGAAACTGATGTGGGTTTATTCCCTTAAAGTTGAGCAAAAAATCCATACTATTTGTGTGAACACAGCACTGCATTCCAAACTCTTTTGCACATTGTATACAGAGCATAGTACAACAGGGGATCTGATAGGGGTAAGAGCAGACAAGGCCAACAAAGAATTTATTAAAAGACCTTCTAAACATAAAAACTAGAGGGATTATATTTCAGAAGATAAATAGTTGTGTGGAGATTTACCTCTATAAAATTACTAAATTACCTTCATCTGCCTGCATCATCTGTGAAGGGGGTGTGTCTGTAAATACATGAGCTGCCACTACATCACAAGGCCTTATGCAGGGAAAAAGCAGTAAGCAAGGCTGGGTTTGAAACTGAAGTAAATATGAGACTCATAAACCAGCAAAAGATCCTGAAAACAAATTTTGCCATACAACTGTATTTAACTTTAGAATGTTTGGGATAACACGTATTTAATTTCAAGCTATACAGAACAAATATATAGATTGTTTCTCACATATCAAATATATACTTGTTAAATTAAATGTTCTGAAAAATATGGATCCTTTTTCTGTACTTCTTCATTGAAAGCCATGGAGAAAAGAACAGGATGGCTTTTCCTTGGAAGAAATGCCTTTAAACAAGGATACCGGCTCTTCACTGGAGAGACAGAAGAGTCTCAAACTCTTTAGGGAGTAGGAAATAATCACCTCAGTGGTGGTTGTCCCATTTCCACCTATGCCACCAGAATAATCCAGAACTTGAGTGCCACTGGTTTCCCCCATTCCTTCACAAGCACATCTCAATCTCATCCTGGTGAGGAAATGGACAGGGCTGACCTACAGGATCCTTCCCTCACTCAATTGCAATTCTGTGCTCTCTGCAGTGATGATGAGAGAGCTAATCTATGAATGGCTGGGTCACAAGAGAATTAATGTACCACAGCAATGGAGCACAATATGCAGATCGGAGAGGGAGCAAGAATGTGGAGCTCAGCAAATCACTTCTTTCTCATATAAGCTGATGCTCAGCTTAGAGGAAAACCATCCTAATGATGCAGCTGATGTCTTGTTAGAAAACATCTGAACTGTGACCAATTTTTCTTGACAAGAATTTTTATTCTGTATAAAAATGAGATGCTTAGTCATATGGAAAATAAAGACTAAATCAGTGATGTAATTCCATTGAATGATGGAATTTCAAAAAGGTAGGATCTTTCTTTCATTATAAAGAAAATCTTTCAACAAATTTATTAAACCAGCCTATTAATAAGCCTCTTTCCCATCAGTATCAAAAGAGTAGTGAGAGCACAGTGCCTAGAGGATAAACAAGGATATAAGACCTTTTCTTACTGTTTTAAAATTCAAAGTTTCCATGTCTCTGCATAAGGCTGTATGTGTATGTTCATGCCCAAATAAGAGTGACAAGCAACAAATATCCTTGACAATTTTTAGCCTCTTGCTGTACACAAATGAAGGGCAAATATAGAAGAAAATGTAATGTGTCAGACATCAACACACTTGTTTCTCCCCGCAAGATACATGCTAGTTCTCCATAGGGAAATCTGCAGGAAAGTAATTCTCAGAATAGAATGCAGACTTGCTGATGATTTAATACACAGATTTAAGTGGGAAGGGGGGGTGGGGAAGGGGAAATGACCTGAATTAGTTAAGACAAGTTTTAACAGCACCAAGGTTGGTAAGTGAGCCCCCAAGGCAGGGGAACAGATGAAGGGACTGTTTGTTGTCTCCCACAGGTCTTTGCCATAGTCCCTCTGAAAATTAATTTTCAGTTTTCCCTTCATATCCAGTGAAAAGGAGGCTGTCAGAGAAAGGCCACTGTGCAATGGGGGCTGAGAGCACATCCACACACCTGTCTGTCTCTTTGCAGAGCTTTTCTTTCCATAGCTGTCTGGCTAAGCCATGTATACGGTGTCTGTAGGAAGCAACCTGGATTTATGGTTAGAATGTCCTAGTGTCAAATATTGCCTCTGTGCACAGATGAAAAATTTTGTCACTTCTTGGGCAGAATATATATATTTGGTTTTCTAAAGCTTTCTGCTTGACTTAACACACTGGACTTCCCATAAGCTATTTGGAAAAGTGAGACAAGGGAGAAGGGAGAAAAAGTCTAGAATTTATTACAGTTATAGTTACGCTGCTGTTTTTGGAAGTTTTCTTAAAGTTTAATAGACACTCAACAAATCAGTATTTTTCATACTTCAGCTCATATCCCATGTCTCAAAGAGCAATCATAATGAAATCAGAATGCTTAACACTCAAGTCTTACGACTCATTGCATAACTTTTGTTGTACACTCAAGAAAATATGTGTACCTGTCTCCTGTACCCGAGTCACTGAGATCATCAGGTATATGTCCTGGAGGTTCTGTATAACTGCAGTTATACACCTCTGCCAAGAGTCCAGAAAAAGCATTCAAAAAACCTCACATCTTGACTTTATTACCATTGCCACCCTGCTCAGAGAGCTCCTAACCAGCAAACCTTGGTACTTTATCTTCTTCTCAATATTTCAAAATGCTTTACAAAAATGAATGGACTAAGCTTCTAATCCTCCTTTTAAATATAAATCAAAACCACTGCACTGTATGTGAAGATGAGGCATTGAGAGATGAAACAAGTTTTATTGCTATCACAGGTGTGGGGTAGGAATAAACCCCCAAAATTTCTGCCTTTACATCATCAGCTGTGATCTGTCCCAGAGTACAATGATGGTATAGCATAATAAAGCAAGATGGTTACATGGGCTTTTCCCATAAATTTCCTTTTGCTCATATGCTTTATGACCAGCAGAATGTAGTCAATGAAGGGTCCAGAAATACAGAGAGCTGTTTTAACTGAAGAGTGAGACATAATCCAGAGAAGGCTGTCATCATCTAGTTTGCAATTCTGATTCTCAGAAGCTTCTTGTGGTGATTTTTTACTCCTTTAATCAAACCTGACTCAGAGAATAACGATATCACCCCCACTGCTGCTGTTCTCACTATGAGCATGTTCCCTCAAAAGATTATTAATGAATAACTGGGGGTAGCTGTCAGCTCAAGAAATCAAGTGTTACAGTTGTAGAGACAATGTGTCTGTGTGCCTTCTTTAGGTTTAGACTTTGAAAGACAGAGGAGAGTTAGAGGGAGAATGATCTGAAGAGTTTGTGCCATTTCTCATGGAAAGCAGCTTGGAGCAGCACTCCCCAGGGCAGCCACATCTGTGGAACACCATTCCAGAACTCCCCAAATCATACCTGGTCCAGACAACTTGAGAAGTAGGTGCAGGGCCCATGATATAATGCTGTCATGTGCCAAAAGCAAAGAAGAAAAAGAGAGCAAAAGGAGCTATGATGTGCATTAATCTCTGTGAATCAACATCACTTCCATAGAGTAAAGCAGAGGAAAAGTGGGATGATTTCAGACAAAGCAGGTGAACTTTTGAGTCATAAGCATTTTTATTCAAAGATCATGGTAAAGAATGAGAGAAACACAGATTTCATATTGACAGGGAAGCACAGGAGATTAACTGAAAGCTCGTACCATAACTTTGCTGACAGTAATGAGTTAATCTGTTTCTGGTATAACACATTTGAAGGGTCTCTCTTCAGTGATCCTGCCAGAGCTATTAATCTCCTTCTGGGCAGTTCCAAGCACCCACTGGTTTGGAAGTTGAGTCAGATTCACAACAGAAAGGACAATGATTTCACCACTAATCTTTCTTTTAATAAACTAGATTCAAAGAACAGTATCAGCTGAAAAGGACCTCTGAAGTCACCTGGTTCAATCCCCTGCTCAGAGCAGAACCATTTTAGATCAGGTTGCTCATGGCCTTACACAGTCAAATCTTCTCCATGTCCAAAGATGAATGGGGAAATGGGGCTGAGCTTCATGAGGCTCATGTCAGTGGATGTCTGTAGACTGTTAACATCCCTCTGCACATGCAACTTGGTTTAGCTTTTTTAATACATGCATACCACTTTTACTTTGTTCAAATGCACAGTGTTAATCTCAGTCACCATAGGAAGATGTATGGTGGAGCTAAAGGGATTACAGTTCCCTCTTGTTTAGCATTACCTGGTCACATGGTGCAGTGAGAGCTACATATCCACCTACATGCTAATTGCATCTGACTGGAATCAGGCAGAGACGATCCTTGGAGCCAAATCCTTGTCTAGTATAAAATACCAGGGCATATTCCAGATGAAACAACTCCTGCCATTTTAGAAAAGCTAGAGATCTAATCCAAAAAGCATCTTCAAAACTTGTTTCTGCTGTCACTGAAATGAAAGCGAAACTCCACAGCATTGTTACTTCCATTGCTGCAACACCAGGTACATCTAGACAGGGAATGTGCACTTCAGTATGGATTCATAGCTAGTCCATACATTATTTGTGCTGTGGTAATGTCAGAAATGTTTTGGGCAGCATCATATGAACAGGAACGCAGACATCCTGCTTCAAATGACTTACAGTCTAAAATATTAATGCCTACATCATCAGCTGACACTTTACTACAAGCTAAATTTTCTCACTCTTTAAGGCTTCACTCTTTTCCTCTTTACAGTACAAAATGCCCTGTTTCTTCCACCTCAGGGGACACTGACCTTACCCCAACCAGCATATATAAAATTAGGTGTTGTTAGAAGGAGTGATCTCAGGGGTCAAAGTCGATGGCAGTGCTGGAATGGCAGCGAAGTATTGACCATCTCACTGACAGTGCTTTTCCTTCTCAAATCCTAAACTTTTCCACACCTCTAAAAAGAAGAAGGGAGCCCCCAGAGAGGAGTCCTTCCACCCCACTGAACAACTCACTTAACTGCGTAACTTCTAAGCCATAAACCACTTGAGTAATCCCACTGCTCAGCACAGGATAAAAGGAGAAAATAGCATTAAAGATTTAAAGTAAAGAACACAGCAAACTCAAATGATAGCTGTGCCATTCACGTCATTACAGCAAGGGTTTGTCAGCACTTTCATTATAATGCTCATTTCTCTGCTGTCACTCCAGGCTAAAATTTGGCAGAGCATAAAACTTAAAGCCCAGACAGACACAATAGGAACACAACAAAAAGGAAAGCAAAGGTTTCAAGGACAGCACCCTAAGATACCTTCACATGTTAGGAACAACAGTATCTCACAAAGCATGATGCAAGAAGTTAAGCTGGGAAAACTATCCCTTCTCTCATTAACATGGTGCGCTAGAGAGGGGATTGCACTGAAGGCACAGTGAGATATATTGTTATGAAACTACTATGAATGGCTTAAAAGATCCAGAAGGGTAAGTATTAATATGGTAATTTAAGTTAAATTTATGATGCAGTACAATGGAAATAAATAAACTAGAAAGAAAAGGCAGACCACACACAAATATTAAATCTGAACAGCAGAGATCAGACTTCACTTTGGAAATGCAGGAAACTATGCCTGCTTGGACTCATTTGAGGAGTGGCAAATGCCACTAATATAAGAGATTTCTTTCAAGCAGTGTAGAGTACCTTTCTCCCTTCCTCCTTTCACCATTGAGATTGTTGCTCAAGCATTCCAAATGTCCAAAATTTCCAGAAGAAAACAGGACTGAGCATAGGACCAAAATATCTCTTACACTCCAGTAGTAAGCCTTACATTGTGGGGTAGCGTGAATTAGTACTGCCACTGAAGGAAATGATCTCACTTGCCCTCAGCTCCACCCCCTGAGTTTCTTTGTCCACCTGGTACCCATATGGAATGACCCAGAGTAAAGCACTGAGACTAGAACTAACCTTTGATAGTGAGCTGGTTTTAGTTTGGACAAAGCCCTGACCAACTTCATCTGAGATCAGTACTGATTCCTGTTTTCAGCAGGAGGCCAGGCTGAGTGACCTCCTGAGATCCCTTCCAGCCTGTGAGAATCTCTGTTTTTATGGATCAGCTCATGGACCACTTCTTGCAGTAACAGAGCTAGCTAATGCTAAGGTAAAGTGTGCACAGATTACAGTATTAGTTATCGGGTTTTATATTTTTAAGAAGTTTTTAAGGGGTTTGGTTAATAGAAAATGGTTAGAACAACAAAGATAAAGTTACTGTTACACAAACTTGGTGCATTGGATGGTTTAATCACTCCCCGTCTTTGTCAGAAGGTGCTGTGGGACTTAGCACAACCCATTTTAATTTTGTTTCAGCATCAATGAAGATGCTTCTTATCTTTAGAAAGCACTTAGAGATGAACTGTACTATCTATGCAACATATGATTGCTATTATTATCTCAGTAATTTTTAATGAGGATTTGAAGAATTCCAGTAAGTCAGAAAAGAGAGTGCTTATTTCTCATGATCAGAATTAGTTATAACAAAGATTGTAAGATAACAACTATATAGGTCACCTAATGCCATTGACTTTGTAAGAGTCACATCTTCCTTGACTTCATAAATGAGTGCAGGTTTTGACTGTGATATTCTTCCAGCAGCTGTTGAAGAAGGGCAGCTGTGCATCCTTCATAATATACATTCAAGTGTTTGACAAAGTCTATTGCATCATTCTTAAAGCAGTGCAGCTGCTGAACATGATAAAACTACGTTGTGCCCATCCTAGGAGAGCTCTGATGGATGTAAAAAATGGGATTAAAAGCAACATTCAAATAAACACATGCCCATGCAACATCAGTTTCATTTGGTAGCAAAGGAATTATTTTTACTGTAGAAATTAACAATGCTGGTGCTTAAGAACCACAGTCCTGTCATAAGTTTATCAGGTCATGTACGCATGTTAAAATATAAAACTTACTGTCATTTAGCACAGAGAAGAGGTGGAGCTCTACTCCCCTGCTTGCCTGTGCTGCCAGGGAAGGGCACACTGCTTGCATAAGATACAGGTCACACAATCAAAAGCATTTTCCTGGCACTCTCATTCTTTTTCCTTTGTGCAAAATGCTGATGCTTTCGAGATTCAATGATTTAGTGTGTCACTGCACTGCGTAACAGATGGCACAGGAGAGGAGAGTGACTGCACAGTGACTGAGGGACCATGTTTCACTTTGTTCAGTGTGCAATCTTTCAGCAGTTCTGATACAAGGCACCTATTATTCACTCTCTTTAGATCAATCTGCTCCCTTTGTTTAACACTGTACAGTTAATAGATACATCTTTTGAAAACCTAGGGGGGAAGTCAGTGCAGTATGCAGAATTAATGGGAGAAGAGTCAAGTCTTTTTAAACCTGAGGTCCTTATTTCCTCCAAACAGGATCACAGAATGTGGAATATTGTCTTCATTGTGTATCTGACCATGCAGCTCCCAAACTAAACCCAAGTGCTTGCTGACCCTCTGTGTCACTGAGGGCCCAGCTAACACCTGAAGCAAGGGTTTTAAGGTGCAGTTTAGCATTCTTGGGCAAAAAGCCCTAGGCTCTGCACTGGCCCTCTATACAAAGACAAAGCTTATCCAGAGTAAGAAAAAGAGAAAATAGGTTGAAAGCCTTCAAAGCCACAGCATTCACGTGGGCGGCCATATTTATCCACTCACTAGGCACAAGGAGCAAAGACAGTGGATTAAAAAACCCTTTCACAGGAAATAGCTGCAATATGAAATGCAAGGGATAAGCTCTCCTCTCCTGTGAGTTAGGGATCACTCAGCAACATTCCTATATTTTGTAGACCCCAGGCAGCTGTTTCATGTTTTGATGAGGACAGAAAAGAAAGAGTGATACTCTTAAAGACCCGTGTATATGTTAACATGGGAAGTGTATGTATCAGGTAGAAAATAAATTATAAGCCCTTCAAGTGTAGGTATTAAAACATCAAGCTATGAAAAGCACTGCAGCACTCTATAGTAACAGGCCAAACATTACAGTCTAAAAATGTTACAGAAATGTTTACATAACCGGATCTAAGGACCTAATCCAATGCTCATGGACTTCAGTGAGACTAAAAATCTTGATGCAACTTGTTTTTTTCTCTAAATAATCCCTTGGAACTGTAAAAATGGTTCTGTGCTATGTATTTGGAGACCAAGGGCTTTCTCTTGATAAAAATCTTGGAAAAGCCATTATTTTCTGAAGGTACTGCTGGCTCTGACAGTTAATTAACATTGGCTTGTTTTAGGTTTAAGGTGAAAAGAAACTTTTTTTTCTTTTTGCTCATAATTTCCTTTGATTTTAAACAACGTGGTACTGATACACAGTTCTTACGTGCTACACATTTTTTCTCCTCTGACAGCTCTCAAGCTTTGATCATCAAGACTGCAAGAGGAAGCACACTGTGTAATAAGGACACAGATCCTACTTCAGGGAGAAATGTGGCAAAACACTTCTAGTTAGAGAAATAAATTGTCTGTTTTCTGGGAAATTCAGGCATTTCAAAGTTTATTTTCATCCTTAGCGGATAAAAAATATTGAAACCTAAAATGTTCGGAGAAATGTGGATTGCACTGCCTTAATTTGGGAGTATCAACCAGGTCCTGCTGAAATACTTTTACAGTAATATTGCACAGCTAAAAGTTTGAACAAGAAAAAAGACCCAAAGGGAAAATAGAAATGTTGAAATCCAATGTTCAATTTCATTTTTTAAACATTTTGAATGTTTTCCATATCAAGTTCTTCTTCCATACTACTAGAAGATATTTTGAATTAGGTATTTTTCAAAACTCTTTTTTCTACAGCTTATTGGAAATTTTAAATTTTATCAGCTTTCAAAGAAGCAGTAAAATTAGGTAGAATCACCTGAAGCTGCCCTGACATTTACGAATGTGCCTGCATCGACTTGCATATATTTTATAAATCATATACCCTGTGCTGGTTATCCATAATCAGGGAAGGAGGTAAAAAAAGAGACTAGAAAGAGCTACTAGTAATTTAGTGCCCATACCAAATTCATAGAATATGAAGTTTAAATATGTTGAAAATGCTCTGGGCGTTTTCTAGACTCAGTATTTTATATTAACAGGAAAAGGAATTACAATATCACTCTTGAAAAGATATAAATGAGTATATTTTATCTTTGTGAACTGTAAAAGACACCTAAAATTTGCTTTTATTCCAAAAATAGCTTCCACATCACCTTTTTTTTACACAGTGAGTTTCAAAGCCTTAAATGACCTCCAGCCAGTCAGAAACATGTCAAATTATTCAGTACCTATTACTGTACTATTCTCCAGACCCAAACCCCAGATTCTTTTATTGGAATTCTGAGCATGTAGGAGACATTCAAGCATGAAGTCTGGGCAAGGTCAGCATGATCTCTGCCTGGGCTGGAAATGATGTGGGAACTTCCACTTGGTTGGTCTCAGTGCACTTTCCAAACAGTGCAAAAGGGATTTGAGGGACGCAAGGCTGCGGAGGACACTCGTCCTCAGCTCTGCAGTGTGGGAATCCTCACAGGGAAAGGCATCCTTAGCTCTTCCAGCAATGCGTGTCAGGGAAAGCCTGATAGATAGAGGGATATGTAACAGCAGCAAAATGACCTTATGGTGGATGCTTCATCCTTTATTTTTTCCTGTCCAAGCCTCGTGAAAAGGGGAAAAGGAGCCAATTCCATGAGGCACACAGGGAGGGTGCTCCCTCTCTGGAGGGTGAGGGAGCAGAGGAAGTGCCCCTGAGCCAGGGTGAAACACAAATACTTGTACACAAATGGATGAGGTAAAACAACATTTTTCACAATAGTTTTGCAATTCTTTTCCCAGTTGAAGGTTATACTAATTACTTCCTGAAGGCCACTAGATTAGATCTAAGTGTAAGATCCAGGAAGGAGATATGAATTATAGTGAAAAAACAGGAGCCAGAATAATCCTGCGCCCGTATATACTTGGAGATTAAAGGCAATTTAACCCCTGCCATCAACATGCAGGTTGTGCAGTTGTAAAACCTCTTGCATCCATCCCTCCACGACATTCTAAACCAATATCATCTTAAGGCTGATCCCTCAGCTGCAGAAACAGGCTGATTTAAAGGCACCTTTGATCCCCTCACACACGCAAAGACCTTGTTGCAAAAAAAGATACGGGGCAGGACTTTGAAAATAATCAATTCACTGCATTAAAAAAGCCTTCCAGGATCTGGCAGGTCCTTCTCATACATATGGAGTGTCTGTGATCATAAAACGTGAGGGAGATCGGTCAGCAAGTCAGCATTAAGGAATAATGAGCACCACAAAGGAGACGTCAAAGCCTGAGTGCAATGGACAATGACAGCTTCAATGACTTTTTTATCTCACGAGTTATAGGTGTGCTTTCTAAAACATCAGAAATAAAACTGAGTTACAGAGTCCACAGTGCACGGTGCAAGTCCTATACAACATCAAATGTGAAAATCTAAAATGATAATTTCTTTTTTTGTACCATACAAATTTCATTAAAAACAAAGCTTCACGATTTCACACAAATTCAGAATGTGGCAGAAAAGGTCTAGATAAAATTAAAATGTAAATTATTTTAACAAATAGACATGAAAGGTTTTTAATTCTTTTCTGTGACCATACCATGAAGTACAGTCATATACATTTAAACTAGAGTTACCAAACCAGGTACCCAGTTTTATTACTGTTGCTTGTAATGGGTGTCTCTTTAAATTTATCTGCAGCACATTAAAATATTCAGTATACTATGATATGGAGGTAAACCTTTTTTTCCCTGGGAAAAAAAACCCAGTGCTGCAACAGAAGAACTACAGCGCTGTGCAGAATAATGTTTTAACACTTGTTAAAGCACTCGGGTTTGTAGGAATCATGTATTGGAAAGGAGTACCCAAAAACTGGAGTGTGCTTCCTCCCTGGTCAGCATATCCCAGCCTTAAACTGACCACTGCCATTACTCAGTAATACCTGGGAAATACCTGTGTATACCTTTTGCATACCAAGATACCATAGATATGCTGCCGGGACTGGCCCTAAAGGAACAGAGTTAGACCCACCATCAAACCAACTGACCTTCCATTTTCACAATTTATACAGTGGTATGTTATATATGTATAAACAGATATCATCTGATGAGACATTAGAGTAACAGAAAGCTTGTGCTTTTTTCAAATTGCTGAGAAGAATGACTGGTAAAAAGCCTCTCTTTTCCTAATAACAGCTGTCTGTACCCTGCAGGAAGGAGAAGAAAAGAAATTGGGCTATTTGATTCCAGCAGGGGTTCAGCAAAAGGGATAAAGAGCTGGCAAATTTCAGAAGGCTGCCTTAATACATACCTGCTACCAGTAGATCTTCTGTTTATAAAACAACAACAAGAATTAGAGGGGGGGCAGGAGAGTGTGATGGTGTGACTTGAACTGACAAAATGAGGTGTTGATTCCAGACCATATGTATTGAATTCTCCCCCAGAAACTGAAAGAACAGTCACAGAGTCCATCTGGTCTCCGTACTGCGGAATAAAACCTCCTTTGCTCAGAGCACTCAGTGCAGCACATGTACACAATTCAACTTCACCTTCCTGTAATTATCTTAGTACATTCCCCAGAAAGCTTGTCTTATCCACTTGACAGCTACCAAGTGATCTGGGCAGAGCCCAGTGCTGTCACTGAGCTGGTGGCATGTTAATGGGCAGCCCCACAGAAGATGTGACAGGGCTGCCAAGCGAAAGGTTTGTCAGGCATTTCCATCATACGTTTCCCAAGCCACTGCACAGGCGTCAGCACTTAGTGGAGCTGATTCTCCCTATCTAAGCAGCCTTGCTAAGGCTCTGACAGTGATTCCTGCTTGAACTGTTACTCTGCATTCCAAACCAGGCCAAGATTGCATTAACTGTGGAAGAAAAGGATGGTCGATGGCCAATAACTCCTCTGAAATTATGCCACGTCTTCACTTGAGGAATGATCGAATTCACTGAGTTCTGTGATCCAAGAGAAAGGTGTGAGAGAAAGGTTGGTAGGCAACTGAGAATATAGGCCCTGTATTTCCTTTCATCTCTTTTGCCATTAATATACCAAATAATTACTGCTTTGTTATAGAATAGTGTTGGGGCTGCCTGAATGGTCTTGTACTTATTTAATAAATTACTCAGCAAAGGAGTGAATTTAGCCAGGCGTCCACTGGTGAGGAGACTGCTAATTAACTGATATCCAGGCAGGCAGCAATTACCCTTCTCCTCCCAGACAAGAAGAATATCTCCATTCCAAATATGTGTCCAGAAAGAATTAAGAGCTATAAAACGTACGTCTCTTCCAGTAGGAAGTGATTTGGAACGGTATAGCCGTCAACCTAAAGACTTCAAATCATGGGAACTAAATACAGAACAAGATAAAATAAAGAATCTGTGCTTTATGAAGGGAGTGAACTGGCTTCAGAAATGAGTTTCCAGCTGGGACCAGATTGCAAATGCCTTTATTCACTCTGCAGGAGTAGTTATTCACGCGAGCAGTCCCTGTAAAGCCAGGGAAACAAACTCACAGGAGCATGTAGTCACGACTGTGAACATGAAGCTTGCCATCTGACCTCCAAAACCAACAGAATTTTGTGATGCTTTTACTGAAAATACCACAGGGATGCTGAGGTTGTTTTTATTTTCCTTAGATACGATTTTGCTGCCATTTCACGTAATATGTCTTAGGAGGAAATGAACTGATTTCATTTTCATTTACAGAGAGTTTTTAATGCTTACACATTTGGTCAAATTTAGAGGTTGGTGTCTCAGCAGCAGATTTGTAGGAAACGGGATGCTGGGATTTATCAGGCTTGCACTCATTTTGGCTTTTGGAACATCCAGCCATAAAACAGACTTCCCACGGCCACCTGGGGCCGAGGCTCTGCTGATGGGCACCCACCCACCTGCACATCACATAAGTGTGGGCACAAAGGCAACCAAAAGACTCCCCATGCTGAGAGGGAACCAGGGATCCCTGGAGGAGTGTCCAAACAGCTCTGCATCCTCAGTTTAATGACCCATGAGAAAAGGGTTGCTTTTAGAATAGAGCTGTTCTGATTACAAGAGTTTTACATAAAGGCTGGGGAAAAAATATAAGAAGCACAATTATTGCCCTAAGGGGAAAATTTCAAAAGCACATATAAACTTTAAGAGCCAAGCAGCAATAAGCAGTTGGAGCTAATATCCAAAACCAGAATCCAAGCCTAGGATGAGAGGTGATCTGGCACCCAAAGACCAGCAGTCAGGCTAAATACCAAAGGTCAAGAGCCTGAGCCAGAAGTGAAGATACAAGCCAAAGGTTAGGACTGAAATAGGTCCCGGATGCAAGCCAAAGGTCACAAAATGAGCATTTTCAAATAGCCACACACCTCATCTACTGACTAGTCAGAGAACAAATATAGACACTCTCTTAAATAGCACTGATGTTACCACCAGTGAGCATTCCTGGGGGGACCACAGCCATCATGGCTGTGGACTTGCAGGAAGGGTCAGCCCAGCCTTCAGTCCTTACCAGCCCACCACTGAGGTCAGTCTGGGCCATCCAAATCCAGACTAAAGCTGGGAACAGATCCCCTGGATTACACAGATGAGCAAAGCCCATAAGAGCCACATATACATCTGCAAAGTTTTCCATTGGAAAAATAAGTTACGGAGATTTGCAAAGTTCCTGTCTCGCATAAGCTCAGTGAAAGTGCAAAAAAAAGGCAGCTCCAGATGAAATATGAGGAAAAAATGGGCCCCAAAAAGACTGTAGTAATCTCAAAAATCCATGAACTAACAGATTATCTTTCTACAGGTCTACATTTCAGTTGCCTTTTTCCTCTATTACCTTTTTACTTTTTTTTCTAATTGCTTTTTTTCTGTTATCTTTTATTGGAAGTCTATACACAGGCCCTGCTGCTACAGACACATAAGCAAGGCATTCTCCTTTAATTATTTTACAAGGTAAACATTTTCTAGTATTAGCTTATTTTTAATGAGCAATGGGTAACAAAAGTATCAAAAATAACTTTTTATGTCTAAATTAAAATAATAAATTCATCTTAATGTCTCATTATGCACCTCATTAACACATCCTCGGGAGAACACTTGATGACTTTGGGAGCATTTCAAGAACAGTACAATGTTGCTTAAAATGACAATGAAGAGAAAACTTAAATAATAATCTCAGTGAACAGTTTGCAAATAGCCCATATACCAGAATAGGTTTTTGCATACATTAATAATTAAATTCTGACTAGAGATGCAAACGAAAATTCAACTTAAAGAGAAAGAATATGGGCAATTTCTTTATCTTCCTCTCTGATTTTTTTGTCAAGGTTATAAAGAAGTAATGGGGATTGAAGTAAGTTTAATAAATATCTCTCTCTGTTCTGCTGACATGATGATGATAAAATACATTTGTACAATTACCTTCATTATCATACATTTATTTTTTTATTTCTCAAAATGTTTGACAAAATGCCCTTATTCTGGCAGTCATGTTTTCCTGGTTAAGTCAGCATTTCAGTTACTAGCTTCCACTTGCAGTAGATTTCACTTATTGAGTCTCTCATTGATTAAAACCAAACAAATAGTTATCACCCTTCAAAACTCTCAGCAGTTGGCTTGGTGCCACTAAGCCATGGAGAGCACTTTGCAGAAGTGCAACCACTAAACAGGCACCATGAATAGCCTCAGAGCCTATAAAAGGAATATCTAAGGTTGAATCAATGTAAAAATCCTGATATTACACAATATTTGGGGGATTTTCTAAGGGAACAAGAAAAACAGGTTATTGCCCTTTTAACTTAAGCATTCCCCACAGCTGTTTGTAAGCCAGCCACATTGCCTGGCTCTTGTGTCAAAGAAGCTCATGAATCACATGATGCCTCTGAAGTGCTAAATCTTAGAAGTTTAAACAGCCTACTTGGCCAGCTCCCCACTACAGCTGGAATTTAAGATTGAGTCCAAAAAAAAAAACAAACCAACACAACCAAAAAAAAGTACATGGAAAAAAATCCCAATAACAGAATATAATGGGAGAATCTTAGGAAAATAAATGTCCATGTTATTACCAGTCAAACAGTCCCCTTCCCACACAAATATATTCCAAAGACATGTCTGTCTTTGTCTCCTGAGATCTTCCTTCCACCTGAGCTCCCCTGCTACTCCTCTGTGGACACTCTCGCTACCAAGGGCTAAAGCAAAGGCAGGAGGAACAGCCTTTCCCTCCCTCAGCTGCACCTCCCTTTCCATGCACTGCAGGTGAAATGACAGCTCTCCCTCTGTACCCAGTTTACCTTCTACACATAACCACATTAATTATCCACCTAACAACTCTACCAGGAAAATGGAGCTGATTAGAATTTTTCTCAGTCCATTTTACAGAGGAAATTTTTTGTTCTATCTTTTGGTAACTGGTTTTGAATACTTTTCTGTTAGGGTAGCTGATAGACTCTGGTCTCTCCTGCCATGTCAGACGGTTCATCACTTCTGGAATTCAGTTCTCCTGGTTTACAGGTTTTTTTGTGTCTTGGAAGTGCCAAGCTTCCTAAAAATGCCCTGTCTCTGTCTGACCAATGTCAGGTGCACACAGGGACAAGGAAAGGCAAGCATGGCAAGCTTCACCTACCCATTGTGGATTTCTGTGCCAGCTGTCATCAGCCACAGATTGTACTCCCAGGCAGAGGAGGAGCTGGGCACTCAGGCAGGCATTGTGCCACCCAGGGCTGCAGAGCCCGGCTGAACCTGCCAGCTCTGGGAGGTGTCGCACCAGAAGGAAAAAGCAAGAGGAGATGTGGTCCTTCAGCTGTTTGGGCATATGTGCACTGTTTACACTGCAGCTCTCAAAGTCTGTTAAATTTAATTGTTTTGAAAATCACATCACTTATAGAGACTTTAAAAGAGGTAGTAATTCTGAAAATGAGAAATAGTTGTGCTGACTCTGCGAGTTTTGGAAGAACTTGTAAGAACTTGTCAAGAAAACTGGTACTCAAGAGGTGTTCAAATAATTATTTGAGATTATTACAATCCAATTCATCAGCTCTTCAATCCTTACCTGACACAATCTATCACCTCTGCAGGAGCTCTTTGGACTGAGCATTTCTGCACACTAATTCCACATGCAAAAGTAATTTTATCATGACACACCAGTGGGGGGAAATTCCTGTATGAATGCAGTGTGTGGTTTCAACACACAACATATTAGTTAGTCATTTTTCCTTTGAAAACATGCCAAAGCAAGCAACCTAATTTGTAGATTAATCTCTAAAGTTGCATTCATTTTCAAAATGAAAATTCAGTAAATATGTACACAGAATTTTGTAGAAAATTTTGTAGGAAATAATTGACTGCCATTTTGCTTTATGCACATAACTGCACACAACCCACCTGAAATTAATGAAATAAGATGCTACTGCTTTTGTTCTTAAATAACACATTACTATCAGATCATTTATTTACTAACACCGTAGTCAAGGAACATGAAGTCCCAAAATTAAAGGCTGCAATTGCACTTCCATCACAGCCCTCAAGGCCTGCCTGAGCTACAGCACTGTCTTAAGCTAAGCTCTGTGCTACTCTGGTTGCAATTTCCACACCATTGTGCGTTAATGCCTTTCCCTTGAAATGCCCTTCCCGTGCCACCCCTCCCACATCTCATCCCCAGGGCTCCCCTGAGGATCTTCAGCAGACAACTTTATGGCTCTCTTCTCAGTGACTACAGCAAAGGAATTCTCCATCAGCCAGGACTTAACTGGTGAAAAGAAGCCAAATAAGAGCTTAGGATCTCATCCAGTTCATTTCCTTAGTCACGATGTAAGTGAGCTCCCCTTTTTGCCAAGTATGGTGTCTCCTTCCCACTCCTCTTAGCCTGCCTTCCTCACGCCTTGGAGGAAGGGCATCCCATCCCAAAGTGGGTGGGTCTGCCTCAGAGTTGGATTTCAAAGCAGAAACACGTTCTGGATTCTTGGCCGCAACTGGCAGAGGCAGAATTTAGCGCACAACACGCATCCAATCCACGTGGTTATGTCACTGAATACTCTTGGACATGTTGCAACCTAGAGAAAGCTGACGGAGCAAAGAGCAAGAGGTCCGTGTGCTCACAGCAGGAATTAAGTGGTGCCGTGCCCGAGGTCTCTGGCTACGCCTGTGGATGTTCCCGTTTGCAGCCCAGCCCCAGGAGGCAGATGAGCACCCAGAGCGGGGGTTGGGTGGCAGTGGGGGGCCCGAGGACACCCACCCTGGCTGAGCACAGCAACCCTCCCGAGCCCGCTCCTCTGCCAGGATAACACACAATGCAGCTGCTGCCCTCACCTTCAAACAAGGATTTGTGATACATCAGCAACCCACCAGCCCTTCCTGGAGGGGTGAAGTATCATCAGAATGCCTACTGCTTCTGTTGCTCTTCAAAAAAGTATTTCACTGAAATTTGTAACGATCAGGGAATACATTGTACTCATTTTATGTCTCGGAAAATGAAGGTACAGAGAGCTAAAGTGGTTTAATAACGTATGAAATGAATGCAGGTTTACCGATTCCCATTCCTCTGACACTGGAAAACCCAAGAAGCATCAAAACAGCCCAAATCACCTGGCTGTTTTACATTCCGTTTGTTCTCAGTGATATCTGAAAAGCTCCAGAAGCTATTTGCTCTCAGAATTGTGCTGCATCTTCTCTATTAGTACTGTGCCACATCAAGAAAAGCCAATTGAAAAATACACATTTGGTCATAAAAAATTTATCTAACCTATTTTAAAGATGATTGCTCCGATATGTACATATTTTGCAAGAGGGTCAGCTAAAATATGAAAAAGGTATTCTCACTAGCTATTTTACAGCAAGGCTTCAGAGACAAAGAGCATAGAAACCTACATTTTAAAATTTATATGACAGTCTCAGTGTTTAAAGGGCTAGACACACAGAGGCATCAAAAGTGGCTCAGGAACAAAAGGATGCTTACAAGACAAAAATATAAGCACACAATAATGCCAAAAAGCTGGCACAGTATATTTCAGGTAGATAATTCAATAATTAAAAACTGGCTGAGTTAAAAACTACTATAGTTCTACTAAAGGAGCTTTCTCGAGGCACAAGGTTTCTACTGCGATACACAATTATTCCTCGTGTATTTCTCACTGTACAGAGCAGGACCATGCTTGATCTAATTGTCTTGTTGGTTTGGTTTTTTTAACTGTGCGGTCTACAATCTGTACAAGAGGACTTAGGGGAACAGGCTATTCTGCTTGTGATAGTAATTGAATATTTTTTTCCTAATGTTATTATACCAATAAAACAGAAACTACATGCAAAATGAAATTAGCAATTAAAAATCACTGACGGTGCACCTTTGCTACTGCAATATTTTGTCCACTGGATATTTGCTAAATAGTTCTCTTTCAGCAATGAAATTAGCACTATCTAATATATTCAGCAGCAGGCCTTGAGGCTACTGATAGATAAAATATCACAAAAGTGGCTAAAGATGCATGTTCAAAGCCCAATGTATTACATTAAGTGCACAAAGCAATAAGAATCAGGCTGCACATCTATGTCTACTGTGCCTATAGAGGCTGCAATCACTGAAAGGCTTGTATTCAAAAATAAGTTGTATTTAAATTTTTCTGCTAATTTAGTCAGGAAAAACACATTACCTGATAATTATGCAAAATGCAGAGTCCCAGGAAAAACATTTCCTCTCTAGTTCTGATTTATGTCAATGATAAACTTCTCTCTCTGTGCTGTCAGTGACAGATTATAACTAAGGGTGAACATGATACAATTTCTGAGCTGAACCTCCGTGTTCTAGTTTTAAAAAAAGTTCATTTTACCTGTCCAATTTCACTACATACCTTCATCAGAGAAGAGCTGTCATATTTTGAAACAAATTCCAGCAATTTACATGTTTCAAGCTGGCAGGCAATATCTTCCTAGAAAAACTTGCCACCCCTCCACAACCTCCTGTGAAATGGCAAACCAGGTTAGAAAGATAGAGGAGATTGGATTACCTGTCTGCACCAGATCATTGTTTCTAGGAGATAATCCATAAATGATTAATCCTTCTAATGTTATTGAGCAATGTAAGGAAGGCTGCCTGTGACCTATTTCACCCTCTTACACTGTTGTTGTGGGAACAGCTTTATTGTATAAATCGAATTGAGTATTTTCATTCTCTTGTTTTTATTGAATTGTAACTGTAATTTAATGATTTTACTTTGTTTCTTTCATTTTTTTTTTATTTTAGCAACTCTTAGAGGGGCCATAACTGTTGGTAAATACTCATGTCCAAAATGCCAGTGAACACATAGATGGCTAAATGCTTTTTTATGCCATTTCCCTTGTACTTCATTAAATAACATCATTTCAGAAAGTACTGTTGTTTTTAATCCTTCCTGGTTCCTATTTTCTAGAACATTTTAACAGTTTTAGGGGTGGGGGGGGCAGGGAGAAAGAAAAGAGAAAGGAATCCATTCCTTTTACAGAATCATTACTGCAACTATTTCATGACAAAATGAGACCAAATTCAGATTTCAATATTGCAACATCTGAGAAACTCAGATAGGATGCAAAGTAGTTACATATTTTATGTACAGCATGGAAACAGGGAAAAATCCCATACCTACAGCTGGGTAAGTCAGCCTTCCTAGAAATATCTTCCTATACCTTGTCACTTCAGTGTGATGAACCTCCAGAACCAGGAGTCCCTTTACACACCACCCTATCCCATGGATTTCAATTGTTTAGATTAACACTTTCTGGATTCCTCTGGGCTGTACTCACAGATATGTAACACTGCAACATGTCACAACTTAGAAAACTTTCCTCTAGAACTGGAAGAAGATTTTTCACAGGTAGAAATAAATATTTGTCCACATGAATATTCAGTAAGGTACCTGTGGCTGCAGCATTAGTGCAGAAAAAGCACAATGCAAGTTGGGACTCCTGGGAGAGGCTTCTGATCCACTCAGCACTCCTAAGGAACAAAACAATTGCCAGGGAAGGGAACTTTTCCTTAGGTCAGAAATATGGTATAAACTGCTTTTGAGTAGCATGCAAGACTCTTCCTGTGCTAATCCTCAAAAGGTGAGATTTTTACAAATCCCATTTACAGAGGTGGCTCATAATCCCTAACTGCAGCAGTTTTCAGTTGTCCTTTATCAGCTTGGAGAAACACCACAGGAAGAAGTATTTATACAGTGAGGTATAGCAAGGACACTGAATTTGAGGAACTATCAGCCTCACAAATGGCAAAGATCAAATGTGCATTCACCGTTGACCAAAGAATACAACTGAAGTAAACACTGTAACAATAACAAGCAAATAAAAACGCTCAAGTGATGCCTCCTGTGAAATAAAAGGATGTTTGAAACAAAGTGACAGCCCTTACAAAATTCTAGCATCCCCCTCCCCTTTTTTTTTTCACCACTCAGAGAAATAAAATGCAAAATAAAAGTTCATTAAGTTATTGATTAAGAAAGTCATCACCAGGACAATTTGCCCTATCTAGGACTAAGCCCAAATAAACAGTCTGTAAAATCACAGCCATTACCACTGAAATTTAAGGTAT
The DNA here is from genome assembly GCA_035047865.1 of Dendrocincla tyrannina. Taxonomy (NCBI): domain Eukaryota; kingdom Metazoa; phylum Chordata; class Aves; order Passeriformes; family Dendrocolaptidae; genus Dendrocincla; species Dendrocincla tyrannina. The sequence continues at coordinate 14,151,720 of JAWWMP010000023.1, forward strand.
AGGTAACAATCCAATTACTAATCAATAGCCCACGAATTGCCTCCATTTACAGTCCAAGGAAAAACATCTGCAAGCAAACCAACAAAAGTGTGTCATTTGTAAAGTAGCTCACAAAACCAGGAGTTTCTGACAATTGTTTCAAGTGGAAAACTGCAAAGATAGAATATGAGTCCTGTGAGTCACTCTGAATTGCAGGACTCACTGGACCCTAATTCAGCTTGGAGTAATAACAGAAAATGCACTGACTGGGAGTTCTTGCTGCACTTCCCCCTCAGCCCAACAGCAGCAATATATTCTTTGCTGATGATATTCAGCTAACAAGGGAAAAACAATGCGACTGCAAACTGAAGAAGACTTTTCTGTAGGAAGTTTAAAGGAGTGACTGCAACCCAACTAAGCTTTGGGAATACGTAAATAACCTTCTGTGTAAAAACGGGGGCCAGAAAAAGAGTTTGTATAACAGAACTGTCAACAGCCAGGAGCAGACACCAATGGAGAGACCCAGGCATGCTGTCACAAGCAACTAAAAGCATCAAAGAAGGTATTTATTACTTCACCTACCTTAATATTAACATATATTAAGTGGATAACAGTACTTCAGGTAATAAATCATCGATAAATCATCATAAATCCTGTCCTATAAACCTTAGCAGAATAACTGAAATATAGAACATAATGTTCTCCTCACTTGTTGAAACAAATGGAATCTGTCCCACTCACAGAGAAAACATGAAAAGGGCATTATGTGCATCATCCCGCTTCTGCCTGGTTCCGTGCAAGAATCAGGAACAGGGAGTGACAGAGGAACATTTCCCCAGCAGTTACTCCTGCACAGCTTCAAGGAGGGCCAGGGAGCTTTGCAACACACAATAATCACAGAACAAGCCTGGGAAGCTACAAATAATTCCCATTTACGCTGAGGACAGGGCTTGACTCAGACTATGTGACATACCTTGGTGTGCTCCAGGGCTGAGGAAGCAGATGACAGGCAACAGATCATTTCTGATACAAAATATTTTATTCCAATGCAACAGCTGGAGAGGGGCAGGGAGAATAAATTCAGTGAAACGCAGAACTGGAATTGGCAGATAAGAGGAAAACCAAAACCCCCTATTTCCCTTTCTTTGTCACTGCTCCTCCTGTTTCACTTTTAGTTCGAGATGAAGCCAAAGACTTTTCACACCTGAGAAGATCTCACACTCTTTGCCAATCAGCTTTTAATTTGAAAGACACCTTTGCCTCATAGACAGTAATCTTGCAGAAAGGAGCAGCTTGGCACAGATGTTTGAGATGCTATTTGAAACACATACGTTGAAAAAGTTTTTGTCATTTTCTTTCTGTTTCAGTTGAGCTCTTAGAATGTTGTTTCTTTATCAAACAGTTTTCAAACTTTAATTTCCTTTTATTGTCTCCTTCTAATAAAGACTTAGTGAAAAATAATGGGACATTTTACAACAAAATATTTTTTGACATCCTAAGTGTCACTGTTGGCCCTCGGTGGGCAAATACTACTAACAGAATCAGTGAAACCCCAAATTACATGGATTAGATTGAGCCCTCCTGTGGTAAAACCATTAGAAGGAGATGGATGATTTATGAAGCTCTAAGACATTTTGCATGACTTCTACTGGCATTTTTTACTGATGCTTAGATCCTGGGACTCAGGGGTGAGTTACAGGATGAAGTATACAGGAGTTTTGTGTCCAGATTACTTTTTTTCCTAAGAAAGGTCTCTTTGCTTTATACTAGAACTGTTTGACATCAAACCAGGTAAATTCCAAGCAGCTTTTCTTTTATAATTTAAATCATTATATTATACTGAAACTTGGTATTTCCACTTCTTGTCATAAAGACCTTTAATGGAACCACCCACTGGTAGATCCTCATTTATAGCTTGTGCATTAAATGTCTGCCATTCTGTTAGAGGATTATACACCAAAGCTGTATTAAAATTATAAGTTTGTCCACCTGCAATGGAGAATAACATGACCTGTGGTAATACAGAGCTTAGCAGAATTTTTTTACTTTCTTAGAAGGGTCAGAAGCACACCACAGACTTTTGTTTAGATATTTACTTTCCTGGTTTTTTCCTGTCAGATTGCACAAAACGCTACAAAGATAGTTGAATCTCAGTGATCTGAGTAATTCATACCTTGGTCCTGATGAATATTTTGTACTTTCCTGTTCCTAAAATCCACTAATGATTAAAAATTTGCAGGAAAAATCTCAGTGCACTGCACCTTACTTAGTTCGTGTTCCATCAAATATAAATATGTACTACACAGGACTGCACCTTTACTCAGGGCAGTTTAATGTTTCATGTACCTTTACCACACCTGAGAAACGCACCTGTGTACATTTACTGCACCTGAGAAAAAGATTTCATTCTAAAATCCTTCTAAAATATTGAAAATTCCCTACTCCACTGCAGACTATGAGATATCACACACCTGACAAGCACGGGAACACACCGCACCACCCCCAAAAACACTGGGAGATAATTCCAGTGAATTACCCAGAGTGACCCAGCTCACCCCACTGCACAAGGCAGCCAGACTCAGAAGCCTTTGCATCACTCATGTGAGCAGATAAATAACAAGAGCGGTGCGAACGCCGGCCCTCGGCCCTGCCCAAACCCCGCGGGCTGCGGGGCCGAGGGGCTGTGAGGGGGGAGAGGGGCCCGGGACGGGCTGCGGGCCCCGGGGGCGGGTCGGGGCCCTGGGAAAGGGAGCGAGGAAAGCCCAGGAGGGAGAGAACCCCGAGGGGGTGCGGGCCCGGGGGTGCGGGCCGTGGGCCGGCGCCAGGCCCGCACCAGGCTGCTTCGTTGCCCCGCTTCTCGCTCGCCTTTCCCGGCCCTTCGCAGGGAGTGGGGCGGGTGGAGAGACTCACAGGGTGCCGGTGTCTGCTCGCCCCAGGGGCCAACTGTGCTGGGAGGCGTGGGGAGCGGGCTGGGGGAGTCAGCAGAGTTACAGTGGCAGCTCTTCGTGTGGTCCCTCCCTAACAAGTCGCTGAGGTTTTCTCTGGCATATCAGTACAAACTACTTGAGTTTGTTCTAAAAAGGTGTTTTATTGTTCGCTTTAGCTTAAAAGTGTGTGCCCAAGGTGCCTATGATGGGCTCTGGGCATGGCAAGTAGAAGCAGTTTTTACTGTGTGGGTTGTCAAGTGGAGATTTCCAAGCGCTGCTGGCCCTTATACCACGGAGGAGCTTTGAAGCAGAGACTTGGTGTGAACCTTCTCTGCTGCATGATGCAAGACTGGCTTTCTTTGTCCTTTTCTTTACCAGATTGAAAGATGATGATAGTGGAGACCATGACCAGAATGAGGAGAATAACACACAGAAAGACAGTGAGAAGGAAAAGAATGATCGGGAGAAGCCACAGAGTACTACCAAGAGGAAGGTATGGTGCTGGCATCTGCAGTCAGGCCACTGCCAGGACATGATGTGGGAGTGCTAGAAAAGTCAGTCCTCACTACAGGAAATATGTCCTGGAGGGCTGTGGTCTCTTAATGCACTGTTACTGCTGTAATGAAGACAGAGGGGCTATGTTAGATTTCCACAGTTTAATGTAGATTTTGGAGGTCACTAATGTGAGGGATGAATGCTCCCTTCACAAACACAGCTAGTACTCTGCCAGGCTTTTGAACAGAAGTGAGAAACAATCCTTTATTTTCCACCAAAAACATTTTGGAAGAGGGTATGGGGAAAGGACTGATTGACAGGGTGGAGGCTTGCAGTTGGTTTACCGGGCAGTGTTTGTGCCACTGTTGAAATAACTTGTAAGTTGTGTCTCTGTGCGTGTGGTGTAGCCTAGTCAAGAAGGTATAAGGAATACATCTGTCCTGGTTTGGGGGTCTTTAATCTTGTGTTTTAAGAAAACTGCTCTATCTAAAGTACTGCAATCCTTACAAACTTGCCATAGACAAGAGGAGAGGAGAGATTTAAGCCCTGGCAACTCCTGTAAAAATATCAAGTGATACAAGATAAGGGCTTTGGTTGGGTTTTTTTCTGTAAGTTTTGACTCTTGGGTAAAGAGTTCTCGTTAGCCTCTTTTATGCTCATGAGAAGTCTTTTTAATGAGAAATCAGTGTTTTGGAAATTGAAAAGTGATCTCTGCCCACTGTTGGTGATGGGTTCTGCCAAAGCTGACATAACGAGTTCCATGATTAATGCTCTCAGAGCACTGGGGTGTTGGTTGCTTAAGGCAGTTGGTGTCACTGAAGATTTGTAATTGCTTTTGAATCATGGGTTAGTATAAGTCAGGTTTGTCCCTCCCAGAGGCAAAGAGTGTCTTTTTTTCTTTTTCCTTAATTTGAAAAAGCTCTTGTATTGCCCTTTTTAGTTTGTCGTTTTTTGCCTTCGAGACAGGCACATTTAAGGACTAAAGGGAAATTCAGTAGTGCTGCCTCTTAATAGGTGCAACAGTTGCTTTTGTTGTCATGCTCTCCTTGCTTAAGTTGTTCTTTCCTTAGCTACCCTCGCACTGAAAATTTCCAGTATTTCTGAGCCAGTCAGCTGTTGTTAGCCTAATCATTTCAGACCATTAACAGACAGTATTTTTCTGTAAGAATGAGGATCAGTTGCTTGTTTATAAAAGAGGACTGTGTGGACTTCTGATGCTGTGGATGTAATTTTTCCCATTCCCCTTTTAGAGGAGGACATCAGGGGTAAGCCAAGCTTTTCTGTCCTGCAGGCTGTTGTCCCGGGGCCAGCTGAGCACCCCTTGCAGTATAACTACACCTTCTGGTACTCCAGGCGAACACCCGGGCGGCCCACCAGCTCCCAGAGCTACGAGCAGAACATCAAACAGATCGGCACCTTTGCCTCCGTGAGTACATCCTGTTGTTGTCATGGCTGGCGCAGTCCCTCTGCTGGGTGTGTGCACACGCAGGCTGTGCTCTTGCTGTCAGGAGCAGGGGGGAGTGATCTGCCAAGACTTACAGATGAGCTCTTGAATTGCCTGCAGCAGGTGATGTGTCTTTAGCAGTTCTCCTCTGCCCTGTGCTAGACCTCTGTGCCTGCAGTAATGGTGGTAGCTGGAATAATAATAGGAAAAAAAAAGAGAGCTCCTATGTAGCTCAAATGTCCTGGCTGCAGAAGCACTGGACAGCTCAGCAAGAGAAGACAGGAACAGCTTCTGGGTGTATGTGTGAAGGAAAGACTGCAGAGTCCCTCACACACTTCCCTCTGCCCACATTTCCACCACAAAGACTGTGGAATAAGCCTCTGGCCTGCTGTATTTGCAAGTACCTGGTGGCTTGTTGTCAGCCTGGAAGCGGTGGGACAGGAAGCAGTTTGGCGTTGCAGTGAAGTACATGACAAGACAAACTGCTCTCCCTTTCCCCTTTCACTTTTTGTGGTTGTTTATTCCTGGAACAAATTTGATTGTGTTCTGGAAAAGCAGTGTTGGGTTGTTGTGTGGTACTGGGAATGCAAAACCATTATGAAGAGCCCAAGATACATAAGCTAAATATGTTTTCATTAAAATAGCGTTCTTAAAGCCAGGAAGTCTGTTGACTGTTTTATTTTTTTTTTTAATAATCTGGTATTTGTGCAGCTGTTTCAGGGTCCCTTGCAAATGTTAATTTTGACCACCAGTATATATCTTCTGTAATGTGAGAATTTGTAAAAACACCTCTTTATTCCTTCTGGAGGCTGCATAAAAATATGCCTGTCCAAGCAGCTGGGTTTTTTTGTTGCATCCACAGAGGATAAGAGTGGGAAGACGAGCCTGTTGTTGTGCTCCTGTTACCCTGTATGAGCAAATGCTTTCAGTTCAGTGAAGGAAAAATGGGGCTACTGCCCGATGATCTGGTAATAGCTTTTCAGTCTGTTAAATCAGTGTAGACTTAACACTGATTTTTAGCTCCTTAGAGGAAAAATGTCATGTATTCTGTTGTCTGCTCTTTGCTGCAAAGAATTTGTGGGGGCTGTTGTAGGCTGGAAGTGCTGCAGTTCTGTCAGGAGGAAGACAGACTGGCCAGCAGATCTGATAATGTGTTTGGTTCCAAAATCTGTTTAAGGAGAAGGAAGAACAGGCTTCAGAAGGAATTGCCTGAGCTAAGTCTGTGTTCAGATTTATTCTTGGCTCCTTTAGAAAGCTCTAAAAGCTGTGAAATGTGAACCACTAGAGGGCACGTTCCCCTGCTGTGGGAGTGCGATTTCCACACAGCATTTGGATGTGTGTGACAGAAATAGATTGATTCTGACCCCTCCTCAGTCTTGGTTCATAATTTTATTGGCTATAAAAGGGATGGCAGAGGTCGGAGATTGGAGCAGAAATTCCAAGTGCTGACCAAGTCATTAAGGTCCCTGATAAAGTACTTGGGGTGGTGTCTGACCTCTCCAGCTGCACTGCTGGTCTGCTTAATAGCTATTGTCTTACTGAGTAGAGTCCTTTTAAAGTATGGAAATTACTATAATGTCTTCCATTACCTTGTTTTGCTTTAAAGATCTGTCTCTCTAAAACCCTTTCTTACACAGAGATTCTATGTAAGAGATACACAGGATAAATATGTTATTTTTAAGAACTATGAAAAATAACTACCTTGCCTTATGGTCAGACTGTCTGAAGTAGACACAGGGGTGCCAAAGTGGAACTGGTCAAAGTGAAGTGGTCCAAGTGTACCATGGCAGATTGTAAAAGGAAGTAAGAGGTATTTAAATAAAAGCTCTGAATGGTGTCTTCAGGTCTCAAACTCACACTGGAACATGTATTTTGTCTTAAAATTTGAATACAGTAAAATTAAATACAAAAAATGTCTCATTTGACAGCTCCTGCAGTCTCCACGGTCACAGAGAGCGGTGGTTGTGCAGGGTAGAGAGGTGTGGCTGTAGCTGATGCATTTGACACACATATTCACTGATTGAAAGTGTGGGCAGTAGGATTTACAAGATGTGTTTGGAACAGTTCCCCAGAGCAGCTGTTAACTTAGCATGGGTTTCTTCAAGCAAACACTGAGAAACTTTAGGGGCACCTGTTGAATATTTCAAGTGGTCATCAGGAAATGGAGCCAGTCAGAAACAGGCACCCAAACTGATCCTACTGCTACCTTTTGTATTTCCTAATCAATACCTTGGTGACAGAAGAGTAGAATAGAGGAAGGGAAGGTGGCTCTGGCCAGCTGGTGTGGAAATGGAAACCCTATCTCTAGGAATCTTGACTGTGAACAGTTTGAGCAGCCTCCTTGTGTGGTTCCTGTTGTTGCAGGTGGAGCAGTTCTGGCGGTTTTACAGTCACATGGTACGTCCCGGGGACCTGACAGGCCATAGTGACTTCCATCTTTTCAAAGAAGGTATCAAACCCATGTGGGAGGTGAGTTGGAGCTCTCATTTCTGCCTGGATACTTTCCCAGAGTATTTTGGAGGGACCCTTCTACAGTAAAGGGACTCTTGTATTAAACGGCACTCCACTGGCTTCTCTTGGGTGCAGTCCCTTCTTCTGGGTTTCCTGTAGACTTCTCCTCAGAGGTCTGTCCCACGTAACCTGGCAGTCCTGGGACCTGCCACCAGAGAGGGAACTTGTGGGGGTTGCTGGCTGCACCCCACAAAGGTTGCTGAACTGCCTTTGCCTGTGGGCCCAGAGGGTCTCTGGGCATTGTTGCCTGGAGCCCAACTAATTGTGTGCCTCCCAATACAGACCCTTGCCCCTGAGAGCTGCCTCCAGTGACACCAGTGCAGGGCTTTCCTCTAGAAGGGCTGGACCTCTGTAAGTGGAATTCAATAAAGCGTATAAAAACCAACCCTCCTCTTTCAGTTAAGAGAGGCAGAGGTACATATGGTTAAAAGCCTACAGCTGCACATAGAGCTGGAAATTGAAAAAAAACCTTAGCCCTTTTTTTGCCTTTTTTGTTGTTGTTGTTCCAGAGCACTTCTATTCCTATCCAAATCTGTTAAAAAAATTTAAAAAAATCTTGGCCCAGCAAATCATTCTTCCAGTTCCTGGCCTGGTTCCAGCAATGACCAATAGCATTCACAATATAAGGATTTTATGTGTTGCTCTGAAGTACCTAATTATACTGCTTGGTCCTGAGAAATTTATATGTGACCCTTGTTGGCAATTATTTTAAGCAAGGTGTTTTATAGCCAGTTACTGCAAATACAATTTATATAAAATGTTTAACCCTCTTTGGACTCCTGGTGATTCAGCTGCTCTGGTAATGTATCAACTAGAGTGCCCACAAGTTAATGATACCAAAATTTCTGTAAAGCATTTCCCTGTAGCCATTTTGAGATGGATGTAGATAGATTCTTTGTTTTTTCACTGGTGGCCCCACTCACTTCTTGTATTTCTAGAAAAGGACTTGGGATCTTACTGCTGGCCTTCCCTTTGCTGTATGCTTTGTAGGGCTTTGTTTATCCTTCTTTCTCTTCCAAACCAATCCTTAGTTACTATCATTTTTGTAGGCACATATGTGTCTGTATGTAGCTCTGATCTTTTTCTGCATCCATCTGTGCCTTTTCTGGTAAAGTCAGGAGCATTAAGCATAATGTTCCCTGGTGATTTATTGAGCTGCAGATCATTGTTATTCTGGTAAAGGAAAATCAAATGCTTGACTGAAACAAAGCTTGTTTAACCTGAAAGAAAACTAATAATGACCATAAAGCACGCGATACAGCATCTGCCTCCCAATCACTGCTCTCCTTGTAGCCTTGAACCTGTTTAAACCACCTTTGAGATATTTTGAGCAACACCACTGTGTCTTCTGATTCTCATCAGTCATTGTGGAAAGTTTGAAGTGTTAAACCCAACTCCCATCTTAAAGGCTACAGCCTGTAGTGTGGTGTTCACAACTTGGAAAACAAGGACACTTAACAGAAGGTAATTTGCATCTCATGGGAGTGTGCCACATTCCCAGAACTTGCATTGTTTTGGACGGCTGCTGTCCTGTTTTGAGGTTTTTCTGGAGCTGATGCCTTCCCCTTTCAGTCCAGGCTTTAGCATATACCTGAAAACTAGGAGTCAGGTGAATGCTGCTGTTATGCTGGCACTTCCATGTTTCCTCAGGATTGTTTTGTTAGCATTTGCTGTCTCTAAGAGAGCACACAAATGTTTAGTTTTCTAATCTGAGCCCCAGAGAAGCTTTAAGGCTAAAATATAGTTAACATTATTTCATTAAGAAGGGTTGGGCTGCCTTGCCTGGCGTCTTTGAGTTGTGTCCCAGCTTGACAGAAGGGATTGCTGGTGATTTGACGAGGGATGTCCTGTTTTGTGCAGTGCTCCCTGAGTCATCATCCTTTGTTCTTCTCTGTTTCTGTTCTAGACCTGTCTTCCCTTCCCCTTCCTAACTGCTACCTCTTTGACTTGTTCCTACCTCTCCATCTTCAGATTTGGGTGGAATTTGTTTCCCTCTTATTTTGTAAGATTTCCCAGCTACAAGACAATGCCATAGTGTTCTGCACAGAGGAGGTGCTGTTCTTTGACATAGCTCTGCATTGTGGGGAGCAGAGGAGGCTGTAGCAGTTTCCAGCTCTTCGTCAGGTGCAACATACAGAATCACAACATTGAAGTGACAGACTGGGTGCTTAGCCAAAGTTTTTTCTTTCACACTCTCCCCTCACTTTTGCTTATTTCCCTAGGTCACCGCAGTCTGCAACAAACATTCCGCTGTGTGATGCTGTCAGTGGTTCCCAGAGAACACTGTCCCTTTCTATGTTAACACAATTTGTGAGCCCATTCCTGGAAATGTGAAAGGAAAATGTTTATCAACTTTTGCAAACTCTTTACTGGCCTTCCATGTTCTATGATGAGGGATTTTTCGTGTTTTATAAAGAGAACTGTGTACAGGGGGTTAGACAAATGGGGAATCAGTCTCAAGTTCAGGAGTAGTTTAATGGTCCTTTCCTCTGGGTCTGTGTGTAGACTGGTAGGCTGGAGTTAGTCTTTGCTAGGGGGATCAAAACACTAAAAGGTCAAGTCTTCAGAACATAGAACTTTGTCTGGGATGCTGGGAGCCATTGTTTCAAATACTTTGTATTCAAAGTAAGTGTTTGTCTCTGCTTGTATGGGGGAGAAGTAAAATGCTTTTGCTTGAAAATACCTTCATTCTGTCCCTTGCCCCACCCAATCAATATCTGCTCCTGTTTGTGGCTCTGCTGTCTTATGAGTAGAAGAAAAGTAGCTAGAAGAAAAGAAATCGATTTCTTGCCCCTCTTCCTAGGATGATGCCAACAAAAATGGTGGTAAATGGATTATCCGCCTGCGGAAGGGCTTAGCGTCACGATGCTGGGAGAATCTCATTCTGGCCATGCTGGGAGAACAGTTTATGGTGGGGGAAGAAATCTGTGGGGCAGTCGTCTCTGTCCGATTCCAGGTAAGCCTTTTGAGAACTGGCATGTTGGCAAGGCTGCAGAAGGTGCCACCTGCTCACCCCTCACGTGCTGTTCCACAGGAGGACATTATCTCCATATGGAACAAGACAGCCAGCGACCAGGCCACAACAGCGCGAATACGCGACACGTTACGAAGAGTGCTCAACCTACCTCCCAACACCATCATGGAATATAAAACCCACACCGATAGCATCAAGTACGTGTGGTGGCAGGGGGGTGCTGCAGGTTGCATGTGTGCTTCGACAGATCAGCGCAGGCCACAGGAACTGAAAGAAGTGCTCGTGTGCCTTAGGGCTGTTCCCTAAAAACAGCAGCAGTTGTTGCCAGTTCGCTTTGAAAGCCAGATACCTCTGTCGCTACTGTGCTGTTGTTGGGGATATGTGGTCCTAATAGCAAAACTTTATTCTTTTCAGTGTGTAGTCTGGGTTATTTCAGCAATCCACCTAGCCTGTCACCCAGGCAGTGGGCAGCCCAGGGTGAGAGTGTGGCCTGATGTATTCAAAGGCAAGATTGCAGCGGGGGGGACAAGATCATTTGAATAAATAGAGATTCTGGGGAATAAAGTGCGGAAGCTAACGGGGATTTATAGTGCCATTAGACTTATAAATGGTCTTGGGAAAGTGCTGTGTGAATTTGCAGTGCTGTACAAATGATTTCTAATCATAATAAACGTCGTATATTAAGTCTTCCAGGCCCTGGTGACAGAGGCTCTTTAACAAGACTAGAAGATCATGGTACACAGAGAGGACAGCTGTATTTTTAAATAAATGTATTATAGCTTACCATATCAGGCCATTCAGGGTGACTTTTATGTCCCACAAAGTGACAAAAAATGGTATATAGGTATTAGTTAGAGGTGAGTTAGATAATTTTTTTTTCCTTAAGAGTTTTATAAACCAATATACTGATGAGGTCATATTGGTTAAATTAACGCTTGAAAAGGTGCTCCTGGAAAAAGAAGTGAAACAAATTAATAGGACACTGATAGAGCAGTGAGCTTTCTAATCTAGCCTGTAATCAGAGTGCCAAGTACTTTTCAGGACTTCCTTTCATTATGTTAGCTTGTCCTTTCCATGTAATCACCCTGTCATCAGTGTGCTGTCAGACAGTTTAGTGAGATCAGTCTTGGTTTTAGCAGAAAACTGGCTTCTGGTTGTGGTCAGTTTTGAGTGTGGCTCACCAGTAATTGTACAGAGATTTCGTTGAAACAGCCTGTAGGCATCTAGTGTTCCTTGTGGCCCTCCCTCCCGTGTGTGTGGAAAGAGGGGAAGGAGATGATTTTTTCGAGGATTTTGCCAGTAACATTTCACATTCACTTTTTGCCAGGAGAGGGTGCTAGGGACTCTGTCCATGCTGGGAAATACCAACGTGCTGTCGTGGACGCACAGCAGAGTGTTTTACTCCTGTTCAGCAGCAGCAGACTGCAGAATGTGGTGGTGCAGCTTTGGGGTGAGAGGAGGGAGGTGTTTGACTTCTCTCAGTCTCTGTAGAGATTGCTGTGCACGGAGCCAGCTGTCCTAAGCTGTGGTGGTGATTCATGTAGCAAGTGTAGAATGGGAATGATGTGGCCTTTCCCTTGTAAGCTATTGTCACCAGCACTTCCTAGCACAGACAATGCTGCTATATCAATGTTTGTAACTGTCCTTGCTCTGGCAGGTGTCAGGCCTTGAGGGGTGGTGCATCCAACCTTATTTCTCCCAGTGTAGTATGTTGTGCTTCCTGCCCTCTCTTCCTGCATAGCATCCAAGTTTCATTTTGTGCTGCTGGCGTGTGGTGCAAAATGAGCTTGGCTGAGAATAACAGGTGCTTGAGGTATCAAGTTTAGTAGATCACATTACAGTTGGGAGCAATTCTTACACAGAGGCTGACTGGCTTGTCTCCCACTCATTCTTCTGTGGGTAGGAGGGTTAGATAGGAGTTGGTTTGATGGTGTGCTAGTCAGGTAGATCAAAGCAATTAACCTTTTGCCATGCAGGGCATCATGAAAGCCCCTTTTTTCCTATTGCCTCGCTTGAGCTGCAGGAGTCTGATTGCAGTGCTGTCCAACATCCCCTTCAAATGGCATCGGTGTAAATTCAGAGCAGAACTGCTGTCAGTGGAGTTTCTGTGTAGTGATGCACAGACTGACCTCTTGTGCCTCTCTTGCCTGGTACCAGCAGACAGCAAAGGGATGATGGGGGCTGCTCTGTGAGAGAGAAGAGCAGGACAGCCCCAGCTTTCAGTCTGACTCTGCTTGGCTTCATATCATTAAGGTTCTCTCACTAATGAAGAATCTCTTGTGTAACTAGTTCTATCCTCCATAAAGTCTGGCTCCTTTTCCTCACCCATTTATCAAGCCGTGTTGAAATACTGTCCGTCATGAATAAACTCCACTTATGCTGTGCATGTACCATGTGATTTATGACTCGGGAGGGCTTTCTAGCCAGCACTCTATATTCACACTCTGGCTGTGTTTCATGAAAAGCTCTAATGGAAGAGCTGTGCTGTAGGCTTTGTCAGGGCTGCCTTTTGAGGGGGGCTCGTAGCATTTTTCATTTGTATGGGCTGCATCTCTCCACTAGAGCTCTGCTCATGTGCGGGGTTTGATTGGCATTGATTGTGCTTCAGGGAAGGGAGCAAGCTTAGCAAGAAAAGAACAGGCGTTTCTCAAAACCTTGACTTTTAGGTGGTGAATTGACCTGGATTAGCTTTTGACACACTGTAAATGAACACTTCTGTAGAAATTACTAGCATGCCCCTCACTGTGGAACCTGAGCTCTGTGTTTCAGTTTTTATATATTCCCTTTGTGATGATGCATTTCATATTAAATCTTTTTTAGACACCATTTTTCATGAGTTGTCAGTGAGGCTGCAGCCCCTTTTGTTTCAGAAAGCAGTGGTGCTGCCAAGCTGCATCTGAAAAGTACCTGTTGCGTCACAGCTATTGCAGGGAGCTGTTCTGCATTCTATCCTTCCTGCTCTCAGTGGTGGGGCTTGTGCATTTAGCTAGATAAGCAGATCTTTCATTGCAATTTTCCTCTGTTTGTCCTTTCTCTTACTTGTGATATTGACAAGCTGCCTAAATCCCAGTGAGTGGAAGGGTCAGCTTAGTCTGTATGAATTTCCAATCTCACTAGGAGAGCTAGAACAATCTCTTGGACTCTGTTTAATTCCAAGGGATTTATAGTACCTTAGACGTTACAGTGCTGAGCACCCGAAGAGAGCATATGTGACATTTTGTGGGCTACCTTGTTTCAGTAGGTGGGGAGAATCACTTCTCTTTGTTCCCTGAGAGGTGGACTGAGAGAGGTGCACCTGGATGTAGTGAACCTCTTAATGGGTTCCGTTCATCAGCGTTGTTAACCTTGGAGGTGACATGGTCCAGAAGTGACAGTGAGTTATGGACAGTGGTACTTCCTGTGGTTTGGAATTAAAGAAAAAAAACCATCTTTTGCTGCTGTAGGAGGTGCACTCTGCTTTTTTGAAAGCAGGATGTTTCCAGCCACAGCCTGGCCATGTCTCAGTGAAGCCACTGCAAACATTCAGGTGTCCGTAGTCAGTGAACTGCAGTTGAGAGAGAGGTGGAAGGGAAGTGAACACTGTAATGTTTGACTTTTGAGCACTGCAGCATGAAGTTCTTGGCTGTCTTGCTTACACCTTTGCCCTGCCTGGAGTTACCAGCCTTTCTTTTCCACACTGGTAACTGTGTGGTCAGTAACCATCTCCTGTGTTGAGAGTTCTCACCCTCTGTACCATCCAGGAATCCTAGGCAAATTCAGCAGGACTGCTTCCTATGCAAGGAGAGAGCAGACCAGTGGCCATCAGCAGGCTGCCATAGGGAGGGCTGGTCTGGAAATATTTTGGTTGCTGTGTGACGTTATGGATCGTCCTGTCAGCTCTAAAGCAAGGCTGCTTTTTCTGAAAACAAAGCTTTGGTTATTCGTAAGTGCCTGCTGCAGTGAGAGCTGAGCAGGGTATAAAACTATCCTTTCCTTTCAAAGTCACCACTGATAACTAATGCGATGGCTCGAGTAAATGAGAAGAATAGTTGATCTTAATAGAGCTGGCACTGGATTCATTTCACTGCAGGCAGTTGGAGGAAATGGCCTCAGACTGTTTTAGCTAGGAAGCAAGCAGATACCCTATGGAGGGAATAAGGGTATGCACTGTAAGAAAAAAAAAGTGAGAAATGGCAAATTGAGGAGTAAGGAAGAGAGATCCCCATGGAAGTGGCAGGTGTAAGGCAAGAAGCTCAGCGTTTGTGAAACAGTAAGCTGGTGGTAGAGTGCTTGTGAGGTCTCCCTTGTCACAGCAGAGTTCAGCTAATTTTATGAGTGTTACGGTTTTATAGCAGTGGTTTCCATTTGCTTGCCAATTTCCAAAACCTTTGGAGGACTCTTCAGTGCTGCTGTCCTACTTGTGTCACCTATGCCTTTGACTGTGTCTTAAATGGTGTGGACTGGGTTAACCTTGTCTAAAGTTAGATGGTTGGCCAGTGGGACCCTTACACTCTCTCTGATGCCTGTCAGGGGAAGGCAGGTTGCCTTGGGCCTTGCCAGTGTAGAGCGCTGTGTTTTGCCCTCATTTCTTCAAGTCTGAGAGTAGGAATAAAATCTAGAGGAGAGGAGTGAGGTTCCAGATCTGATAGCTGTCCTCCTGAGTTTGTGCATTTCTGGTTTAATTCATTTATCACTCCATTCTCCAGTTCTAGTAATGTTTCCAGGTACTGCAAGTTTAAGAGCACTTCCATAGACCTGTGCTTTGAAGTGATGGATTCATTGATTTGTTCTCCATCATCACCAGAGTATGCTTTATTTAGAAGCATCCATGACTTTGTGAAAAGCTTCCTTATCTTGGTGGCCTGTCTCTTACTAAAAAAGTGACAGTTCAGTTTTGTTCATTTCAAAGTCATGATGGCTTCTCTATTTGCCATTGCTACAGATACTGCCAGATAGGTGAAAGAATTATGTCAGGCTAGGAGACTATCCTAGATTTATTTTTTTTTTAAAGCTGTTAGTCACAAAGTTTTTGTCTGGCTGTGAACAAATCCCAGGGGGAGCACCCAGGAAGAGGCTGTGCTGCTCTGGACACCTGCAGAGTGTAGTGAGTGGTCAGTGTGCTGGGAGGTTGCACACGGACTGGCAGAAGGGACAGACCTTGGTGCCTGTTGTGAGGTAGCATAAGTGCACCATGAGCTCTCTGAATCCTGTTTGAGCTGGGGAAGGAGATGGTAAGGAGCAGGAGTGCACAGGGAAATACTGAAGGGAAACTGCTATGACGTACAGATTGAGGGTGGTTGGAGAAAACAGCTAGTGCTGCTTGCACGATGGTGATTTGGAAAGTCCCTTGAAGTGGCCGTGACTCTTTTGTTCTTCCTCTTTTTGCTGGAACCTTCCTCTTTTTTTTCCTCTTTTTGAGGAGATAATGACTCTTTTTAGCATTTATTTTCTCCAGCTTACTTGCTGAGGATGAAGGGAGGCCTGCCTAGGTCCTGACACTGTGCAGTGGGGAAGAAGGTGGGAAGTTTCAGCAGTTGTGGGTCAGAAATGTGTGGAAGAGCAACACTGGCTGACTTAATTTAGCCTGCTAGTATTTCCATTTCCCATCTGTTCAAGGGGAGCAGTCTAAGTGTTGGGGATCAATTCACTGAGTATCTGATCGCTGTGCAGACAGTATGGCAATAAGGTACTAAAAATGTCTATACATAAAAATAACCTCTTAGACTCTCTGGCACTGTGCCTTTTTGACATGTCCCAGGTCATAAAGATTGTGCTAGACTGAATGAACTGGCAGCCTTGTTCGGTATGGAATGGAGAGCAGTTTGGTCTGCTAGCATAGCTTAGGTACATTAGGGCAGACACATCCTAGTGGATTTTTTCAGTCAAGTCAGCAGATAGTTGGAATCATTAGTACTATAATATGTATGAGGGTCTTGGCTTAAAAAATCTTGGCTGGAAGAGCTTTTTCTCTACATCTGTGAGAACTTGGCAGTACTTGTGTGCATGATGTTATTGGGATGTTGGAATAGGGAACTCCTTAGTTTGAAAAGGGTAATTAATTATCGATTAGGCTGACAGATGATCTGCCCTTGTGTCCCTCCTGCTGAGAACAGAAGTTACAAGTTTGGGGAGGACTGTGGGACAGGTTAAAAAAAGATGTGATTGTGGCTGGTGGGAATGTGGTAGAAATACAAGGCCTGGGAGATTGGAGGGAAGACATGATGGTGGAGGCTTTTTGACAAGTCTGGAGATGTGCAAAGCTTTCCAGCATGTATTCAGCAGCTAAGAGGGCTTCAGATCCAGGGTTTCTTTTCTCCCTAACTTTCTTTTGGAGAGAGGCAGTTGTACCCACAGTGTCTCTTGTGTTTATTTGGGCTATGACTTTGCTGGGAAAGAGCATATGACACCGAGCTGCTTTTGCAAATGCTGATTTGGAGCTTGACTCTGAGGCTCGGAGGAGCCAAGCTGATGATCTGGTTTTGGCACTGATGCTGACTAACCCAAGGTTTTAATTTCTGGAATCTCCTGTTGCGTTGCAGTGGCCTGATGAGGCAATGCACAAAACAAAATGGGAGGTAGCTGATAAGTACCAGCACAAAATCTGTGGGGTGGTCTGAGTTTATGATTGACCTGGATTCCCTTTAAGGTCCCTCCAGCTCCATGGCACTTTGTAGATTCAGTAAATGGCTTGGCATGTGCTGTAGGCACCAGTACTGTTTTACTGGGCATGGAGAACTGTCAGGTTCTTTGATGTCTCTGATCCCAGAAGATAATAGTCATGCTCACATTAACCTCAGCATCTTTTTTTTCCTGAGAGGGCTTTCAGTATGCTGCCTTCGTAAAACCGACAGCAATTTCTCAGTCTGCTAACTTCATCCATCAGTAATGTTCTCCACCAGGGAGTGCAGTGTTAGGCCTGTCCCTCCAACTTACCTGGAAACATTTTCATTTCAAATAGCTGTGATGTTTTTACTGGGTCACCATTAAAAATGCTAGTTTACAATAGGAAATGAGACTTTCTAATAACAATTGGGTTCTGCTGCCTGATTGAAGAATTTTGTAATAACTGTGTGACATTAAAAGAAGCCCCTTTTGGGGGGATTACCTGTGTATGCAATATGTGGTGAAGCATGATGCCAGTAACTGGCTGAGTTTAACCAGCCAAGGAATGTGATAATCCTCCAGAAAGATGTAACATTGGCTATTTTATTAGCAATAGGAAATGGATATTCCATTTGTGACTAGGAAGGTCATACCTGTCTCTGGGTATTAATGTGGCTTTATCACCAGCAGCCAGTGGGAACGCTTCATGTCTGTGCAGAACGCTAAAGCTGCTGTCAGATGTTTGGCTGGGTTTTAAGGATGCTTCTATCCACTGGGGCTATCAGAGAATATTGCCTTGCTCTCTGAAGACAAGTGCCTTTCAAACGTCATTGAATGTTTCTGCTCTCGTTAAAAGTTAAGAAGCCTTTGATCTGAAGTGCTATTTTTTGTTTTTATTTCATTTTTTTTTTCCCTCTGGCTTGCCAGGGCCTGGGAGGAGTTTCATGGCCTGGTGAACAGCAGTGGCCGCTGATCGAACGCTCCCCCTTCCCTCTGTCACACCCAGGGTAGGGCCTCATCTTTTTTCCTACGTGACTTCATGGCATACCTCTCAGCTTCCAACCATCTTCCCATGGGCTGGCATGTTCTCTTGCCTTATGGGCCTAATGGTGAGCCCATTCTGCTATTTGTTCTTTTTCAAAGGTCAAAATGATTTTTTAAATTTTTTTTTTGACCATACAACAGCATTTTCTGGTTTGCTGTGTTGTTATTTTTCTAATGTGTCCTTCCTCTGTGTGAGGCACTTGCATCCCAGACCTGGTCCCGGGAGGCTGAGAGGTATGTCTTCAGCTTGGGTGTGTTGCCTAGGGTTGACTGTAAGTAGGTGTGGAGTGGTTAATGAATCCTAAGCACATCCAGGTGATGGACACAGGAAGACACCTAGGGCTTGTAGCTCAGATTGTTTTTCCCCTCCAGTGCCCACTTCCCTGATGGCAGGCCCTTTCCTTAAAAAGGGCCAGCAAGAGGCCTGGCCATGAGACTTGCATTTGATTGTAGCCAAGTGGGATTGCTGCATTGCCGAGTGCCAGAGCAGAGGAATCTGCTGGAAGGAAGCATTTACATTCCTGGGTAGTGGTATGTAGCTGCTCCAACACAGCTGAGCTCTGAGGAGCCGCTTGGGATCCCGAAACCTCCTTCAACAGCACTGGGCAAGCCTCATCCTCATAGCTTGCTCTGAACTCATGGGTGAAAATAATCTCTCTCTCTCCTCACAGGTTTGGCTTTTTGTGAGGATCAGTGGTTACAGAATGTTACACAGGCCCTTAGTAGTGTTGCTATTGTTAGATGACACTCAGGTGACCTTTCAGAAGAGGAAGCCAGCTCACTTCATGAAATACCAGACTCTGAACACAGTAAATGTGCCAAGGGTATAGGAAAACAGTGGCAGAGTTGATTTAGCTCTGAGCTGTATTGGGTTGCCTGTGCTGAGCAGGGACAAGCAGAGGTCCTGGGGCACCTCAGTAAAGGCAAAGGAAGAGGAAATGTAGAAACCTGTCCCAGAAAGAGCCGACCAAAGTGTGCTGTCCTCCTGAGGTAAATGGCACAGGTGAAAGTCCAGTATGGGATACAAAACCAAACCATTGTTGCAAATTAACCAGAATCCAGTTAATGAATCCTAAATCACATTCCCAAACGGCAGCACAGCCTATTCTGGTGGCAAGTGCAAAGGTGAACCCTAGTCTTCTGCAGATGGCCTCCAGCATGGTTTTTGCTACCATATAATGGCAAAGTAACTTTTTGAACTCTCTCAAAAGTGTTTTTCACTTCCTTCTGCACTTCCAGCTCTCCAGGCTACCTCTTGGAGGCATTCCAGTCTGCACTATGCTGTACTGGTACAGCTGTGCAGCTCCTAGCAGCGTACAATGCTAGCTTAAGGGTTTAAGGGATTTCACAGTCCTGAAGAGCACCTTTCTACTGAAGCTGCTGCCTTTACTCTTCAGCCTAGCCCTGCCCATTTGCGGTGGTATGTGCTGGGGTGTCCCAGGGTGTTTGGTTTGGGCAACTTACTGCCCTAGCCTTGTTTATGGGAAGATATGCCAAACCTATCCTCTCAGAGTAATTGTAATGTCATTTGTTTCCAACACACAGCCTTTCTATTAATGTGTGAATATGCTGCTGCTCTGAGGCTGGCAGTAAGCATTAACACAGGTTTCTGTAACCTGTCCCATCTTCAATTGCTGCCCTGTGCCACCAGACTATAGAGGGGAAGGCTGTAGGCCAACAGTCCTTTCTTTGTCAGCAGCCTCTGTGACTCCTGGCTGTACTCATGGGAGTAGAAGCTGCTGAAGAAGATCTATTTAAGCTTGAGAGAAACACCCTTTTCAGATTAGATACTCTTTTAAGGTAGTAGAGACCAGAGAGCTAACCTTGTTGACAGTGTGAGTAAATACGAGGGACAGAGGCAGGAGGAGGTTGGTCTGATGTCATATTTGTGCTCCAAGCAGAATCCCTGAAATCAAATGTTCAGTAAGAAAGAGGCTTTGCAAGTTGTTAAAACAACAGAATCCATCAGGGAGGTTTCCAGATTCTATCACATGCTTTGCTCTCAGGAGATGACACTTCTTTCTTGTCATTGAGTGGGGATGAACCAGGATCTCCTGCTGTTCCAAGTGTTCTGGAGTGACAGGCTGACTTGTGTGAGAAGACTGTAGTTAGGAAGCAGATCTGCATAGAAAATTTAACGAGCCTTTGAGTGGCATACTGGGATGGCAACACTGGTAACTGTGGTGGGTAGAGTGGGGAGGTGTTGTCATCTGAAGGAATGCACATCTTTAACCTCTTTCTTCCCTCTGTTTTCTAGGGATAATTCAAGCTTTCGAAACACAAAAATCACATTGTGAGAATAAGAGTTGGCACTAAGCTCCTCTCTCCGTGTTGAAAGCACTGAGAGGTCTCTACCGGTGCCCTCCGACCTCTGAAGGGACTCATGGGCCACTCTCGCACTCCTCCCTGGAGGAAGGATCCATCTGAAGCCCTCCAGCAGTGGTGACAATAGAGGCCGATTTTGTCTTACACAAACTTTTTTTAGCAGTGGGGCGGGAGGCCAGCCTTTCAATTAGCAGCGTGCCGTTGGGGCCGCATCTTGCAGCACTTTCCTCTCTTTCTCTACATGGCATGCAGGATCTCCGGGATTCTGCCTCAACATCAGAGCCTTTTGCTGAGGGACACCAGTATTACAAATCTCTCTGCAGCTGGGAGGAGCATCCCAGTTGGGAGTCAGCCCTGTGGTTTTCAAATGCCCCTTTTCAGTTCTGCCAATAAATTATTGGGTCTCTTTGTTTCTTTCAGTCTCTTTTTTCTTTTTGCCCTGTCTGAAATCCTGTGGGGTGATATATCTGTAGGCAAATCCACAGGCCTGATTCTACCAACTCCATAAAGCATCTTCCCCTGAGCTGCCCACCTGCATGAAGTAGCAAAGCACCCCAAGTCCCAGTGGTGGCCAAACTGCTGTATTTGTGGAGTTATGTGGGCAAAGGGGTTAGAGGTGTAACATCTTGCTTAAAAAATCCAATGCCTGCTTTGTCTTTGTCTCTTCTTCATACTCCTGGGTTAGCAGTGTCTTGCACCTAGTCTTATTTGTTGAGGAGAGGAATGTGAGCTTCCCTTAAGTTAGGACAAAGAGATGTTTGGTGTCAGTTGCCTCAACTCTGGGTGTCTTGGTGAGAGCCAGTAGTGTGGCCCTCTGTTGGATCCAGGGAAAGGCTGAATTTGGAGCAAACCTGTTTCTGGGGTGCAATGGGGTTTTCAAGTCTGGTCACCTGGGAAACTGGGCCCCCAGTTGGTGTAGCAGAAGAGGGTGATGGCCCAGGCTGCTGCTCATAGCTGCGTGACAGCTGTGACCAGAACCGGGGCTGCGAGTGACCCCCTGTCCTCTGGGGTGAGGCTGGAATGAGGGGTTGTTGCCTGGGAAGCCAGCATGGCTGCAATTTGGATGCCACGGAAACAATAGGGGCTAATTATTTCCTCTGATTCTGCTTGACTACAACACTAATTGTACTCATTAACAGCTCCAGTGTTTTCCCCTTTTCCTTGGGGAATCGCACAATTGCCTTTCATTTTTAATAGAGCCTTTGCATCGGGCCCAGGAGGGGAGGCTGTGGCCAGTGATGGGGCACATCTGCCCCACATGCTCTGCAGAGTCCCCTAGGAGAAGGGGCTGCTTGGGCCAATTTGGTCGTGACCGCAGAACTATCAGCCCGTGTCTGGGACAATTACCAGCCTTGGGGACTGGGAGACCTTCAGCCCCATGACTCCACTTGCAAATTCCTCATCTTACTACTGCAGTCTAGACTGAAAACAGCCAGGGCTGGCAGAGAAAGGAGTTTAAAATACTCAGTCTTCTGAAGGACTTTTTTTTCTGCATTGAGGGTGTCAGTCCTAGTCTGTCTCTAGAGACACTCGTCACTCTTGACAGCAATGGCTGTGGTCAGGCAGTTGGCACCTGGCAGTGTCCCCCAAGCTGTGGTGGCATCCCTCTGCATTTTTAGAGACCCTGTGGTCCTGTTTCTGCTCTTGCTACTTGTTTGTCACCAGCTCTCAACCAAATGCTCTTTTCCAGGCACAGTTCGTTTTCCCTGCTGTGATCAGGTATTACTATGGCTGCTACTTAAGATTCCTTTTAAATACAACTCTCCCCTGCTGCTCTCCAGTATTTGTTAGGGGGGATTTAGTTGTAATTACATTTTGGCAATCTAAGCAAAAATAGCCTTGCAAGGCAGGGCTGAAATACTAGCTGCAGGCTCCTTTATTCACAGTGCATTTAGCTTCTTGCAGATGACATCACTTAGGGCTTTAGTCCTGTTGTTGTGCCCAGCTGCGCATCACGTCCACCTCTGCTATTTCATGTACTCGCCCACTTCTTGCCTCTGATGCCCTGTGTCTAAGCTGGTGCTGATGAGTGCAGGGTTACTATTAAATCTGAAAATGCTGTGGTCCTGCTGTGCTCGCCCTCAAATACGCTTTCTGAGTGAGCTGTGGAAGAGCCCTTCCCTGGGAGGCGGTTCCTTTCCACCCACTGCCACTGTGGTTGAGATTTGGAGGAACTTGGTAGTGGTTCCTGTTGCTCAGCCTTGAAGGGAGAGAACTGGCTGGGTGTACAGTTTGTCCTCTTTAAGGCTACAACTTCCAGAGGTCAGGAGAAAAGCAGTGCTTGCTCAGTGCCAAGCACCAGGTCTGGTGCCTCTTCTGGCCTGGAGAGGGGTGAAGCCAGACTGATGCTTGAGCAGGACTTTTGGTTTGGGGTCTACTCTGTCCTGCTAATAAGAATGGTGAAAATACAAGCTTGGGTTTGTTTGGGAGAGGAGGGAGCCTCTAGCTCTAGAAAAGGATTTCAGGTCCTCTTCACTCAGAAAGGAAGCCATTAGTCACAGGAGACCAAATCTACAGTGAGTCAGAACCCTCCCTGCTTTCCTTATCCTGAAGGCTTTGTACACCCTTAAACTTCCTCAGGTTCCTGAAAAGTGTCCTTTGAGGATACTGGAAGGGCTTTGAGCCCTGGAGCCCAGAGAAGAGTATCCCCTTGGAATCTGCTTTCCCAGGGGGATGCTGAGCTGTGGTGGGCTCACAGGCCCTGGGTGTCTCATGGGCCCTTCAGCCACTGAGAGGACATAGCAGTGGTGGGACAGGAGTACTGTCCAGTGCCATCACTTACCAGCAAGAGTCTGTGGCTTGGAGTCCAGCGCCCCAGGACCTGGTCACCTCACCTGGGTGGTGGCCACAGGGCTGCCCCCATGGGAGGTGACTCAGGCAGGGGGCAGGACCCAGCCAAGATCCTCTGGGCACCCCTGACTGGCACTGGTGAGCACCATCCCCACCTCCTTCAAGGTGCCAGGCTGGAGCACCAGATCCACCCAGTCTCAGTGCTGTGGGCACTAGCATCTTGCAGGGATAGGGCAGGTAAAGCCACCTTACGAGAGAACACAGGCAGACTGGCACTGCCCGAGTGGTTCTGAGCCATGACCAAGCTGCAGGCATCCAAGAGGTGATAGCTACTGGGTGTTTGCCTCCCTCCACCCATGCCTACAGTGCCCTCACCTCTGGCAGGCAGTGCCAGAAGCAGTTGTGGGCAGTAACCAACTGGTTTTCTCCCAGCAGCGGCAGAGACAACTGGTACTGGGACCGTGAGGCTGATGAAGACAGCACATCCTGGAGCCAGGCGCAGATGGCATGAGCTGGATCACAGAGGAGCAGACACTGCTTGCCACCATTCCCAAGCTGACCTCTCTCATCTCCCCTGCCAGCAGGGACAAAGCCAGAGGGCCCCAGAGGTCACTGAGGGGCACGGGGGGAGATGCATTGCTGGGATGGGGGGAAGGGGTTGTGCTTGACAGAGATGATCCCGTGGGGTAAGGAAGGCTGGTGGGGGAGGGAGTCATGTGCTGGTGCTCATAGCAGGATGGATGCCAAGGGGCACACATCTCTGAGGGTGTTTGGGTGCCTGGTGGCTCAGGGTCTTCCCACCTCAAGCTGCTTGCTAGGGATCAAGGGCAGCAGTTCAGCTGTCCCCAAGAGCCACAGTCAGGGCATAAATGGAGGGAGGAATTAACTACTCCTAATCCTACCCGTGGCTCCACTGTTGCCGCAGAATGGGGAACTGCAGTTATGATTCTTTCCCTATTACCACGGCAAGGGATTCCAGGGGCCCCCCAGGCTTGAAGCTGTAAATATGCAGTGGGGCGATGTGACTCTTGCTGCCGGTGCTGCTGCCCTGCCCATGGGATGCCTGTCTCTGCTCCAGGCCCCCTATGTCTCATCTCACAGGACTATGTGACTTAGAGATGTGTGACCAGCCCACACAGGTGGCACATCCAGCCTGTCCAAGAGGAGTGGGCATGGTGCAAAGATGCCAAGGAGACTTGCAAGACTGTTGCAGGCTTTATTTCCACATTCAGCACAGCATGGCCACCCCATGTTTCCCTTTTTCCCATCTCCAACACTTGGGGTGTGGCACTCAGCACCGCCAGCCCTCCCTCTCTGCTGTGCCCAAAGGGATCTTGGCCAGCCAGGGGACTTTAGGGGTGCCCAGCCCCTGGCTCCAGCAGTCCTGGCAGCGGGAGGGCTGGTGGGCACCTGTGGGCATCACTGCGGCAGGTATGACTTGGGGTCTCCAGGGAAGGGCAGAGCAGGTGCCTGGTTGAAGTGAGCCACGAGGAAGATGCCAACGGTGCCACACACGAAGAGAGAGGCCATAATGAAGAAGCAGACGCGGTCGATCACCTGTCCCACCATGATCCACTCCTCGCTCTCCTGCCGGTGGCAAAAGAAGGGTGAGGACTGTCGCCACTGCCCCTATGTGTGTCTCTCTGCCCCTAGTCCCAACTCACACTGCCAAAGTTGTTCTGCTCCCTGGTGGCATTGGCGATGTGGTTGCAGGCCTCGACGCAGGCACGGATCTCGGGACCTGCCTCCTCCAGGCTCTGGCAGAAGTCCTGGGGACTGCCACTCTCCAGGCCACGTCCTATGGGCAGCAGAGCCGGCACAGCAGGCACCAGTGAGCGCTCGGCCCCCTGGCACATTGCCCAGGTTCACGGGAAGGTGCCAACCCCGTGGGAGCACTCACCAATTTTCTCCAGCACAGTTTTCATCAGCCCATCCCTCTCCTTCTGCTTCTCGAAGAGCAGCTCAGTCCGTGCTTTCCAGAGCATGTACTCATCAGCTTTCACCATGAGCCCCAAGGAGCTGCATCTCCGGATAGCTCGTGGTGGCCCTGGGGTCTCCTCTGGAGCGGGCATGCCCAGGTAGCGGGGCAGGAGGTGCAGGAACAGCTGGACTTGGTGTTACCTGAGGGGATCTGACCCCGTCACACCGCCCAGGGCACCCAAGTGGGTGCAATCAGGTCCCCTGGCATTGCATGGAGCATCCCCATGGTGCAGCCTTGTGCTACTGGGATGCTGGGTGTGTTGGCACCTCCCACTACCCAGTGTTGGGAGTGTCTTGAAGGGGTTTAGTGGCACTGTGTGATCCATTGGGGATATCTGGAGACCACTCTTTGTTCCGTGATTTGCACTCAGATGAAGGCGTGCCTGCCACCCCACTCCATGAAGGACCTGGCCTTGATCCCCAACTACCCATCCCATTCCTCATGTATAAAGGGTGGAGGGATGATGGCAGGTACCTGACGGACTCTCGGGGACATGGAGTGAGTGTTGGGTGTTCTCAGGGAGACGTTGAGGACAATGACAGCATTCACCACGATCACCACTGTCACCACCATGAGGAAGGTCAGGTACCTGGCGAGAGGGGCAGAGCTTCATGTGGGGATTCTGGGTCACAAGCTATGGGCGTGCAAGGTCCTTCTCAGTGCCCTTCTGAGCTGGAAGTTGGGGACTGGCAGTGGGAAATGGGCAAGTGATAACCTGGGCTGGGGGTTATTTCTATGCCAGGGTCCTGTCCCTGGGCATTGGCTGCTGCACAGCACCTGGAGACCCTGCTGGCACAGTGTGACAACAGGGCTGGCACCCCTGTCCCCATGCATCACTTACTTCCCGATGAGAGGCACAGCCTGGGAGGTCTCGGGCACCTTCTGGGCAATGAGGAAGAGAAAGACAGTCTGGGCCAGGAGGACGTTGATGGAGACTGTACATTTCTGCCCACCCGCTGCCAAGGAGGAAAAAAGGCGGAGTTCATTGTGGGGCAGTGGTGTGGGCATTGCCTTCCTTAGGTAAAAAGCCCCCACTCCAAATCTGAACTGACCAAGTTCTGCCTTGGGGCTTTAACCAAAGAGTACCTGGAAATTCACACAGTGTACCCCAGATATCACAGGAGCAGGTGAGAGATGACTCCCAAGCACAGATGGGACAAGGGGCCCTTCCTGGCGTGTTGCTGCCCCCTTACACATCCCCATGCCCCCAGTGGGCATGGCACCGGTGTGTACCTTTGGCAGGCAGAAAGTAGACGAGCACGGCCATGGCGGAGATGAGGACACAGGGCACGATGATGTTGATGATGTAGAAGAGCGGCTTGCGCTGGATGATGAGGTAGAAAATGATCTGCTGGTACTGGATATCATCTGGGGTGAAGTGCTCTGCGTTGATGATCTTCCGAGCAGGGCGGTGCTTGATGGCCCATTCGCCATTCTCTGCATCACCACAGTGCCACGTGAGTCCCACTGCCCCACTGAGGGCACTGGGGCTGCCAGCCCCACAGTCCAGGTAGGGGAGGAAGGGGAGGACTGGTGATTATCATGGCCCCCGCAGGGCAGCCAGACTGGGCACAGTGCTAGAGCCATTTGGAAGGCAGATAAGCACTGTGGAACATGCCATGGTGTCTGTGCAAAATACCACAACAAGCTGTTGGATGGGGCACCTCGAGCTGACTGGGGGCTCCCAGGACTTTAGGTATGGGGCTGGGGTCCCCCCATCTCCCTATCTGCAGCGTGCCACGGAGGGAAGCTGAGAGTGACGCTGGGTGATGGCACGCTGCTCTCCCTGCTCTCCAGGGGAGCGATAGATTTTTTCCCAGTCAAGATCGCAACTCAGGCCGGTAATGAAAAAATAAATCTCGCTGCCCGAAAAGCATTTTGTTCTTTCAATATGCAATTAAAATGTGATGGAAAACGTCATTGTTTGGCCATGACAGCTACATTCCCAGCATCAATCAAGCTTGCAGGAGCGGTGCTCTCCAGGAGCGGCTGCTAGGCAGAGAGCCCCAAGCCGGGGGGGTTAGAAAAACAAATCTCTCCCACTCTCCTGCTTCCACTAATAACTTAAGTGCCCATGTAATGGTGGGAGCTGCTAATAGTCCCTGCAGCCCTGCTTTTGGCAGCCACCAGCATAGCAGCAGGCCTGTTGGGTGCCCCCCATGGTGGGACACACTGGTGCCATGGGGGTGGCTGCGGTGTTACCTGTGAAAGCCTCGGGGTCAATGAAGATCCACTCCACAGTCTGTCCTTCCTCCACTGTCAGCAGCAGGTTGATTTCATTGGCACTGTATGTCTGGGACCTGGGGGGGACGAAGCAGTGGCAGAGGCTGGCTGGATGGACAAAAGATGCCAGTGTGGCACCAGGTGATGCTGGCCAACTCCAGCTCTGCTTTGGAGTGCTTGGTCTGTCCATGGTGCAACTGCCAGGTAGCAGAGGACAGGTAAGTGGCACTTATCTGTCCAGGGGCTCAATGCCCCAGGGCAAATGTGGGCATGCTATGCTAATCCCTATGTCCCAGGAGGACCTGCCATGATACCCATGCTCACTGGAAGACCATGGTGCAGTTCTGCCAGTCGAAGGGGAAGTAGGTGACATGGATAACACAGACACTGCGGTAGATGGCAGGGGGCAACCAGTAGATGCTGCCGTCAGGGGATACCAGCACGTTGGTGTAGAGAGTGATTTCAAACGTCCCGTCGATGCTGAGGGGTGAAAGGGTGAGTTCAGCTCCAAACCATGCCTGGGGGGCAGCTATCACCCCTGTGTGAAGGTATATCCCTGTTGCCCAGTCACCTACTTGTTCTCCAGAACGATGTCGGGCAGCCAGACCATGGTGGAGGGTACCCGCAGCAGCTGGATGTTGTCATATTTCTCAGGGTCCCATTGCAGGCGATAATCTGACCATTGCTGGGGGAAGGAGGGCAAAGGAGAAGAGGTCATGGTGCCCCCCAAGATGAGGGAGATTGTGAGCTGCCTGTCCTGTGCTGTCCACAAAATGGACTCTGTTGGGGTCACCCACAGAAGGGCGTGCAGATTACAGTGCCACCCCTCCAGGGGGTGCCACCCCTCCAGGGGGTGCCACCCTGAGGTGCAAACATGGCAGGGGGTGATTCTGCCTGCCGGTGAGGGGTCTCACCATTTCAATCCATACGTTGGTAGTGAGGGTCTCCTCTCGCTCATTCTGGCAGGGAATGAAGGAGGGAGACAGCTTTAGTGTCCTGTCCACTGCCAGACATGTGGGGACAAACCCCCTCCCTCTATGGGAGCTGGGGGGGGCTCTCACCAGGGAGATGAGGTTGGTGAGGGTGAGCTTGAGGGAGACATCGATGACCTCGTCCCCCCGCAGGGCTGGGCGCAGTTGTCGGTTGTAGTTGGCCATGAGGTCCTGGAGAAGCTTCTCCTCCTGGTTCCTGCAGCCCACACCTGGAGGGGGCACAATTGAAGAGGACACCCCGGGGTGGGGGCAGCGGGGCCAATGATGCCCCTGAGATCTGGTATGTTGTGGGGGGAGGCAGGGGGTGTGCGTGGGCAGGGGATGCCCATGCATGTGTTACTGTGAATGTGCACGGTCGGCTCTGGGGGCCTGACAGTGGAGTCAGTGCCCCGCGTGCAATCAGGGGGCTGCATCCCCCACATCCCCCACCCCACTCCCCCCAGGGATCTCTCCATGACAGGACACAGGGCCAGCAGGCTGCCAGCACGGGGACACCCCGGAGGGAAGGTGCATGGCACTGCGCTTCCAGGGGTGACAAACCCACACGTGCAAAGGTGGGGGGTGGCCAGGTGCCCCCCCAGGCCTCTCCCTGGGGCAGGCACCCCTTACCTGCCAGCGTGCAGAGGACGAGGAGGAGGCCGTGGCAGCGCATGGCGGTGCCGTGGGGCGCAGGGGCTGGGGCTCTGCTCGGCTGCCTGCCCGGCTCTGTTCTGGGCCCAGCGCCCGGTGGGATGGGACAGCTGTCCCCTGCCACTGTCAGCTGTTCCCAACAGCCACGGGGACTGGGGAGGGACGGGTGGCCACCCACCTCCCCCCGCCGGTGGGGTGATGCCAGTTTGCTGGGAAGCTCCTCTGGCATTTTGTGCCAGAGGGGTTGGAACTGGGGCTGGGGGCACCATAATGTCTGTGCCTCAGTTTGGCCCATGGTGGGATGCATCTCCTTGCAGCGGAAACCAAGGTGCTCATGGGCTATGGAAAATGGGTGCCCCCCTGCCAGGACCTCCTGTCCCCAGCATAGCAGTGGCTTGCCCCCAGGGTATAGGGTGGGGAAGGGGCAGGCAAGTCCTGCCACATCCAGAGAGTAATGCGCACTCTGGAGGTTCAAATCCTGCCAGGCCCTGTGTAGGGGGGCCACGCTGTGGGGGAATAGGGGGGTGGTGAGATTCCTGGCTCAGCAGAGAAATGTGACAGCTGTACTGGGCCACTGCTGGTGAGTGGACGTCAGCTGTGTTCCCTGAAACCAGAGCCCTGCTGTCCCACTGCTGAGCTGGGGAAGGAGACTGGGGTGCGCTGGGGGGACACTGTGGGTCTGGCTGGGGGATCATGGGGGAGAGGAGGAAATTAGGGCACTGATGGCATCTCTGCCCACAGCAGTGGGTTTGCAGGGGATAGTGCCATGTTGAGGGGGATACATCCCCTTCCCCAGCCTGTCCTGCTCTGAGTGCCCAGTTCACAGAGGTAGCAGGGCTGGTACCACCACCCCCCTCCGGAAATCACGCCTTCCAGCCATAGCTGAGGTTCACCATGCTCAGGACACCCAACAGCACCCATTCCCTGGGTGGGCATCACTCTCCCCAGCACACACACAGTGTTCAGGTTGGCCATCATGCCCAGTGGGGGCCACTGAGAGAAGCCACCCGTTCAGTGCCCCATGGCAAGAAACTCAGCTTTATTTTCCCAAGCCAAGGCAGGTGGGGGAGAGGCACATGAACCCCCTCCCCCCCCCCGCCATATCCCCCTAGATGAAGCGTTTGTTCTCCTCCCGGTAGTCATAGGAGTCTCCAGCAAAGGGCAGTGGTGGTGGGTGGTTGTAGATGCCCATGAGGAAGATCCAGAGTGTGCCCACCACCAGCATGGGGGTGATGAGGAAGAGGCAGAGGCGGTCCAGGGTCCGGGCCACGCGATTCCAATTGTCGATCTCCTAGGGAGATAAGGAGGAGCCAGGCAGTGGGGGGCACAGTGGGCACAGGGAGCCCCCTCTGCCCTCCCAGTGCCCATGGCCCCACCTCGTTGTAGCTGTTTTCATCCCGCATGTGCTTGACAATGTAGTTGGCATTATCAACAACAGGTTTTATGTGCTCGTAGAGCTGCTCATCACCTGTGACCGTGCCCAGCGGTGCCAAACCTGGGGGTGAGGGTGGCAATGAGACGGGCTCTAAAGGGCTGCCACCCCTTGAGACTCCAGCTCTAGCACCCTTCCCTATGTCCCCATGGAGGGGCTGTGGCTCACGGGCAGGGGTGACACGGCTGACCAGCCCATGCCGCTCCGACTGCTTCTCGAACATGAGCTCGCTGCGGGACTTGACGCTGAAATACTCCTCTGCCTTGGCGATGTAGCCGGCTGAGCTGCAGCGCCGGATGCATGGGGTGTCTGCTGGGCTCTCGTCTGGCTGTGTCATGCCCAGCAGTCGGGGCAGGCTCTCCAGGAAGACCTGGGACACAAGAGGGGTTGTCAGTTCCCTTGACCACCTCCCTGGTGGGATGCCACCTTGTCCCCACTTTCTGTCCACAGACTACATGTGGCACAGATGGGACACCTTGATGCAGTGATGGGGCTGTGCTGTCCTGTCTCCTCCATGGGGTATGACATTACCCCTGTACCCACCAGTGCACCCACCCCAGCCCACACCCTGCTCACCTCTTTGACCCAGTCAGACATGACGTGGGTGCTGGGAGTGCGGAAGTGGAAGTTGAGGACCACGACGGAGACGATCACCACAGCTGTCACCAGAAGCATGATAAAAAGCAGGTACCTGGTAGGGAGCATGAACTTGGAGCTGGCATTGCCACGGGGGCTGGACACAGGCAGAACTGCCCTCTTGCAACACAGGGACCCCACAATGACTCCGCTGCACCCAGTGGTGCCCAGGACTCACTTGCCAATGAGGGGGACGGCGTGAGAAGTGGCAGGCAGGCGCTGGGAAATGAGCAGGAGGAAGACGGACTGGGCCAGGAGCACTGAGATCACCAGGGTCATCTTCTCACCACCTGGAGAGCAGGTGAGCTCAGGGCAGACCCTGCGCCTAGTGCCTTTCCCAGTGTTCCCACTGCCAGGGTTGCCCTTCCAGTGTCCCACCATACAGTGCCCCATATAGGGTTTTCTGTTATGGAAGTACCCCAGAGTCCCACATGGGGTATCCTGTGCCCAAGAGTGTCTCTGCCAGGGTGTCTGACTGAGATAAGGGTGTCTTACATGAGGATATCCCAGTTCTAGGATGTCCCTGTGCTGGGCATTGCTGTGTCCCCATGTCCCACGACCTGGTGTAGGTGTGGGACATTGAGGTGTCTCATGGGTGTGACTCCCACACCTCAGGGCTCACTCACTGTCAGCAGGCAGGTAGAAGACGAGGATGACCATGAAGGCAATGAGGATGCAGGGTATGACGATGTTGATGACATAGAAGAGAGGCTTGCGCTTGATGATGAGGTAGAAGGTGATGTCCTGGTGCTCGCTCGTGTCGGGGGAAATGTCAGGGTAGATGTTCTTGCGGGCTGGGCGGTGGATGATTTCCCATTCCCCATTCTCTGTCAGGGCAGATGGAACAGCAAATGGCATGGGTGACACCTGCCATAGCCATCCTCACCAGCCCCACCAGCACTGGTCTCCCTATCCAGGCTCTGAGCAGCACCAAGCCTGGTGGATGGGTTGCCAGGGTGCAAAAGCCCCAGGTCCATGGGTATCTCCATGACAGGGTGCCCCAACTCCAGATTACCCCCCAGCCCTGCACAGCATGTGCCACTGCCACAAGACATGGCAGAAAGCACAAGTGTTACCTGTGAAACCTTCGGGGTCGATGATGATCCACTCCACTGGGTAAGACTTGCCTGTGTCTGGGTCATTATCTGTCTTTAGGTGCATGTTGATCTCCAGGGCACTGTATGCCAGTGACCTGCACCACAGCCAGGAAACAGGCAGTGAGGAGCTGCTCCTGCTACTGGGAGCCACCACCCACCCACCCTGACCTCCAGCATGATGGACTCAGGCCACAAGGTCACCTGCAGACCCCCACCTTGCTATGCCTCAACAGCAAGGGGAGGTGCTGGCAGCAGCAGGCACCACAGGGGAATGGGATGCCCACCCTGCTGCCCTGAGCCAGCCACTTGGCACCTGAATCTGAGGGTGCAG
Organism: Dendrocincla tyrannina; assembly: GCA_035047865.1. Taxonomy (NCBI): domain Eukaryota; kingdom Metazoa; phylum Chordata; class Aves; order Passeriformes; family Dendrocolaptidae; genus Dendrocincla; species Dendrocincla tyrannina. Next base: position 14,184,113 of record JAWWMP010000023.1, read on the forward strand.
TTCTGCCAGTCAAAGGGGAAGAAGTTGACATTGATGAGGCAGGTGCTGCGGAAAATGGCAGGTGGCAGCCAGTAGACATAGCCCGTGTTGTCGACGAGGACGTTGCAGTAGTAGGCGACCTCGAAGAGCCCATCATTGCTGCACCAGGAGGGAGACAAGGTGATGGTGGTGCTGGGAAGGGGCCAGAGGAGCCCTGGCCATGCACCAGGCACAGTTCACAGAGTTTGGGAGGGGAAACTGAGACACATCTCACTTGTTCTCCAGGACTATCTCAGGCAGCCACAACATGTCTGGCGGCAGGCGGAGCACCTCAATGTCCCCAAATTCAGACTTGTTCCACTGCAGGCGGTAATCAGTCCAGCCCTGGAGGAGAGGATCTCCAGGTCACCCCCTCATCATGCTGGGCTACCCCATGGAGGCACAACTGGTGGTGTGACACCTGTCCCTACTTACATGCTCAAGCCATACATTGGTGGTAAGTGTCTCGTCCACCTCTTTCTGAAACAGCAGTGTGGGGCAGTGAGATGCCAGGGCATCCCCACAGCCCAGGACCCCCAACACTCACTAGCCAGGGTTGGGGAAGCAGCCTCAGGAGTGGTACCCAGCCAGCCCTGGGGGTGAGGCATGGCTGGGGGATGCTCCATGGTGGGCATTGCCCACTGGGGCTCACCAGTGAGATTAGGTTGGAGAGGGTGAGGGCCAGGTAGACGTCCACGACTTCATCAGTGGAGACAACAGGACGCACCTCTTTGTCATAGCCTTTCTCCTCAAAGAGGTGGTGGATGAGCCTCTGCTCCTGGTTTACGCAGAGCCCAGCTGGGGGTGTGGGGTCAGACAAACCACAGGGCTGGGAGGGCTGCTGGGCCCAGTGCCATCCCATAGGGTGATATAAGAATGGAGGGGACAGGAACAGGCCAGGACACTGCATGTCTGTGCTGCACAGGAGCACAGATACAGACATGCAGGAATGAGAGACTGGAGGGAGCACATGGGCACAATGTGGGCATGGGACAAGGACATGAGCATGGACACAGGGACACACAGATAAAGACCTAGCACACAGAGGGACACACAGACACAAGACACTTGGAACAGATGCAGTGGCATTGTGCACACAGATGGATGTACACACAGATGCACACATGGACACATGGACTCTATGCAGGGACATGTATGCATATGCAATAGTCAGAGATTTGGGGTCACTGCGCACAGACAGGCACACACAGGGACATACAGATGCAGTGACACTGTGCACAGACAACACACAGCCTGGTCTGGGGCATGGCTTCAGGTGGCACAGCCAGCAAAGAAGCACAAGGGGTGCACAGTGAGGGAACTCTGCCAGGTGATACCCAAAAAGCAGCCCTGGGGACCACTGTGCCCAGTTTGGACCCGGCCACCATCCTCCCCCATGGACCCCATGGAGGGGGCCCAGAACCCCCCAGCAACAGGGCACCCCATGCCCCAGACCCCGCTCACCCGACAGCATCAGTGCCCCGAGCAGGGCCAGCTGCTGCAGCAGGTTCCCCATGCGGTGCCCGCGGTGCCCTCGCGCCGTGCCAGGCCCTGGCTGCCTCCCCGCCTGGCCTGGCCGAGCGGATGTCCGGCTGCCGGACAGAGTAGGAGATGGATGGTGCCAGCTGCTGAGGGGGAAGGGTACCGGCACCGGATACCCGCTCCCAGCCCTCTCTTCCAGCACCCCCGTGTGCAGAGAAGGGGAGACAGGCAGGCACAGCTGGACTCGCCGGCCCCATGGGTGACAGCCCATCACCCTGAGCCTCGCCACCCCAGCAAGGGCACTGCTGGGGACAGGGAGGAGCAGTCGGAGTGGCCCCTTTCCCACTGCTCAGCAGTCCCAGTGATGCTGCTCAGGGTGGCAGAGTCCACAAGGGTTGGTACCCACTGATGCCCAAGCACAGGTGTGGCACCACCCCGCCACCCACCAGTGGCCCAGGGTGCGCTCAGCCCGCCACCCACCAGTGGCCCAGGAGGTTTTTTTGTGGGTCCCTGATGGGGTGTCAGCAGGGATGAGCACCAGTGCTGTGCTGTGGGTGCTGCAGAGGGGAGGAGGGGTGTCCAACTGCTGGTGAGGGTCTGGGAAGTCTGTGCCAGGCTGGGCACAGCAGGAATCAAAGCTGGGGGCATCACTTTAGGGTACAGGGTGGATGGGAAGGGGGAGATACAATGGGATGTCATAGTCCCCCTGGAAAGTCCCTCCACTGTCACCCAGCTCATCAGCACTGCGTGGCACAGCACTTGCTTCACACTCGCTGGCTACTGGAAAATAGAGCCCTTCTTTATTGAAAAATAAACCTTCTCTGTACAGATAAATAACAGCTCAGGTACCTCTGGGGAAAATGGGGAGAGGATGGGCTTGCCAAAGTGGGGGTTCCAAGGGAGAGGAGGACTGTGATTCCTGGCTGAGATGCCCCAGGTATCTCTCAGAGCCCCATTGCCCTGGGGAAGTCAGGAAGTGCTGGTGGGAAGAGGGAAACTGAGGCATGACAGGGGACAAAAGGGTCAAAGGGCCTGAGACAGGGAGGGGCCTGTGTTTGAAAGACATAAGAGACACTTGCCCCAATACCCTCTCCCCATACTGGAATGCTGTCCCAGGGGCACCATTAGGTTTTCAGAGCTTCAAGCGCCAGAGCAACGAGGCCAGGCATGCTGCGGGCCAGCGAGTCGCTCTCCAGCCCCACAAGGCCAGTGAAGGCTGTGGGGCGGCCCCCCACAGTGGCCCGCACCTGTGCCCGGTACAGTCCCTTGGTGTTTTTGGAGCCCAAGTCCACCAGGATCTGTGGGGAGATGACAGCTCTGTGAATCCCAGGGGAGCCGGGGGCAAAGCAGGACAGTGATAGGCTGGGGGGTGGCACTGTCTGGCTGCCAGGGCATGGGGCTCAGGGTGGCTGGACAAGGCACTCACCTCCTGGAAGGTCATGGCCAGGTCAGTCTCGGGCACCCGCAGCACCCAGGCATACAGCTCCCACACCGCACCCACCCGCACTGCCGACTCGTTGAGGCCAGGGCAGGCTGCAACCCCAGGAATGGGCAGGAGAAACATGGAGGGGGACATCAGGGTGAGTTGTGGGGATGTCATACTGTGGCCCACCCCAGGGAAGAGCACCTTGCATGGTGGAGGGGGATATAACCAAGGGCTGTCCCACTGAAATGGGACTACCAGTCCTGGGATGAGGGTGCAAGGCTGAGGCTGGGCTTGCCACTGTTCCCACGGTGGCACGTGGCATCCTGCAGGGTTTGTGGGAGCTTACCTCTGCCTGCACCTGCCTCTCCCTCCTCTTCCTCCACCCTGGGCAGCTCTGTGGACACCAGCTCACGTTTCTCCCTCATTGCGGACCCTGCACCAAGAAAGGTGTGAAGCTGCCGTCAGGGATGCAAACACTGGGCACTGGCTGGGCGTGGAGCCGGCCAGCAGGTGGACATCCCACTGCCCCCAGCCCCTCCAGGCTCACAGAGCTCACCTCGTGGTGGAGGGGTTCCTGCCAGCTCCCCAGGTGCCTCTCCTGGCTCCACGGTTTCCAGGACAGTGCCAAGGTCCAACTCTGCCCGTAGCTGGGTGAGGAAGGCTCGTCCTTGTCCCACCATCTCCTCCACTGCGTCCTCACCCTGCTGAAGACAAGGGATGGACAGGGTCACCTGTGATGGGTGATGGGGTACCTGTGGGAACAACCAGGTGCACAATGGTAGAGTGCAGTGCATGGTTGGGCTTGTGTCAGGCAGGGCACTGGGGACATGCAGCTTTGTGTGCAGTGTTGTGTCAGACCCTCATCTGCCCAGTAAGACCCATGGCTTGCTCTGCACTGTCTGGACTGAGAGCACTGGTTTCAGCTGGGGAGGGGGAGATGCCTTCTCTGTAGTGGCAGAGTGAGAGATTTCACTTCTGTGCCTGCACAGGGGACAATGGACCAACGGGATGTCCCTGGTGGCACTCATCAGAGGAGCAGGGGCTCCCCCAGCCTGTTCCTCCCCACATACCTGCAGGAAGAGTTGTGTCTCCCCAGGAAGCTGTTCCTTGCCCATTGTGGGCACCAGGGGGCTGCCCCCTGCCATGGCCCTTAGCGCCTCCACCCAGTCCTGCAGCTGGGGTCCCACTGCCCCAAAGAGCTCTGCAAAGGGGGGCAGCCTCCTGGTCCCCCACCTGCAAGCACAGTGAGGCAAGCTCGGACTGCTGTCCAGTAGCACCATCCGCAGGGGAGTGCCACCCTGTGCAACCCACTGGGCATGCCAAGGAGAGTGCCCTGGTTGCAGGAGTAACAGGACCCCAATGCTTCAGGCTGTCCCCAAAAAGCCATGCCAGTCCCCAACACCTTTAGCCCCTTGTCCCATGGCCCACCATGCCTCACCTGGTGGTGGGTCTCTGGGGTCCCTCTGCTATGGGGTTTGGGTGAGCCCCTGCCACAGCCAGGCCTGTGAGGACAAGAAGGGGACAGGAGAGACAAAGGGCAGAGGAGCCCCATGGGGGTGAGAGGGCAGGCTGCTGGTGCTTCCGCCATCAGCACAGGGGAGACTGATGGGACTCCAACCAGGCATGGGGTGGTCCAGCCCAGGAGAGTACCTGGAGCATCCCTGCGGACACGAGGAGGGAAGAAGTGTCCATAGATCTTGCCCAGGAGCTGGGGCAGAGTGCGGGTGAGGAAGGAGAAATCAAACTGGTTTCGGATGTAGTCCCCAGCCTGGCGCAGGAGATCCACCAAGGTCTGGGCATAGGAGTGCAGCTCTGTGGGCACAGAGGACCCTGTGGGCACATGGCCCTAGCACCATGCCAGCCTCACGCTGCCAGAAAGGGGGTCCCTCCCCACACCCCAGCCCTGGCACAGTCCCCCAGCTCACCACAGCGTCTCATCCTGGCGCGGCAGGTCTCCTCAGCCAGGTGAGCACAGGTGGCCTGGCCCTGAGGAGCCCGGCAGGACCTGGCGTAGAAGGCGCAGAGACGAGTGCGCTCGGGGGACTGCTGCTCTGGGGGCAGCTGGGCCAGAGCCAGCAGGTCAAAGCAGCTCGGTTCTCGGCTGCCAGGGGCAGCTGTGAGGGAACCGAGGCTGCCATGAGGTGCTGAACCCTCCCTGGGTATCTCTGTCCCCCCCAGCAGTGCAGCCAGAGGCACTCACAGTCCATCTGGAGGCTGAGCCAGTCCGTGAAGGCAGTGACACGGGTGTAGACTCCTGGTTTGCCCCGCTCACCGCAGCCGTCACCCCACGAGGTGATACCATAGAGGACAAAGTGGTGTGAAGTCGGGTCCTGGCATGCCAGTGGGCCCCCTGAGTCACCCTGTGGGGGAGATACCTGTGCATTGGGCTGGTCTGGGACCCCAACCATGTTGATGGGCTGTGGTGTGTGCCAAGCACTGTGTGCCACAAGGGATTTTTGAGGTGGGGTACCAGTAGTCCTTCAGGCCCTGGTGTTACCTGGCAGGAGTCGATGCCTCCAGACAGGTACCCAGCACAGAACATGGCACTGGTGAGCAGGTCCTTGCCCAGAGCACCCCGGCATGTCTCCTGGCTGAGCAGGGGCACCTGCGCCTCCATCACCACGTCAGCCACTGGTCCCTCTGCCAGGCAATGCACCCAGTCATTACAGGGTCTCCTGTGCC